>CM033642.1:182164618-182648759 GCA_019512145.1 Engystomops pustulosus | reverse complement strand
CTGGTGTTTGTTTCTTTCGTGTTCTTTCTCTGTTCAACGCCTTTGACAAAAAATACTAAAACAAACAGAAGGACCATTTTTTCCATTGATCAACCAAATTGTGGCCCTTTTTTATCACCTCCCAAAAATCCCATAAGGATGAATAAACCCTCCAGGACGACCCATAAATGACGGGCATTGGCTTGTTCACCAGCCAATTGCCCATTTTTTTAGATTTGATTCCTAAGCCATTAGTCAAACAGCTACCCTTTATCTTAGGGACGCAAAATATAATTGAAACATGGAAAATTTAAGAACTGCTCAAGATCTGTCTTTTTACATAGAGTGTCACCAGTCTGTATGCCTCATAATATCTCTCAACGAATTCGTTAAGGGTACGGACCACCATCTCCGCAGGCGAAACTATTCCAGAAGCCAAATAAATTCATATAAAAGGATAGAATTATCCTGACACACAACTATTTTTCATTCAACAAAACGGATTTCCCATAGCTGTTAGGGACAGCTCATGGGGACTCGAGGGCGCGCGTCGCTAACTTGTTCATGGGCACTTCGGTCCCATTGATTTATAACACAACTTATGGGACCAACACACATTTGTATCTTTAATCGACGGGGTCATCGACGATGTCTTCATAATTGTAAAAGGACACTAAGAAGAAGAACACAAATTTTGTTGATAGGCCTGACACAACAACAACTGGGGCATAAATTTACAGCCCAATATAGCATAAAAATAATGGTCTTTCTAGCTAGAGATAAACCCAACAGTCGGAAGAATGTGACAAACACACCATTTTAGAAAGTCGATTAGTAATGGGTACCGAGAGTACTATAGTGGCCCTTCCCCCACGAGAATCTCAACAACGTACCTTAGTGCGTTCTCCAGAGTGCGGGAAGAATGTCACTCTGATAAGGACTACAAATCCACCCGCCCAGACAATCTCATGAAAAATTAACTGAAAAGCACTTCCCCAAACAAAATACAGCAAAGCAAGCTTCACTGGCACCATATTAGAGAAAATAATCAGACCGAAAACTAAACACAAAAACCAAATGGAGGATCCCCAACCTCATGCACATTTCTCACTACCTTTGATAAAGGGCACAGCCCAGGGTATTCTACAGACAACCAGGCACCATATCCTACAAGACCCAGTACTAAAAAAAGATTACCCTCCGATACCGAACAGTTACATTTCGCCAAGCAAAGATCATAAAAAATATCAGAACCTAGTACATTCCAAACAATCAAGGGAAATACAACTTACAACTCAGGCCACCCCACTAGGCTCTTTTAAATGCTTCAAAAAGAAATGCCTTGTGTTGCAAATGAATAGAACACAAAAACATGTGTCTTCAATCCACCAGTACAGGGGAAGTTTTTAACTGCACACCAAAATAACGTGTGACTCTTCCATTCGTGGGTGTATGTTGATCAGTTGCAGTTGGGGCATGCAATTACGTTGGGCGCACCCTCACATCTTCGTACGAGAGTAAATGGACACGTTTAAACAACAAAACAGGGTCTCCCCAACGGTCTCTCAAGACCTGCACTACTATCACTAAAAAAGTTTTCCATGACATCAAATCATGGGGATCGAACCATTCCCAGAAAACATGACAATAGACAGGAACAAACTAAAAAAGGGACCTCCTGGATTTCTAAACTTACGAGCTCCAGCCCGATGGTTTGTAAAGAGGTAATACGATTCGTTTATAGTTATACTTTCACAAATACCGTAAAGAGCAATGTCTCAACCCACCCACGGTCACTAAGACCCAAAAGAGCCGATACAGCAGGTGGACAGGGAACCACTCAAAAAACAATATGCCGGCAGTTGCTTAGTTACTCTCAAACAAGTGCGAGAAACACATGCACTCCAAGACCAATGATCGACCACTCCAATTAAAACAAACCCAAAATATTTCACTATTAACATGGACTTCATATCATTTTAATGGTATCTCATGTACTTTTGGATATACATTATATATAATTTATTATATTTCGGCTTATTTTAGAAGTGCGAGTGTTGAGTAGCGCATGTCATTCCGCCACAACGTCACTCTGAGTCAGTCTTTGTATTGTTTATACTGTCTGGATGCAACACATCAAAAATGATGTATTTTAAACACTGAGGAAGTCCCGACGGGAACGGGACCGAACGCGGTAGTCGGTCCTATAAAATACGTTTTTAAAAGTTATGCCTGATAGTATACGAGGGACTTCTAGCCAAGCAGCGCGTGTGACAAACGAGGAGTATCACTCCACGGGCATCTTCTTCGTCCGCTTGTTGGTCCATCTTCCTGGGAGAGAACGAACCATCAGACAATCTCGTGGCTTGTCATCTTGCCGCTACTCAAACACTCAGTATCCCAACACCAGAGGGTACTCAGCCTTGATCCCCCACTACGCAGAGGAGGAGTTTTTTCCAGTACTTACATTATGCTCCATGGGGAAACACTTGGTCTTTTGCGGCTTTTTGTCTCCTCTTTCCCTTCTCCATCCGAGAGAAATAATCGGACACACGTACCGTTGACAGTGGTTAGTAAAATTTTGCTGCTGCAAGAAGTGTCTGAAGAGAATAAAATCGGCACACGTCCCCAAGCATCTCGGACTCAAATGGAAAGCTTGTAAATGATCATGAAAAAAATATTTTATCATACTCACAGATCTGAGAGCAAAGAACAGAAAGAAAAAGAGAGTTGCTTGTGTCCCACATTGAACAGCGTAATATGTCAATACAAGCCATCTGCCACAGTAAACACCTTAGTCAGATAAGAAATGTTTGGGGAATGGGGAGGGGAAGCAGAACGGCGGTTATTATATGACATCACTGAAACGGACTGCTAAATCTACAGTGATTCCTCATGGATAAATACAAACGGTGGACTATTTCTTCTCATTCTTCTGCCTCTATAGGCGCATTTGATACAAGTGACCACGTGTTTACAATTTTAGAGCGGACACAGCTTTTTAAATCCTGCGGGCACAACACCAACTTAAAACTAGAAAAATGAAACTGAAAAACAGTATATTAATACATATAGTTAATAATATAGATTCTCACAGATTTTTATACACTCATGTGAAACTGGGCCTCGTTGCGATTAACACAAGGGAATCTGGCAGGATGGTGGAAGATTGAAGACACATACAGACTCTTTTCCGCAGTTCTCAGTTTCAAGGGGTGTTTGTATATGCGTGCTTATTATTCATGTGGTCAATACTGTAAAATAAAGGGGTACATAGAGAAGTAATATGGCCATGAGGGCCAGGAGGTACACAGGCAGATCATAGTAATCAGCATATGAGATGGTCATGTGTACTCCAGCCTCATGCTCTAGAGGATCTCATGTTAACATTCTCATTGCTATATGCAGTAACTGCTGGGTACAAATAGTACCAGCTCATATGCTGCAGTTATTCTGCCAACAGTCATTATCGAGGACAAAAGCTCACCATAGTCAGCATTATGGGGGCGCATCAACTTGGCGTGGGCAAATTCGAGAGTATCTCAGCTTCAGGATGAGGCCGGCCTCGGTGACATCATTTTGTTGCAAGACAGGTGAAAAGTGCGATGTGTCAGTGTACACGTCTACTACATTGTAAAAGCGTGATGGATGCGAGAAACAAAACAAACCGGGCACGTGGGCACCATAGTTTGGGGCAACTTTCCCCAGGCACACCAGCCATGTGTACGGACCTAGTGTGCACACAGACCCATGGTTGAAAATCACTGCATTGAGACACACAGCTTACCTCCTCGGATTGTTCGCCTCCATGGTCAGAGTACTGTACTTCGGTGATTTTCTTCCTAAATCTCTGGATCACACTTTCAGGTGCACTCAGCTTCTGGAATGCTTCTGATTCATCTTCCTTTACTGCAGGGTTCTCCTAGGTTCTCTCCGCCTTGATATGAACCCCATTGGAACAATCATCAGCAAGCTTTGGTTTACGTAGCAACTATGTTGATGATACCATGGATGTATACTTTGAGAAACATATACTTCCTTAGTCAGAAAAACTACGAATGTCTCTATGCATGTATCTAAAATCATGGTCTTCTCTGCTTGAAAGTAATCTTATTTGAAGACTGAAACTTCTTATATCTTCAACCAGCTATACAAACCCACCAACAATGATTACCATCGCATATCGGCTCTGAATACTATTGACCAAGGCAGCATGCGGACTTGTACGGGGGTGTGCTGACTCCACTTCATTGCACCCAATTCCACTCTGATAGCCTTTGCCGCAAGCGCATATCAAAAACATCTCCAGACATCCACCTTTTCTGCTCACTGGAAACCCATAGAAATCTTCTCTTCAATTCTTAATGCAGCAGCCAGGCTTGCTTCAGACCAAACTATAAAACGGATGCCTCAGTTGTGCACACACTCACTGGTGCGGTCTCCTTCCGAATTCAGTTTTAAAATATAACATGAAGTCCACAAGCTTTGCATGATGTTAACCTCTCATCATCTGTCTCTCATCTACAGTATGGCAAAACCAGTTGTTCTTTGATCTGCCAGTAATATTAGATTAATCAACATTAATTACAAACTATCCATGCAAATAACACGGACTTCTCCAAGGCTGCACCAATTCTTTGGTTGACCCCATTTTTCCCCAGGACATCATACGATGACCCAATTCCAACGTTTCAAAATGTTGGTCTTAAATCATCTTTGTAGGCAAGCTATCATACTCTAACTGCATGAAAAAAAAATGTCCAACTTCGTTTTACTAAGTGCCATCTATGTCCTCCTCCCGTCGGGTATCTGGCAAAACCCAGGTCTATCCCCAGCTCTGGTTCTCTCAGTATGTTAGCATGAAATCGGTCTAAGAGGTGGCATGATGGCGTCTCAAGCCGCAGAATTTTGATGAAAGTCGTTTATACTCGTTCCTGTATAACAGCAAATGACTGGACCTATTACCTCACTCCTATGTTCCAATGCCTGTATGTCACCTTAATGGTCATACTAGATTTGGATAGACCGGGTGATTTGTAAAGGCATGGGAATTTGTTTCCGCTAGAAATAAAGAGATATTTTTTCAACCCGGAGGGCATCTTCTCTGTACGTCGTGCTGTCTATGTTCGGTTTGTGTATTGTACGTATGCTGTAATGCTCGCCTGTGTGTAGTGCTCGAACGCCTATATTGTCTGTGTTTTTCATGTGTATCTTTGGGGGTTGTATTACGAGTATACTATGTATGTGTGTAGAAGATGTGGTGTATATATCGGCATAAAGTGTGTCTGTGGTCCGCCCTTTATGCACCATGCCCCTTTTGGTGTATGCTACCTTCCGCATGTTTGGATGGATAGCCAGTGGCACCTGCATTTCAAGGAAATCCGGCTCCCATTTTTGGCATATGCACCTAAGTACATACAGGAAAAGATAGGCTGACTCTTCTTCCCCGTAGGTACGGCAGCAATGCTCACAGTATCACTGTAGCTCACCGGTGACTAAGATTGTCAATGTGATGAGCAAGAAGAACTGTAGACTGGATATACATTGGGTTAGTATAATGTTTGAAATGCTAATAAGTGTGTGTCAATTTACATATAGATTTGTGTTGTCCATCTATATTTTTGTTGCCTACTGCTGTTTGTTCTTTCTCTTTTTTGTTTTTGTTTTGTCTCCTACCGCCTCTACAGCCTCTCTGTCTTTTCTTTTTTTGGTGTTGTTCTGTGTGGGGTGTGGAGATTGTAGGGGTACAAAAAACTTTATTAAGCTGGTTTGTGTTAACGGGTCTTTGATGGTTGAAGGATCTTTGTTGTAATATTTACTGGGATAGGGCTGCTTGGATCCATTAATTGTCTTAACGGAGTAATGGGCCTGGTGGGACCCAATTCTAAAAAAGAAGTGTTGGAGTCACCTGAATCTGACAGAGGGGACGGGATAGGTTCACGGTCGATGTCTTCTATATCTGAGCTAAAGGATGGAAATTTGTGGAGGTTCGGATCTGATATGGATGTGTCATGGATGGTGAATATAGTATTATTCAACGTGGGGTCTTGTGCTAACGATGGGCTGTTTGTGTTTTCATTTGAGAGTAATGGCATTGTTTCGATTGTGCTCCTTGAAGTAAACCCTTTGCTTGAATGGATTGTGGATTCTGGGATGCGATGAGCGGTATTTTGTTCTCGTACTGGATTTCTTGAGTTGGTGAAAATTCTAGTGGAGTGTGTATATGGTATGTTCGATTTGCTGGTTTTCTTGGGATGGGTTGTTTTACTTGTTGTAGCATTTTTCCATGTACTGTTGGTGTTGCCCTCTCTCTGTTGTGTATAATGGGTAATTATTTGTGCACGTGGATGTTCAGTTTTGTCTATTGTGTTATTATTTTTATACTGTTTTCTTTTTTCTCGTGAGTTGTTGTTGTATAATTTTTGCATTTTTTTCTTGATTAATTCTTGTTCTAGTGACTCGAGTCTCTGTTGAATGTTGGAATTTAGTGTGTGGTATTCGGGGATATCTCTATATGATTCATGTTGGAATTTAGTGTGTGGTATTCGGGGATATCTCTATATGATTCGAGACATTCTCCAGTTTTTATTATTTGGGATGTAAATTTATCTACTAGATATGTTCTTTTTTCTATTACTGAACGTGGAAGTGGATAATCTCGTTTGTCCCGGCGCTGCTTTTGCTAGAAGTCACTCGTGTCTACTTACCGTGAGTACTTTTAAAACGTATTATTAGGCCCTACGCGTTTTCGGTTTGTTTGTTTGTTTTTTGCACGGTCCGGGACCCCGTCCTCCGTTTCCATACATCATTTTTTGGAGTGTTTGCATCCAGGACACTCTTCCCCTAAAAGACTGACCGTTCAGAGTGCGTTTGTCGGCCTGCCCCGCTAGCCAAAACACTCGCACTTTCTAAAAATAAGCAGAAATATATAAACTCTCTAATAATATATTACAAAAGGACCTAGTGAGCGATAACACATTAAAAATATATGAAGTCAATGTTAATATGTGAAAGATTTTGGTTTGTTGAATTTTGCTTGGCGATCATGTGGTATTGGAGAGTGACAGTGTTCTCGACGATTGTTTATAGTAACTAACGAACGTGCCGGAAGTAGTTGGTTGGAGTGGTTCCCTGTACTGGCGGTACGGGCTCTTTTGGGCTCTAGTGACCGTGATGGGTGAGGACATCTGCTCTATACAGGGTATGTGTGAAAAGGTATACTTATCTTAAACGAATCTATTAATAGTGTAAACCATTCGGGCTGGGAGACTCTTTTAAGTTGATAAATCCAGAAGAAGGATTCCCGTTTATTTAGTTGTTCTGTCTATTGTCCGTTTTAATGGAATTTGGTTCGATCAAAATGATTTGAGTCCTTGAAAACTTTTTTTATGTTGATATCGTCACGGTCTTGAGGAGACTATGGGGAGGAACCTGTTTTTGTTTTTTAAAACGGTGTCCATACTCTCGTACGGAGAGATGGGAGGTGTTGAGCCCCCAACGTATTGCCATTTTGCCACAACTTGAAACTGATCCAAATAAACCACGAATGAAGCGTCCCCCGTTATTTGTGTTTGCAGTAAAACCTTACAGGTAATGGTGGACTTTGAAGACCCAATTTTTGTGTTACTATATATTGCAAACACGGCCTTCTTTTTGAAGGCATTTTAAAGAGCCTAGTGGTTGCCTGAGTTGTAAGGTTGTTCTTTCCCTCTTTATTGTTTGGATTTTGACTAGGTGCTGACTATTTTTTATGCTCTTGCTTGGCGAAAGGTAATTCGGTATAGGAGGATTCTTTTTTTGTACGGGGTCTTGTAGGAGTAGGTGCAGTGTTTCTGTAGCCTCCCCTTCTGCTGGATGTGTGCCTTTATCCAAGGTATTAGTGATGAAATTGTGCTGCCTTGTTTGCTTCCTCATTTGGTTTTTGGTGAGTTTTAGGGAATGTATTTTTCTCTAAATTTGCAGGTCATCTTCTTTGGATTAGTTTTTTGGGGAGGGGAAGTGACTTTGCAGGAATTTTTTCTTGAGATTTCTGCTTGTGTGTGTAGTCCTATCAAGAGTACATGTTCTCCGCACTATGGAAACGGACTAAGGGCGTTTGAGCCCATTGTGTGGAATGGGCACTAATAGTAATGAGGAACCCTTACTCTCGGACTTTTAAAAATGGTTTTTGTCACGATTCTTTCACGACTGGTGGGTTATTTTTTTCCTCCTCGGTATCGCAAGACCATTTTATTTGGATCTATATTGGCTGACATTTATGCCCCAGTTGTTGTTGTTCAGGCTATCAAAAAAAGTTTGTGCTTCTTCTGTAGGCCGTTTACAATTATGAAGATATCGTAGATGAACCGGCGTCTAGTCGCCCAGGTGTGGTTTCCCAGCAGTGGGTGTTAATAAATCAATGGGGACTCTGCAGTGGCCCATGACCCCGTTAGAGGAATAGGCGCCACGCCGTTCCCCATAGCTGGTCCCTAAAAGCTGATGGAAAATCTTTGTTGGAATGCAAAATAGTTGGTGCAGGATAAATTCTAATCTTTTCCTCTGAAATTTATGTGTTTCTTCTGGAAAGTTTCGCGTGCGGAGATGGTGTTCCGTAGCCTTACACCTACTTCGTGAGATATCTAGAATAAACGACCGGGTGACATTACTGATAAAAAGACATAAGTCTTGCTTCCACTCTCCCTTTTCCCGGTTTTCAAGAGATGGGTGGGAAGCACTAGTAAGGGTAGCTGTTTGACTCCTGTCTGTAAGAATACACTCTACAAAATGGGAAAGTTGGCTGGTGATACAGCCACTGCCCCGATATTCTGGGTCGTCGGAGAGGGTGTATTGATCATATGGATTTTTGGAGGTGATTAAAACACGGGCCAAATTGGTGATCAATTGAAAGAATTTATTTTGTTGTTTCGTCTGTTTTTTTCACAATGCTTTTTTATCATTTCGTTGTATTTATTTTCCATCGATGTGCGATTTTTTTGATTTAAAGTTTTGTATAGTTGCTATCCTGTAAGGATTCTTAATGCTTCTTGCCTATATTTATCTCTGTATTGTATGACAATCCTCCCCCTTTGTCCGATGCCCGGATGCATTATTGTTCATTGTTTGCAGTTTTTTTAGGGCTCGGTTCTTTTGTGGTGAGGGTTGTTTTGGCTGTTTGTTTAGTTTTATAGATCTGAACTCGTTGGAAATATTGAGTAAAACGTTCAGGTGATCCCCTCTGGCTTAACGGGGTGGTCGGTCGGGGGACGGAGGATTTTTTCCTCCTTTTTTGTGTGAACAACGCTCTGTGTTTCTATAATATTGGGGGTTTGTTTGCTTTGTTTTGCTTTTTCAATGCAACGAAACGTTTTCTGGACGAGTTATGACGACGTTGTTCAGCTCTCCCCCCCTTCGCCCTCCTCTGTTGTTTTTTCAGGCCCCAAATGAAGACCTTTCATAGTCGTGAGGATCCTCTTCGTTGATCGTTGTGGCTTATAAATTAAAAATTTTCTCAACGACCCGAGCTTTCCGTTTTTGTTTTTATTTTATTAAAATTTTTATTTTTACATATAGATTGTGTTGTCCCTCTTATTTTGTTGCCTAATGGGGTTTGTTCTTTCGATGTTCTTTCTATGTTCAACGCCCTTTGAACAAAAAATACTAAAACAAAACAGAAGGACCTTTTTGTCCATTGCTCAACCAAATTTGGCATTTTTTTCACCTCCCAAAAATCCCTACGGTGAAATTAAACCCTCCAGGAGACGACCCAATAAATAGAGGGATTGGCTTTTCACCAGCCAATTGTCCCATTTTTTTAGATTTATTCCTAAGCCATTAGTCAAACAGCTACCCTCTTATCTTAGGGATTCCAAAAATATAATTGAAACATGGAAAATTTATACCTTGCCTCAGATCGTCTTTTTATATAGAAGGTCCACATCGTCTGTCTAATCGCCCCCATATTCTCTCAAGACTCCCTCGGTTAAGGGTACGGACCACCATCTCCGCAGAGACGAAACTATTCAGACGCCCAAATAAATTTCATATAAAAGGATAGAATATCATGACACACAACTATTTTCATTCAACCACACGGTTTCCATAGCTGTTAGGGACAGCCTCGGGGACTGAGGGCGCCGCGTTCCGCTAACTTGTTCATGGGCACTTCGCGTCCCATTGATTTAAACACAAATTATGGGACCCACCAAATTTGTTCTTTACATCGACGGGGTCATCGACGATATCTTCATAATTGTAAAAGGCATACAGAAGAAGAACAAAATTTTGTTGATAGCTGACCCCCACAACTGGGGCATAAAATTTACAGCCCAATATAGATAAATTAACCTGGTCTTTCTAGCCTAGGGGAGATAACCCACAAGTAGGAAGAAGAATGTGACAAACAACACCCATTTTCAGAAGACGTCGATAGTAATGGTACCAGATGACTATAGTGCCCTTCAAACCACTGGTCAACAAGTACCTTTAGTACAGTTCTCCAGGGGCGCCGACAAGACTGTACTCTGATTAAGGACTACAAATCACAAACCGCCCCGACATCTCACTGAACAAACATTTACTGAAAAGCACTTCCCCCCAAACAAAATACATCAAAGCCTTACCTGCAAACATTTAGGGAAAAATAACAGACCGAAAACTAAAAAAAACCAAATGAGGATCCAAAGGGACTCCTCACTGACCAATTTCCTCACTACCTTTGATAAAGGGCACCAGCCACAGTGGTATTCTACAGGAAACACTCAGGCAATACCTACCTACAAGACCCAGAGTACTAAAAAAGAAATTAACCTCCGATACCGGAAAAGCGTTACATTTCGCCAAGCAAGATCAATGAAAAAATATTCTAGACCTGTAAAATCCCAAACAATCAAGAGGGCAAATACAACTACAACTCAGAGACCCACCCACTAGGCTCTTTTAATGCTTCAAAAGAAATGCCTTGTTGCATATGAATAGAACACAAAACCATGTGTCTCAACTCCACCTAGTACAGGGGAAGTTTTTAACTGCAACACCCAAATAACGTGTGACTCTTCATTCGTGGGGTATTTGATCAGTGCAGTTGGGGCAATGCAATACGTGGCGCCACCTCACAATTTCCGTAGGAGTTAACATGGAGCACCGTTTAAACATAAAAACAGGGTTCTCACCCGCGTCTCTCAAGACACCTGCTATATCACATAAAAAAACGTTGTCCATGACCAGAAATCATGGGGATCGGAAAATTCCCAGAAACATGACAATAGACAGGAACAACTACATAAAAGGGAACCTTCTGGATTATGAAACTTAGAGCTCCAGCGCCGATGGTTTGTAAAGAAGTAAAACTTCGTTTCATACAGTTAATTTTTCCACAATGCCTGTAATGAGAGCATCTCAACCCCCCAGGTCACTAAGGACCAAAAGAGCCGTACACGTAGACAGGGAACCACTAAACAACTACTGCCGGCAGTGCTTAGTGTACTACTCACATGGCGAGGAACACAGCACTCCAATACCAAAATGCACACGACTACAATTAAAACAAACACAAAAAACAATTTCACATATTAACATTGGACTTATTATATTTTATGGTACTCATGGTCTTTTGGATATAATTATTATATATTGTATATATTTCTGCTTATTTTAGAAAGTGCGGCAGTGTTGATAGCGATCTCAATTTCCGCAACACGTCACTCCTGAGTCAGTCTTTTCTGATATAGTCTGGATGCATAAACCATCCAAAAATAATGTATTTTAACCTGGAGGAAGGTCCCGGACCGGCGAAGACCGAACGGTAGTGTCCTATCAAATACGTTTTAAAAGTATAATCCTGAAGTATACCGAGGACTTCTAGCACAAGCGAGCGCGGTGACAAACGAGAGTTACACTCCACGTGCATCTTCTTCGTTCGCTTGTTGGTCCATCCTGTCCTGAGGGGGGAGAAAAACGGACCATAGACAATCTCTTTGTGGCTGTCAGTTGGCTGCCGGCACTCACAACCATAGAGATCCTCAACACCACGAGGTACTCAGCTTGGAACTCCCCCACAATACAGGTGAGGAGGAGTTTTCTCCAGTAGTCTTACGTATTGCTCATTGGGGAAACTTGAGTCTTTTGCGCTTTTGTCTTCCTCTGTTCGCCTCCTCCCATCCGAGAGAAATAATGGACAACAGTAGCCATTGACAGTGGTTAGCCTCAACTTTTGCTGCGCAGCAGTGTTGAATGCAGAATAAAAATGGAACACGTCCCAGCTATCCGGACTCATTAATGGAAAGCTTGTAAATGACTCATGAAAAAAATATTTATTATTCTCTCACGATCTGAGGAAAGACAGAAAGAAAGAGAGTGCTTGTGTCCCCTTGAAAGCGTAATATGTGACAAAAAAGCCTCCTGCACAGTAAACCCTTAAGCTCAGATAAGAAATTTTGGGGGGGAATGGGGAGGGGAAGCAGAACGGCAGGGATATATGAATCACTGAAACGGATGCTAAATCTACAGTATCTCATAACGGATAAATACAAAGGTGGACTCTTTCTTCTCATTATTCTGCCTCTATAGGACCGCATTGATACAGTCGCCCACGTGTTTAAAATTTTAGAGAAGGAACAAAGTTTTAAAATCCTGGGGCACAACACCCAACTAAAACTAGAAAAAAATGAAAACTAAACAGTCAATTAAATACAATAGTTACTAATATAGATTCTCACAGTTCTTTAATAACTCATGTGAAACTGGGCCTCTTGCGATTAACACAAGGGATATCTGGCAGGAATGGTGGAAAGGACACATACACGCTCTTCTTCCGCAGTCTCGGTTTCAAGGGGGTTGTATATGGTGCTTATTATTCTGTGGCTCATACTGTAAAATAAAGGGGACATGAGAAGTACTATGGCCATGAGGGCCAGGAGGTAACAATGGCAGAGAATAGAAGCAGCATATGAGTGGTCCTGTCGTACTCCAGCCTCTGCCTCTAGTATGTCTCATGTAAATTTCTATTGGCTATGCAGTTATCTGCTGGCGTACGAAAAAGTACGTCATATGCTGCGTTATTCTGCACACAGTCATATACCGAAGGGAAAAAGCTCACCTAGTCAGCATTATGGGTGGCGCATCAAATTGGCGGGGCAAATTCGAGAGTTATCGCTATCAGGATGAGGGCCGGCCCTCGGTGACATCATTTTGTTGCAAGAGGTGAAAAGATTGGCATGTGCAGTGTACACGTCTAATACATTGTAAAAGCGTGATGCGATAGCAGAAAAAAACAAACCGGGGGCCACCCTAGTGGGCACCATAGTTTGGGGCAATTTCCCCGGCCCACCAGCCATGGTCACGGAAAACTAGGGTGCAACAGAAAATGGTTGAAATCACGCATTAGACCACAGCTTAGCCTCCGGATTCTTCGCCTACCAGTGGATCCAGAGACTGTACTTCAGGTTTTTCTTCCTAAATCTCTGATCACAATTTACAAGGGCATCAGGGCTGGAATGTAGATGTCATCTTTCCTTACTGTCAGGGTTCTCTAGGTTCATCTTCCAGCCTTAGAATGAAACCATTGGAACACATCATCAGCAGCTTGGTTTTCGTAGCAACATATGTTGATGAGACCAGGCTGTATACGTTGAGGAACATATACCCTGATGTCCAGAAAAACTACGAATGTCTCTCTGCTGTTCTAACATCATGGTCTTCTTCTTGAAAAGTAATTAATATGTGGAAGACTGAAACTTCTTATATTTTCAACATATACAAACCCACCCAAACCATGATTACCAATCGAACGGCGTCTGAATATCTTATTGCACCAAGGCAGCAGACGGATGTGAGGGGGGTGGTGCTGACTCCACTTCATTGCACCCCAATTCCCGCTCGATAGCTATTGCGCAAGGGCATATCAAACAACATCTCCAGACTCCACCTTTTCTGCCCTGGAAAACCCACTAAACTCTCTCTCAATTCTTAATGCAGCAGCCGGCTTAGTTCAGACCAAAACTATAAAAGGATGCCTCAGTGTGCACCCTTCACTGGTGCGTCTCCTTCCGAATTCAGTTAAATAATAACAGGAAGTCCACAATGCTTTGCATTGAGCTTAACCTCTCTCTCTGTTCTAATCTCAGTTATGCATAAAAACGTGTTCTTTGATCTGCCAGTAATATTAGATAATATCGAACAATTTAAATTAAAAACCTTCCTGCAAAATTAAAGGACTTCCCAAGCTGCCACACTTCTGTGGTTCCACCTTTCCAGGACTATCATACTAATACCCAATCTCCACGTTTTCACATGTTCTTACAACTCATCTTTTTAGGCGATGCACGTGGAGTGGATAATCTCGTTTGTCACGGCGCTGCTTTGCTAGAAGTCACTCGTATACTTACAGTGAGTACTTTTTAAAAACGTATTTTATTAGGACACTACGCGTTTGACTACATAGGTTTCTGGTCGCCTTTACCCCTTTGCTTGATGGATTGTGATTCTACATAGCGTATTTTGTTATGCGATAGATTCTTGAGGTTAATCTAGATATGTGAAGTATTCGTGGCCTGTGTCGTGGGTGGGTTTTACGTGGGGTACGTTGTCCATGTACTGTGAGTTCCCGCCTTGGGATGGTAATTGGTGGCACGAGGCGAGGAGTGCGGGAGGAGTCTGGGGTGTCGGGTGGCGCGAGTAGGTATGGGTATTTGTTGCAATGGTGTTTTCTTGATATTCTGGGGCTAGGACTCGTCTCGTTTTTGGAAGGTTTACGTTGGTTTCGAGGATCCCAGATGAGTCGAACTTCTCCAGTTTATAGTATATTGGGGAGTATTTTCTACTACGTAGTTCTTTGTTCTATTACACTTCGGATTATGATTGGGGCGGTTTTTAACGGTTTTTCCCCTTCTAACTGTAAAATCCTTACGTTAAGAATCTGCCGTATTTTGGATCACAACCTCCGTATGTGATTCAGGTTGTCAAAGACAGGAATACAGGACTCGATCTATGGGTTCAGTTGTCGCTAAATCGTCAAATGTAGAAGCAAGGGGCACATAGCATCGTGCGGAGCCATTCAAGTCGACAAAAATGAGACGAGCTGTTTGGTGTGAAAAGTTCAGATGTGGCCCGTTCGGAGATACAAATTCCGCCTCAGTTTGTCGCATACGTGTGTTTGAAATATGCCATTTTTTAGGGTTCTATGCTGCTGTTTATCCGTGCGATTTCCTCCTTTAGGTGGTAGTACATCCGTGGAGGGGATTCCCACAGTGTTGTCACCGCCAAATGGTGACTGGTCTCACGAAGTATTTCTATCGGATGGGCAGGAAGCTGCACAGATGAAGACAAAAGCGCAAAGACTCCAACGTGTTCCCCAAGGAGCAATGCGTGAAGCTACTGGATAAAACTCTCACCTGTATGTGTGGGGATCCAGCTGAGTAAATGGGTGTTGAGGATCTTTGAGTGTGTGAGTCTATCGGGCCAAGCTGACAGCACAAAGAGCATTGTCTATGGTCCGTTTTTTTTCTCCCCCCAGGACAGATGGACACAACAACGAACGACAGAAGATGCACGTGGAAGTGGATACTCTCGTTGTCACGCGCTGCTTTTGCTAGAAGTCACTCGGGTATACTTACATTTATCAGTGAGTACTTTTTAAAAACGTATTTTATTAGGACACTACGCGTTTCGGTCCCGGTCCGGGACCTTCCTCAGGTGTAAAATACATCTATTTTTGGATGTGTTTGCATCCAGACATATATACAATAAAAGACTGACGTCAGAGTGACGTTTGGCGGAAATGACATCGCATCCGGGGCACACACACCAACTAAACAAGAGCACACAATGACCACTAAAACAGTCATTATCATATAGTTAATAATATAGATTCTCAATTTATTTTACTCACTCATTGTGAACCTGGGCCTGTTTCGGATAAACACAAAGGGATATCCTGCAGAATGGTGGAAAGACACTACAAAGCTCTTCTTCAGCAGTTCTCAGTTTCTCCTGTTTTTAGTATATGTGCTGATTATTATGTGCTCATATACTGTAAAATAAAGGGGTACAATGAGAAGTACTATGGCCATGAGGCCAGAGTACAAGTGCCAGCTCACTATAATCAGCATATGAGCTGGTACTTGTATACTCCAGCTCATGACTATAGTATTTCTCATTTAACATTTCTCAGTGTTATTGCAGTATATCTGGCTGAGTCACTAAGATACGCTCATATGCTGAGTAATTCTGCCAACATTTCATATACTCAGTGCAAAAGCTCACATAGTCGCAATTATTGGTGGGCATCACCTTGGCGGTGGGCAAATTCGAGAGTCTCTCGCTCTCAGGATGAGCCCGGCTCTCGTGACATCATTTTGTTGCGCCGAGTTCAAAGCTTGCGCATGTTTGTATTGCACTTCGTCCTACATTGTAAAAAGCCGGACTGCGCATCGCCGAACAAACAACCAGGGGGCACCATAGTTGGGGAACTTCCCCCCGCACACCAGACCAGTGTCACGGCACACTATGTGTCCACAGCACACTGGTTGAAAATCACTGCGTAGACCACCAGCTTCTCCTCGAATGCTTCGCTCCATTGGATCCAGGATACTGTCTTTCATGGTTTTCTTCCTAACTCTCTGATCACACTTTCAGTGCCTCCTTTTCTGGATCTTTCATTTTCCATCTTTCTCTTAATGTCAGGTTTCTCCTAGGTCCTCTTCCCTCTATACTACTGCCGCCCACTTGGACACATCATCAGCAGATTTGGTTTTCAGTATCAACCCTATGTTGATGATACCAGCTGTATACTTCTGCACGTCATTATCCCTGCCTTAGTCCAGAACAGCTACTGAATGTCCTCTCTGCTGTCTCTAACATCATGTCCTCTTCTTGAAACGTAATCTTTTTTAAGAGAAACTGAACTTTCTTATCTTCCACCATCTACTAACAACCCAACAATGATTACTCCATCTCAGGCTCTGGAATCTCTATTGCATATCCAGGCAGCTGCCGGGCTGTCTTGGGGTTGTGCTGGACCCAACCCTCTTTGCACCACATATTCAATCTCTTGATCGCTCTTGCCGCACGCATCTCAAAAACATCTCCAGAATCCACCCTTTTCTTACACTGGAAACCCACTAAACCCTCCTCTTCAATCTAATTGCAGCAGCCAGGCTTGTCTTTACAGACCAACTCTACACGGATGACCTCCAGTTTGTGCCAATTCACTTCACTGTGTTGCTGTCTCCTTCCAAATTCAGTTTAAAATAATAACACTTATCCACAATGCTTTGCATGATGCTTAACCTCTCTATCTCTGTTCTCTCATCTCAGTCTATTGCATAACCCGTGTTCTTCGATCTGCCAGTGATATTAGATTAATCTCTACATTAATTCAAACCTCTCATGCACATCTAATCCGGGGCACACACACCAACTAAAAAGAGCACACAATGACCACTAAAAACAGTCATTATACATATAGTTAATAATATGATTCTCAAATTTACTTTTACTCACCTCATGTGAAACCTGGGCCTGGTTTTCGATAAACACAAAAGGGATATCCGGCAGTAATGTTGGAAGACACTACAAAGCTCTTCTTCAGCAGTTCTCAGTTTCTCCTCGTTTTTAGTATATGGTGCTATTATTATGTGCTCATATACTGTAAAATAAAGGGGTACATGAGAAGTACTATGGCCATGAGGCCAGAGTACAAAGTGTCCAGCTCTTCATAGATCAGCATATGAGCTGGTACTTTATACTCCAGCTCATTACTATATATTCTCATTTAAACATTTCTCAGTGTTGATATCAGTATATCTGCTGGAGTCACTGAAGAATACTCGCTCATATTCTGAGTAATTCTGCCAACAGTTCATATCTCAGTGCAAAAGCTCACAATAGTCCAGCAATTTATTGGTGCGCATGCACCTTTTGGCGGTGGCAAATTCGAGAGTCTCTCCCTCTCAGGATGATTGCGCCGGCCTCGTGGACAATCATTTTGTTGCGCCCGAGGTTCAAAGCTTCGCATGTTTGTATTGTACAACTTCGTCCTACATTGTAAAAAGCCGTGACTGCGCATCCGCGAAAACAACCAGGGGGCACCTAGATTGGGGAACTTCTCCCCCGACCACACCAGAACCATGTGTCACGGCATCACCTAGTTCCACAGTCACACTGGTTTTGAAATCACTGCGTAGACCACCAGCTTCTCCTCGGAATGCTTCGCTCCATTGGATCCAGGATACTGTACTTTCATGGTTTTCTTCCTAACCTCTGATCAACAATTGTTCAGTGCCTCCTTTCTGATCTTGTCTATTTTCCTCTTTCTCTTAACTGTCAGGGTTCTCCTGAGTCCTCTTCCCTCTAATACTACTCGCCCACATTGGACCACTCTCAGCAGATTTTGGTTTTCAGTATCACCCTATGTTGATGATACCCAGCTGTATACTTCTGCACGTACATTATCCCTTGCCTTAGTCCAGAACACTACTGAATGTCTCTCTGCTGTCCTCTAACATCATGTCCTCGTTCTTGAAACTATCCCCCATTTTTTTAGAGAACTGAACCTTCTTATCTTTCCACCATCTACTAACAACCCAACAATGATTTACTCCATCTCAGCTCTGGATCTCTATTGCAAAACCAAGGCAGCCTGCCTGGGCTGTCTTGGGGTTTTGTGCTGGACCCAACCTCTCTGTGGCCCACATATTCCATCGTCTTGATCGCTCTTGCCCGCACCACTCTCCAAAACACTCTCCAGATCCACCCTTTTCTTAACTGGAAACCCACTAACACTCCTCCTTCAATCTAATAATGCAGCAGCCAGCTTGTCTTTATCACTGACCAGAACTCTACACAGGATGCCTCCCTTTTGTGCCAATTCACTTCACTGGTTGCTGTCTGCCTTCCGAATTCCAGTTAAAATAATAACACTTACTGCCACATGCTTTGTCATATGCTATACCTCTCTATCTCTGTGTCTCTCATCTCAGTCTACTGCATAACCCGTGTCTTGCATCTGCCAAGTAATATTAGTTAATGCTCTACTTAATTCAAACGCTCTCATGCACATCTACAAGGCTTCTCCCAAGCTGCCCAATCTTTGGGTTGACCTTTCCAGGACTATCATATAATAACCAAATCCCAAAGTTTCAAAAAACTGTGCTAACACTCCTCTTTTACGGCAACGCCTATCTACGCCTCAACTGCTGAAATGTCACTCTCTTTTTCTATCTCATCCTATTCCTCCTCCCCGTCGTTTAATCTGGCCAACACCAGGTAGATATACCAAGCTCCTGCTTCTCTGCCAGTTTTTTTAGCATAATCTGTAGAAGATGTGGCGCTGTGGCTGGCCCGATCAGCAATTTTTATTAAATTTATTTTATACTGTTTCCTTTTATAAAGGAATGACGGACCATTAAACCTCGCCTCTATTGTTCCTATGACTGTTTGTACTCTGTCAATGTAATACTATATTTGTATATGTCTCCCTGTAGTTTGTAAAATCACTGCGGAATTTTGTTTCCGCTATAATGCGATTTAAGTTATTTCTATTTCTCAACAGACTGGACATCTCTCTCGGTACTTCGTGCTGTCTACTGTTGTTCATCGTGTTTGTTTGTTATATTTAACTGTAGTTCTGTATAATGCTACTGCAGTGGTGTATGTGATTGAACCTGCATATATCTGTGTATGTTTTTTTCAATGTGTATATTTCTTTTGTGGGTTGTATAAGAAGTATATTCTACTGTATGTGTGTATAAGATGTGTGTATATACGTGTGGCAAATAATGGTGTATGTGTGTCAGGCGCCCTTTCATGCAAATGCATATTTTGGCTGTAATGCTACTTTACCGTACGGTTTCTGGTAGGATAGCATACTCGCACATGCATTTCAATGGACGATACGTCATCACTTTCATTGTCCTCATTGCCACTCTATAACGTACCATAACCTGCAAAAGAGTAGAGCGTTACTCTATCTTTCCCCCGTAGGTACGGCCAAGCCACACTGTCGTCCCCATACGCAACTGTAATGCCCCGGTGACCGTAAGATTGTATAATGTGGTATAGCGAAGAATGTTATGTACATTATTATACACAATTGATGTTTGTATAATGGTTTTGCAATTGTAACCTTACGTGTGGTTCCAAATATGCAATTTTTTAAAGGAAAGGGTGGCGGGCCCATGCAAAGTTCTGCTATGGGCTCTTAACCTCTTCTAGTTATGCCCCTGCAACGCATCCAGACCCATTCAGATACATCCCTCATTAAAGGATATGACCTGGAGAAAATTATTCAAACCTGCATGCTAAAACTGTAATCGAGAACAGTATTTACAATAACAACTTCTTCTAGGAAACTCTGCATGACATTCTAACATTTAGATGTTTGATCATTCTTCTCTTTTGTGGTTTATAACGTGCGGATATTTTGCACACCTATTCTTTTACAAACTTCCTTTAATGGTTCTTCAATACACTCTGCTTGAGCCTTGGTACTTACTCTTTTCACATTTCATACCATGTACCTTTAGTGCAAACTTGTCAAACTTTTAACTGTCGATTTTTTTATTTTAATAAATCATTTCAGCATATCTGTTTGTTGTTGATTCGCATACAGCTGAAGTTACTCAGATTATGTTTTAAATTTTCTTACTTTGTAGGCTTGTGTTATATTCTTTGGTATTAAAAAGATAAAATACAAGTATACGGTAATATCAAATCAATGTAAAAAAAGCCAAACTTGGCTGATGCTTCTGTCAACAATTTTCTGCCAACCCACAGTTAATTGTTGTTTCAGCATACAATTCAAAAGTGTCATGTGGTTTTCTATGTGTCAACTATAACCTTTTTGTTTTTTTAACTTAAAATGACAAACCCTTCTGTCTCTAACTTAACAACATATTTATATAGTTTTTCTGCTAGTTTCTACAATGGGGCTTCCCACTGAGTTTATTTTAACAAGGGAATATCTTAATTTTGGGTAAGTTATTTTGTGTCACACGCTGCAGACAGGGGGCATGGAGTGTCAATAATCTATAGTTGACATGTGTTTCTACAGGTGAATAGATATGATGATTTTTTTGAGGCCAGAGAAGAATTTCTGCGGCGGCACCATAAAAGTCAACTGGCAAGGGCGTAACTAGGACGCAGGCTCCCATAGCGATTGTCTGAATTGGGCCCCACCCCTTCCCCTTAAAATAGTATATATATAGCGCGGGCAACCCCTCACCCTTCTCCATAGAAATAGGCCGCATGGCCGTTCTTAAGGCCATAATAGGAGAGATGGCTCTTCTCTTTTGATCTACACAGTGAGAGTACTCGTTGTTCTCACCGTACTGAGGCCATGCGTATAGAAGCCTATGGGGCAAGTATAACCTTGCAGAAAATTTGCGCGCAGATAACGTCCCATATATGTTCTTGGGGAAGGGACCCCATACAGACATGTTTAATACACATTACAACGACACATTTATACACTGATATATACACCCCTTTCTAATACACACATTAAAGTTCTTACCTACTCTCTCCACCCTATATACAAGACACTACACTATATACCACACACATGTTATGCACTGATATACTTGTTACACTTAATCCACAGAATATGAAACAAACGGCATACAATAACCATTATGTACTATAATACATTTAATATATATATAAAATAGACCGTTATATATATATATAGTATTATATATATATAGTATTATATATATATATATATTCTACATACATACACCATATACACACATGCTGCATATACATAGAGAATTCAAATACTACACATCCACAGCAGATACGATCACATATTCAGTATATACATCATACATACTTACCCCACATACAAAAACACACATAGCATAAAATATATATGCACATGTATATGCTAATATACAAATATATGCTGTGAAAATAACAGTATTTGCTTCATGCATTTATCACAGTATATACATGTGATAAATTAAGCATATTAGATGCATATATACAATAGACATAGATTTACAGCACTCAGAATAGAATAAATATACTATAATATATATCTGAGAATATATCAGAATATGGCATAACAGTAGATATATGTATAACACAGTTTAATATACATATATACACATATAACACAGTATATACCGGGGGAGTGGGGGCCGAAGCTGGTGAAGGGGCCAGAGTGTTCAACTGCGGCACAGCCCTGCAGGGTGATGATGCGGCTAACGCAGGTCAGGGAGATGAAGGGGGGCGGGTCAGAGAGGTTGGCTGGGGGGCGGTGGTCTAAGGGATGAGCATGCAGGGATCCCTGAAAGAGGTGGGTAGGGCTCAGGAGCATTTGTAGCTTGCACAGAAGAGGGGAGGGCCCGGGTTCAAACGATCCTGCAAGGCACCCGGCACTGCAGCCACGGACACTTACCCCAGTGCCATGGCAAAGCACTGCAGGAGAGTGTCAGCCCTGTGCCCCTGAACCTCACGGGCCCCGTAGCAACCGCTACGGCTGCTACGGCGGTAGTTACGCCACTGGCACTAGGGTGCAAGTCTTCACAAAGGGTCCAACAAAAACCACCAAGTATAGTAGCAATCGAGATGAAGCAGCACTCCATAAATTTCAGTGAAGGTATTTTTATTCCGCCATGATTTGATGATTTTTGAGGTGCAATCATACGGTGTGGTTATTTTAAAGCTCATGTCCCAGTAGGGACTTATGGAGGCTGAGCTCAGAATAACAGCACTGGAGGATCACTTGGCCGATACAATTGCTAAACTGAACACATGTGCACAAAATAATACACAACTTGCAGAGAAACTAGATGACCTGGAAAATAGGTCTTGATGGAGCAATGTCAGGCTGGTAGGTCTACCAGAATCGGTTACAACTTCAAGACTGAATGTGATATTCTCTACAGTATTGCCAAGCACACAGAATTGGCTCACCAAGTCCTCTGCGGTCCCCCTCCACGCAGTTATCGGGGAGGAGGCAGATGATTGGCAAGATTATCATGAGGGCTTATCGGAGGCTTTGTTCTCTTTTGAAGATAGATAATGCACCAGTTTTGCTCTTTGCAGATTACTCAGCTGATCTTACTTGCAGACGGAGGGCCTGTATTGTATCTGTTCAGAGTTATTTTAGAGGACCTGGGAATTTCAGCTTATCTACCCGGCGATTCTCAAGGTTACCCATCCTGACGGTTCCTTGCATTCATTCACTGATCCAATACTGGTGCAAAGTACCATAGAGTGACTGCAAGCCTGAAAAAAACCGGGAGATCCTGCCCGTCATATGGACAATGGTCACTTGGGAGCTCCTGTCTCCCAACTCCTGGGAGTTAATTCATCATCAGGACCACAGTGCCTGCCAAAGGTGCACTGACGCACTTGATGCAAACCAGTCTCTTCAATTTTTGTATCTTTTCTGTATTAACATCCGGGGCACACACACCAACTAAAAAGAGCACACAATGACCACTAAAAACAGTCATCTTATCATATAGTTAATAATATAGATTCTCAATTTATTTTACTCACTCATGTGAACCTGGGCCTGTTTCGATAAACACAAAGGATATCCTTGCAGTAATGGTTGGAAAGACACTACAAAGGCTCTTCTTCAAGCATGTTCTCAGTTTCTCCTGTTTTTAGTATATGTGCTGATTATTATGTGCTCATATACTGTAAAATAAAGGGGTACAATGAGAAGTACTATGGCCAATGAGGCCAGAGTACAAAGTGTCCAGCTCCTATAATCAGCATATGAGCTGGTACTTTATACTCGCAGCTCATGACTATAGTATTTCTCATTTAAACATTTCTCAGTGTTGATTGCAGTATACTGGCTGGGTCACTGAAGTACTGCTCATATGCTGAGTAATTCTGCCACATTTCATATACTCAGTGCAAAAGCTCACAATAGTCGAATTTATTGGTGGGCATCACCTTTTGGCGGTGGCAAATTCGAGAGTCTCTCGCTCTCAGGATGATTGCCCGGCCTCGTGACATCATTTTGTTGCGCCCGATGTTCAAAAAGCTTCGCATGTTTGTATTGTCAACTATCGTCCTCATTGTAAAAAGCCGGGACTGCGCATCGCCGAACAAACAACGCAGGGGGCACCATAGTTTGGGGAACGTTCTTCCCCCCGACCACACCAGAACCATGTTTCACTGGCATCACTATTGTTCCACAGCCACTGGTTTTAAATCACTGCAGTAGACCACCAGCTTCTCCTCAATTGCTTCGCTCCATTGGATCCAGGATACTGTACTTTCATGGTTTTCTTCCTACCTCTGATCAACTTTCAGTGCCTCCTTTCTGATCTTGTCATATTTTCTCTCTTTCTCTTACTGTCAGGGTTCTCCTAGGTCCTCTTCCCTCTATACTACTGCCCACCATTGGACCACTCTCACACGATTTTGGTTTTCAGTATCAACCCTATTTGATGATACCCAGCTTATACTTCCTGCACGTACATTATCCCTGCCTTAGTCCAGAACACTACTGAATGTCCTCTCTGCTGTCTCTAACATCATGTCCTCTTCTTGAAACGTATCCCCCTTTTTTAAGGAGACTGACCTTCTTATCTTCCACCATCTAACTAACCAACCCAACAATGATTACTCCATCTCAGGCTCTGGAATCTCATTGCATAACCAGCAGCCTGCCGGGCTGTCTTGGGGTTTTGTTGCTGGACCCAACCCTCTCTTGCCCACATATTCCATCCTCTTGATCGCTCTTGCCCGCACGCACTCTCAAAACATCTCCATATCCACCCTTTTCTTACACTGGAAACCCACTAAACTCGCTCCTTCAATCTTAGTAATGCAGCAGCCAGCTTGTCTTTTCAGACCAGAACTCTACAAGGATGCCTCCAGCTTTGTGCCAATTCACTCACTGTGTTGCTCGGTCTGCCTTCCGAATTCAGTTTAAAATAATAACACTTACTCCAATGCTTTGCATGCTGCTACCTCAACCTCTCTATCTCTGTGTCTCTCATCTCAGTCTTGCATAACCCGTGTCTTGGCTTCTGCCATTATATTAATTAATGCTGCTACTTAATTCAAGACGCTCTCATGCACATCTACAACGGCTTCTCCCAAGCTGCCCAATCTTTGTGTTGACCTTTCCAGACTATCATACTAAGACCCATCTGCCAAGTTTCAAAAACCATGTTCTACACTCACTCTTTTACGGCAGCCTTCTACGCCTAACCTGTCATGAAATGTACACTCTCTTTTTCTATCTCATCCTATTTCCTCCTCCCGTCGTTTATCTGGCCACACCAGGTATATACCAAGCTCCTGGCTCTCTTGCCAGGTTATTTTTACATGAAACTCTGTAAAGATGTGGCGCTGATGGCTGGCCTCGACAGCGAAATTTTTATTTAAATTTATTTTATCTGTTCCTTTTATAAAGGAATGACGGGACATTAGACCTCCACTCCTTTTGTTCCATATGACTGTTTGTACTCTGTACTTAATACTATATTTGTATATGTCCCCTGTTTTGTAAAGCACTCGCGGAATTTTGTTTCCGCTATAAAGATTTAAGATGTATTTCTTTTCTCAACAGGACTGGATCTCTCTTCGGTACTTCGTGCTGTCTACTTTGTTCATGTGTTTGTGTATAGTTACTGTAGTCCTGTATATGCTACTGCAGTGGGTGTATGTGATATGAATCTGCATATATCTGAGTATGTTTTTTTCATGTGTATACTTTTGTGGGTGTTGTATAAGAAGTATCATCACTGTATGTGTGTATAAGATGTGTGTATATATCGTGCATAATGGTGTATTGTGTGTAAGGTCCCCTTTTCATGGCAACATGCATATTTTTGGCTGTATGCTAACTTTACCGTACTGTTTCTGGTATGGAAGCATACTGCACAATGCATTTCAATGGACATACGTCATCATTTATTGTCTCATTGCCACCATAACGTACCATACCTGCAAAAGAAGAGCTCTCTATCTTTCCCCCGTAGGTACGGCCAGATGCCACACTGCCCCCAGTACTGCAACTGTAATCGCTCACCAGGTGACCTAAGATTGTATAATGTGTATAGCGAAGAAATTTATGTACATTAGTAGTACAAATTTGTGTTTGTATAATGTTTTGCAATTGTAACCTTACGTGTGTCAAATATTGCAGACTTTTTAAATGGAAAGGGTGGCGGCCCATGCATGAAGTTCTGCTAGGGTCTCTTAACCTCTTCTAGTTATGGCCCCTGCAACGCATAACCAGACCCATTCAGATAACATCCTCATTAAAGGATGAGTTGACCTGGAGAAAATAATGCAAACCTGCATGCTAAAACTGTAATCGAAACAAGTATTTACAATAACACTTCTTCTAGGAAACTCTGCAACAATTCTAACATTTAGATGTTTGATCATTATTCTCTTTTGTGGTTTATAACGTCGATATTTTGACACCTATCTTTTACATTCCTTTAATGTGTTCTCAATACATCTGCTTGAGCCTTGTTACTTACTCTTTTCACATTTCATACCATGTACCTTAGTGCAAACTTTCAAACTTTAACTGTGATTTTTTTATATTTTATAAATCATATTCAGCATATCTGTTTGTTGTTGATTCGCAACATGCTGAAGTTACTCAGATTTTGTTTTAAATTTTCTTACTTTGTAGGCTGGTTATATTCTTGTATTAAAAAGAATAAAATACAAGTACGTAATCACAATCAATGTAAAGCCAAAACTTGGCTGATGCTTCTGTAAAATTTTCTGCAACCCACAAGTTAATGTTGTTGTTTCAGCACTACAATTCAAAATTGTCATGTGGTTTTCTATGTGTTCAACTAGTTAACCTTTTGCATTATATTTTAACTTAAAATTGACAAACCACTCTGTCTATAACTTACACCAACATATTGTATATAGTTTATTCGCTAGTTCTACAATGGGGCTTGCCAGCACCTGAGTTTATTTTACAATGGAATAATCTTAATTTTGGGTAAGTTATTTTGTTGTCACACGCTCAGACAGGGGTGCATGGATGTCATAATCTAGTTGACAGTGTTGTGCTCACAGGTGAATAGATATGATGATTTTTTTGAGGCCAGAGAACGAAGTTATTGGGCGGCACCATAAAAGTCAACTGTGCAAAGGGGCGTAACTAGTGACGTGAGGCTGCCCATAGCATATTTCTGAATTGGGCCCCAGCCCCTTCCCCTTAAATAGTATATATATAGCGGCAGGCAACCCCTCAACCCTTCTCCATAGAAATAGGCCGATGGCCGTTCTTAAGGCCATAAGCGAGAGCATGCTCTATCTCTTTTGATCTACACGTGGAGTACTTTCTTGTTGCTACACCGTACTGAGCCCATGCGTATAGAAGCCTATGGGGAAGTAAATCCTTGCAGAAAATTTGCGCCAGAATAAGTCCCCAATAATGTTCTTGGGAAGGGACCACCATCAGACATGTTTAATACACATACAACGTACACATTTATACACTGATATATACACCCCTTTCTAATACACACTTAAAGTTCTCAACACTCCTATACTCCATCCCTTACATACAAGCATAACACGTATATACACACACATGTTATGCACTGATAATACATTCTATACACTAATCCCAGAATATACTACAAACGCATACAACAACCATTATTGATACAATAATACATTTAAATATATATATAAAAGTAGTACCTTATATATATATATTAGTATCTATATAGATATATATATATATATATATATATCTACATACATACACCATATCACACACTGCTGCATATACATGAGAATAATACCACACATCCAAGCAATACGACACATTCAGTATATCACATCATACATACTACCCCACATACAAAAACACACATCATAATTATATATATGCACTGTATATGCTAATATACAATATATGCATGTGAAAATAAGTATTTGCTTCATGCATTTATCCAGTATATACCACTGGTATAATATTAATGGCATATATACAACCTCACGATACATAGATATTAAGATCAAGAATAGAATTAATATATACAGATATAGGATCCAGTATATCTGATATATCAGAATATGGCATACAGTAGTATTAACCGTATATCATATGAACGCACTACTACCACAGTATATACCGGGGGAGTGGGGCGCCGAAGCGGTGGAAGGGGCCAGAGTGTCAACTGCGGCACGCCCTGCAGGCTGATGATGCGGCTAAGCATCAGAGGAGATGAAGGGGGGCGGGTCAAGAGGTGCTGGGGTGCGGTGTCTAAGGAGATGAGCATGCGGGATCCCTGAAAGAGGTGTGGTAGGGCTCAGGAGAGCATTGTAGCTATGCACAGAAGAGGGGATGGTCCCGGGTGGTCAAACGATCCTGGCAAGGCACCCGGCACTGCAGCCCGGACTACTTACCCCAGTGCCATGGCAAAGCACTGCAGGGACGTGCACTCCCTGGCCCCTGAACCTCACGGGGCCCGTAGCAACCGCTACGGCTGCTACGGCGGTAGTTCCGCCACTGGCACTAGGGTGCAAGTCTCACAAAGGGTCCAACAAACCACCAAGTAATGTAGCAATCGTGATGAAGCACACTACCTAAATTTCGAGTGAGGTATTTTTTATTCCGCCATGATTTGAGATTTTTGAGGTGCTTCATACGTTGTGGTTATTTTAAAGCTCATGTCCCAGTAGGGAATTATGGAGGCGGGAGCTCAGAATAACAGCTGGAGGCACTTTGGCCGATCAATTGCTAAACTGAACACATGTGTGCACAAAATAATACAACTTGCAGAGAAACTAGATGACCTGGAAATAGGTCTTGATGGAGCACTGTCATGCTGGCTAGAGGTCTACCAGAATCGTTCAACTTCAATACTGAATGTGATATTCTCTACAGTATTTCCAAGCACACAGAATTGGCTCCCAAGTTTTTCCCACCTCCTGCGGTCCCCTCCACTCAGTTCAGGGAGGAGGCAGATGATTGGCAAGATATCATGAGGGCTTATCGGAGGCTTTGTTCTCTTTGAAGATGGAGAATGCCACAGTTTTCGCTCTTGCGATTACTCAGCTTTCTTACTTGACAGTTGGAGGGCCTGTATTGTATCTGTTCAGACTATTTTAGAGGACCTGGGAATTTCAGCTATCTACCCGGCGAATCTCAAGGTTACCCATCCTGACGGTTTCTTGCATTCGCTTCACTGCTCATACTGGCGCAAAGTACCAATGAGTGACGCAAGCCTGAAAAAACCCGGGAGATCCTGCCCGTACATATGGACAACTGGTCCACTTGGGAGCTCTGTCTGCCAACTCCTGGGAGTTAATCATCATCGGACCACAGTGCCTACCAAGGTGCATCGACGCATTTGATGTCTAATGGTATGTCTTGGCCTAAATGTTTTATGGGACCTTAAATATCCTTATGAAATGTCATTGAAAAGAGATCAATGAGAGTCATACACCACATTCTGCTCTAAAAGTTTAATACCTTATAGCAGGTTAGCGATCTCTGAATAATAGAAGTTGCTTGTTTCTAATGAAGAATGTGGTCAATATCTCTGGCAGACACTGGCCTAGGTCATTACAACAATAAACGTATTGGGATGAAACTTCTGAATATACAAAGGATTATGGTCTGTAGCAGACATTTTAAAAAGAGTATCTTAAAACAGTGTTTCTCCAAAACCACCTATTAAACAAAAAAGCATTAAAGAGTAACTATACAGAGTAACTAACATTAAAGAGTACTGTATATACTCGAGTATAAACCGACCCGAGTATAAGCCGAGGCCCCTAATTTTACCCTGGGAAAACCTATTGACTCGAGTATAAGCCGAGGGTGGGAAATGCATTGGTCACAGCCTCTCCAGTATGTAGCCAGCCAGCCCCTGCCCCAGTGTATATAGCTTGCCAGCCCCTGCCCCAGTGTATATAGCTTGCCAGCCCCTGCCCCAGTGTATATAGCCTGCCAGCCCCTGCCCCAGTGTATATAGCCTGTCAGCCCCTGCCCCAGTGTATATAGCCCCCCCCCCTTCCCCGTCGTGCAGCACAACAATACCGGAAGGGACGGCACAGAAGATCTACGGGTGCCACCAGAAAGGCGAGTTTTGATTTATTTATTTTTTTGACTCGAGTATAAGCCGAGTTTGGGTTTTTAAGCACATTTTTTGTGCTGAAAAACTAGGCTTATACTCGAGTATATAAGGTAACTATAAAGGGATTTTTTTTTCCCCACAAATCAATAGCTATTGATATGTAAAACAACTTTGCCTATTATCTTTATTACCTATATCCTTTAGTTTCTTTGCTATACCGCTCAGATTACCTTCGTGCTGCAGTGGCTGCTTCCTCTGCCTGTGCTAATAAGCCCTGTGAGTCCATAGTTTATCTGACAGTTTCATGGGAGGGGTTGCTGCTCTATGCTCACAGGGGAGGAGGTTATGTGACAGAGCTCTCTCTGTGTATGTAGCAGGGCTCAGAATGTTCAAGACTGTGGATACAGATGTCTCTTGCACATTATATTGATTTTTGTCAAACACTTTCAGAACAGAAAATGGCATAATTTTGGAAAGAAAAGCTGCACAAAGTAGGCATTGTTCTGTTTGTGTTTAAAAAGGGAAATCACATATAATAATTTGGTAAAAATCATTACAACTTTACAGTTATGCTTTAAAGCAATTACAATATTGGTTTGTTCCACATAGGCTGCCCGGGCGCCCGAGCACTCCCGCGCGCACACAACCCCTCCCCCCCTTGCAGAGAGGTGGAGGGAGCGTAGTCTGTCCCTGCCCAGGCCCCCAGTGATGTTCCCCCTCATCCGTTCCCGCCCGGACCTCTGCCCACCTAGTTTGCCCGCCGTCTGGTCACATGACCAGACCTGCCGGGCAACATCTACATGGACAAGTGGAGCATGGTGCAGAGGAAGACTACCAAGTCTGGTAAGTATATGTACTGTATATATGTACACGTGTGTATATGCTGTATATGTTCATGTGTATACTGTCATGTGTATACTGTCATGTGTATACTGTATATGGTCATGTGTATACTATATATAATTGTGTATGATGTCTATATACTGTATATATGTGAGTATGTTCTGTATGTGCATGATTATAATGTATGTATGATGTCTATATACTGTATGTATGTTTGTATATAGGGTGTGTATATACTGTATGTCTGTATATAATGTGTTTATAATGTACATGTACTATATAGAATTTATGTATATACTGTATGTATTTTTGTATATAGGGTGTGTATATACTGTATATCTATGTATATAATGTGTTTATAATGTACATGTACTATATAAAATGTGTGTCCTGCATGTAAATACTGTCTATGGTGGGGATCCTGCCTATGTATACTATCTATGGGGGCCTTGCCTGTATATACTATTTATGGGGGCCTTGCCTGTATATACTATCTATGGGGGTCTTGCCTGTATATACTATCTATGGGGGATCTTGCCTGTCTATACTATATGTGGTAGTGATCCTGCCTGTATATACTATCTATGCGGGGCGCCTGCCTGTATATGCTATCTATGAGGGGCACCTGCCTGTATATACTATCTATGAGGGGCACCTGCCTGTATATACTATCTATGAGGGGCGCCTGCCTGTATATACTATCTATGAGGGGCGCCTGCCTGTATATACTATCTATGAGGGGCGCCTGCCTGTATATACTATCTATGAGGGGCGCCTGCCTGTATATACTATCTATGCGGGGCGCCTGCCTGTATTATTTATATAGTTTTTCTGCTAGTTCTACAAGGGGCTTTCCACACTGCGTTTATTTTACACGGGGAATAATTCTTAATTTTGGTAAGTTATTTGTGTCACAGCTGCAGACAGGGGGCATGGAGTGCATAATCTTAATGTGACAGTGTTTGCTACAGGTGAATAGATATTGATGATTTTTGAGGCAAGAGAAGGAAGTTTGGGGCGGCACCATGAAAAGCACTAGGCAGGGGCGTAACTAGGAGAGGCTGGGCCCCATAGCAGATTTCTGAATGGGGCCCCCCTTCCCCTTAAAATATATATATATGGCAGGCACCCCTCCCCTCTCCATAGAGAATAGAGCCGCATGGCCGTTCTTACGGCCATAGATAGAGCAGGCTCTATCTCTTTTGCTCAAAACAGTGAGTACTCGTTGTGCTCACCGTACTGAGCCCATGCGTATAGAAGCCTATGGGGGAAGTATATCCGGCAGAAAATTTGCGGCCAGATATACGTCCCCATATGTTCTTGGGAAGGGACCCCTATACAGACATGTTTATACAATTACACACATTTATACACTGATATATACACACCTTTATATACACACATAAAGTTCTACACTCGTATACTCGCACCCTTATACATACAAGCATACACTTATACACACACATTTATGCACTGATATACATTTATACACTAATACACAGAATATATACAAACTAATACAGTATACACATTATATACATATAATACATTTACAATACACAGAGAGGGAGGGGCCCGGGGGCACGATCCGGCAGGCACCCGGCACTGCAGCCCCGGACCACTTACCCCAGGCCATGGCAAAGCACTGCAGGGAGCGTGCATCCCTGGGCCCCTGAACCTCACGGGCCCCGTAGCAACCGCTACGGCTGCTACGGCGGTAGTTACGCCACTGAGCAATGTCAGGCTGGTAGGTCTACCAGAATCGGTTACAACTTCAAGACTGAATGTGATATTCTCTACAGTATTTCCAAGCACACAGAATTGGCTCACCAAGTCCTCTGCGGTCCCCCTCCACGCAGTTATCAGGGAGGAGGCAGATGATTGGCAAGATTATCATGAGGGCTTATCGGAGGCTTTGTTCTCTTTTGAAGATGGAGAATGCACCAGTTTTGCTCTTTGCAGATTACTCAGCTGATCTTACTTGCAGATGGAGGGCCTGTATTGTATCTGTTCAGACTTATTTTAGAGGACCTGGGAATTTCAGCTTATCTACCCGGCGAATCTCAAGGTTACCCATCCTGACGGTTTCTTGCATTCATTCACTGATCCAATACTGGCGCAAAGTACCATAGAGTGACTGCAAGCCTGAAAAAACCCGGGAGATCCTGCCCGTCATATGGACAATGGTCACTTGGGAGCTCCTGTCTGCCAACTCCTGGGAGTTAATTCATCATCAGGACCACAGTGCCTACCAAAGGTGCACTGACGCATTTGATGCAAACCAGTCTCTTCAATTTTTGTATCTTTTCTGTATTAACTACCCTGTGTAAGTACTGTTAATCTTGCATCAGGTGTCTTTTTTTGTAGGTTAAGTAGCGGAATTAAGATGCACATTTCTGTCTAACTTGGACACCAATCCTTTCAATGCCTTACACATGAGCCAATGATTCATCACCTGCGTAGCTGGGACTAATGAAATCATGTGGAAACTGAAGATAGATTGACGAATGCCACTGGGTCCGAACAGAAAATTTACCTGACTCTAAAACTTGGGCCAGGTGGATTCTTAGAGGCACTTAAACTGGATCAAAAGGGAGTACACCTCCCCTTCAGAGGTTCCATTACCCTAATCCAGATAGAAACAGAAACATAGCCAGTTAATTATTTCAGACCATCTCCAGTCTACATAGACCTGGCGGATACTCACCCCCTGGGTTCCAACATATTTGGAGATTCCCTACCCATTGACACATGATCATCATTGTGCAGTTGCTAAAGGGATGTTGTAGAATTTGAGGCCCGAAATATTTCCATCTGTGACATTTACTTGGAGGGGGTCCAAAATAACCTTACGATGTAGGATCAAATTGCAGTGAAATGTGTGAAAAAAACGCATTTGCAACATTTTCTTGTGGGCTTGGATCTTACAGCTTTCACTGTGCACCACAACATGACCTGTCTACTTTATTCTTTGGGTCGGTGCAACCATCGGGAGACCAATTTGTGTATTTTTATATGGTTTCATACATTAAAAAATTAAAACTCCTGTACAAAGTGTACAAAGTGTCATTTTTTAAAAACTTTTGATGGCGTTTCCATTGCTATAATTTTTAGGACTGTGCAACATTTTGATCACTTTTTATTGATTTTTTAATATTTTTCAAAATGGAAAAAAAGTGCAATTTTTGACTTTGGCGCTAATTTTTGTTATGGGGTTAAATGCAGTGAAAAACTGTTATTTGCTGCAATATGCAGCAAATACCTAACGGCTATGGAGAGGGCTCGGCCCTCTCCATGCACCAGGACCCGGCGCTTCTGGAAGGGGTCAACAGCTTAAAGGGCACCTACCACCACAAATCTACCTATAAAGGTAGATCGGGTGGTAGGTGGATCAATAGGATGTGAGGATAGCCCTTTTAAGGGCTAATCCTATGTCCCCGCAATGATTTGAAAACTTTTATTGCCCCAATATTAAATTTTCTTATGCGGCTACTGGGGCGTGGAGTAGCCGCATCTGAGGTTACGAGGCGGGCTACTCCACCCCCCGGTAGCTCTTTTCTCCTCCTACCAAAAATATTCTGAGCGCAGCTACGAGGAGCTGCGCGCCCTCGTCCGACAATCTGCTGTCTGCGCATGGCAGAACGCAGGCCCGTGCCTGTGCAGCTCCGACTCCGTAGCATTGACGCGCAGGCGCGGGCCTGCTGTTCTGCGCATGCGCAGACAGCAATTGTGCCGGACGAGGCGCGCCGCTCCTCGTAGCTGCGCGCCGAAGATTTTGTTAGCGAGGAGAAAAGAGACAGGGCGTTGGAGTAAGCCGCCTCGTGTAACCTCAGATACGGCTATCCACGCCCCCAGTTAGCCGCATAAGAAAATTTTAATATTGGGGCAATAAAAGTTTTCAAACACTGCGGGAAACGTGAGGATTAGCCTTTTCACTATTCTTTACGGTGAAACTGCGAATGGGCTCATTAAATCATTATGGTTCCTCACGTCCTATTGATCCACCTACCACCCCGATCAACCTTTATAGGTAGTTTCGTGGTGACCTGAAGACTGTGTTGGCAAACCCAACGGACATAGTCCTCCCACCTCTCTCCTGCACTTGGAAAGAAATAACTGTTTAAATATTCCTGGACTCTCCATCTCCCCTTCACATTGTTCAATCCTGAATGACCCTTTGGACTAATTAATCATGGGAGGTTATAAACAATATTTAATATATATAAAAACAATATGAGATAGGGAATAATTTCACTTTTTGGGGGCTACTAGACAGCATGAAGTTTTCCATAGTCCCTACTCAGGGAATTAGGAATTTATTAATTGCTAGTTTCTCGTTAGTTTTTCTCGTCTTTATTTATAACGTTTTGCTTGTGTGTGTCATTTTAAATTTGACAAATCTTTTGTTTTTACATCTTTTTTTCGCATTGATCACCTTTTTGTAATAAAGCCCTTTACTTCTTGGTCCGTATGCTCTGCAAAACTCATAGCCTTGTAAAGTGTGGTTAGATGGAGAGGCGAGTGTATGTCTAGTGTGTGTGTGTGACAAGGTGTCTGTGTGAGAAGCAAGAGTGGATTGGTCGCAGCGTATAATAATTGGGTGCTGAAGCTGTAGGAGGTGTGAATTTATGCTCAATTGTGGTTGCATTCGGAATATAGGATATACGATAGATTTGCAGGTCAGCCATATCCAATGCAAGCTCAAGGAAAGCTGCAACCGTGGCGGCTTGTTTCTCTTCCCACGTGTTGTGGACTGTCGAATCGCCTGTTTCCACTCACAGAGTCGCCAGGCCTAATATATAGCGAGTATTGAATATCATTGCTGTCTGAATAAAGTGGTACATTATCATAGACACAAAGGGTGTTCAATACAGGAAGCACAATACATTTTTGTTATTTGTTCTCTTTGGCGCATGTTGTGCACAACATATGCTATTATTTTTCGGGTGGTGGGAATCGGCTATTGTTTTTTCAGACAAATATCTACATTACACACATCAAATTTCATACCGGGGAAGGTACATTGATGATGTCCTGATCCTTTGTCACCCAATTGATTCAAAATAACTATTGGGAAGTGTGGTAAATTATGAGAGAGGACACCTTCATCGCCTTTAGAAAACAGGAAGAGACCAATACAATCACAGCCCGGCAGTGCTCCCCAACCACCTTCATAAAATTAATGAGGGGGGAGAAGACCACTTTACTTCCTTTCAGAAGTTCACTATAGGTTATTGCCTCCTCACGAACTTTTACAGGTATAAATCCCCATCGGGATTATGAATAAAAATAAATGTGCCATAATCCTATTTCAGCTTCTCAATGTTCCCTACATAAAGGCATGGCTTCTAACGTCCTATGTCTACCTCTAGGGGTGGCTTCACTGCAACAGGAAGCAAATACCCAATTCATATCTAAATCTAAACTAAATCATCATGCTATATGGATGCGTTGCCAGGACATTTATGTGGGAACAACAAATTAAAACACGTTTATAGGATGCCCACAGGGCAGATATCAACCAAGAAGATTACTGAGGCATACAAGGTTGGTTTACAACTACTAGTAACAAAAGTCAATTATCAATACGCAGGCCTCCGGTGTCATCACAAGCAGGATGGGGGTGGTCAGTCAACTTAGAATCTATTTAGTTGAAAGTCTCCATCTAAATTTGTCATTTCTTGTGGGGTCAGGTGGACAGATTAAAATGTTCTGTTTTTTATCCTTTCATTCTTACCAACTGGTATTTTTTGCATGTATGTTTATGTCTGTTTTAATGTGTCACATTTCTGTGTAAAAAATCCTTCGTTTATTATAAGCACTGTCTTTTGATATTTAAAGACTTCCATTTTAAAGAGCTTCTGTGTTCTAACTATCTCCATGACACTAGGGCGACATTGTCGAGAAAATCGGTGGCAGCAAATCATCAAGTTCTTGGGGTGGAGAGCTGTCATCGCACCGTGTGAAGTGTAGACTTGGTAGGATTCCCTTTTTGATAAACCTACGTGACACTGCAAGGTTCAATGAAGCAATGTGATTCACTCCAAATTCACCAAAACAGGTTCTTTTGTGGATCTCAGATATTAAATTAATGTATGCGTATTGGCCTAATGTTTAAGGGACCTTAAAATATCCTTGTGATACTGTCATTGAAAAGAGATCAAATGAGAGTTATACCCACATTTGCTGCTCTACAAGTTTGAATACATTATAGCCAGTTAGGCGATCATGAATAATATAAGTTGCTTGTTTGCTAATGAAGTAATGTGGTCACTATACTCTTGTGCAGACACTGGCTACGGTTCATTACAACAATAAATCGATTGGGATGAAACTTCGAATATACCAAAGGATTATGGTCTTGTATGCAGACATTTTAAAAGACATATCTTAACAGTGTTTCCTCCAAAACACCCTATTAAACAAAAAAGCATTAACGAGTAACATAAAGAGTAACTTAACATTCAAAGAGTACTATACAAGGGTTTTTTTTTCCCACAAATCACATACTCAGGCGGATCAGATTGTGAGCCCCCTTTAAGAGGGCGGCACATAGACCAATTCGCCGCTCACTAATGGTCATGATTCATGTATCGCCACACAGTCCGCTCGCGGCATAATCCGGACGGTCCGCGCGGTCCGGGCTAGCTGGTCGTGACACAGAAGATAGGAGGTTCGTCGCACACAAGGCCCATACCGTTATGGTTCTGCCCCTCTGCACAATGATATGCGGCCCGCAAGAAATCCAAACCCTCAACTTCCGCCCCATGCCGTTACCTCGTACTGCCACCAGGAATTCGCTGTCAGAGAGGAGGAGGTTGTTCCACCATAGGCGGCTGCCAGGCGTCGCCCGAGACACTCCCCCCGGCGCGCACCACAACCCTCCCCCCCTTGCGAGGAGGGGAGGGGGTTAGTCTGTCCCTGCCCAGGCCCCCAGTGATGTCCCCCTCATCCGTCCCGCCGCACCTCTTGCCCACCTAGTTTGCCCCGCCGCTTGTCACATGACCACCTAGCCGGGCAACACTACATGGACAAGTGGAGCATGGTCGGCAAGAATACCAAGCTGGTAAGTATATGTATGTATATATGTATCACGTGGTCATAGGTGTATATGTTACAGTGTTACTGTCAGTGTATACTGTCATGTGTATACGGATACTGGTCAGTGTGGATATAATATATTGTGTATGGGTCTATATAATGTATATATGGGTAGTATGTTCTGTCTGTGCATTGAGTTATAAGTATGTTATGATGTCTATATACTGTTGTATGTTTGTATATAGGGTTGTTATACGTAGTCTGTATAATGTGTCTTATTAATGTACATGTACTTATGACTTATGTAATTACTGTACGTATTTTTGTATATAGGTGTATATACTGTTATCATGTATATAATGTGTTTATAATTTACAGTACTATAAACGTGTATATTGTGTCCCTGCATGTAAATACTGTCTATGTGGGACTGTAGTATGCTATCACATGGGGGGGCCTAGCTGTATTACTATTTATGGGGGACTGCCTGTTATACATTTATGGGGGCCTTGCCTTGTAATTCCTTATCTATGGGGGTCTGTACTGTACTATAACTATATACTGGCTTGCCTGTCCTTTACCTATTCTGGTATAGCGCTTATACATCATGCGGCGGGCCTGCCTGTCTATGTATGCTATGAGGGGCACTTGCCTGATATACTATCAGTATGGGGGGGACCCTGCCCTGTTATATCACTATCTGATGAGGGCGCGCTGCCCTGTTTACTCATCTATGAGGAGGCCCAGCCTGTCATCTACTATCTATGATGGGCACCTGCCTGTCATATGATATCTTGCGGGGCGCCTTCCTAATATACTATCTATTGAAAGTGGCACAATCCTAGATGTATACTATCTATGCGGGGCGCCTGCCTATATATAGCATATCTCTGGAGGGGTGCACCTGCGCTGTAACTACTATTCTATAAAGGGCGAGGCTGACTGTAGATAATATCTATGCTGGCGCCTTCCATAGTATTATTACTATCTTCGGGGCGACGCGCCGTATATATCATCGTATGAGGGCACCTGTGTATCTATACTATGAACTATGGTGGTGAGTGATGCCTGCCTGCTATATACTATCATTGGGAACTGCGTTTACTACTATCTATGAGGGGAATTGATGCAAACCAGTCTCTTCAATTTTTGTATCTTTTCTGTATTAACTACCCTGTGTAAGTACTGTTATCTATGCCTCAGGTGTCTTTTTTTGTTGGTTAAGTAGCGGGAAATTAAGATGCACATTTCTGTCTAACTTGGACCACCATCCTTTCAATGCCTTACACATTTAGCCAATGATTCATCACCTGCCGTAGCTGGAGACTTTAATGAAATCATGTGGCATCTGGAGATAGATTGACGAATGCAGCTAGGGTCCGAACAGAAAATTTACCTGACTCTTAAAACTTGGGCCAGGTGGATTCTTAGAGGCACTTAAACCTGGACAAAAGGGAGTACACCTTCCACCTTCAGAGGTCCATTACCCCTAATCTAGGATAGAAACTAGAAACTAGCCAGTTAATTATTTCATAGACCTGGCGGATACTCACCCCCTGGGTTCCAACTATATTTGGAGATTCCCAACCCATTTGACACATGATCACCATATTGTGCAGTTGCTAAAGGGATGTTGGATAGAATTTGAGGCCCGAAATATTTCCATCTGTGACAATTTACTTGGAGGGGGCCAAAATAACCTTACGATGTAGGATCAAGGGTTATGCAGCAACTCAACCATGAGGCCATATAAGATCACAAACAGAGGTTCTACCGATCACGATTTGAGGCGAACTTAATTATGCAACAAGTCAGGGCGATCCTGGCCAATGGTCAAAAACCCTGAAAAACGCCTGTGAGGGCGGCTGTCACCAACACCCGCAATGTACTGACGGTGTTAGACGAGATGAGAGTGCGTACCTGAACGGGCAGTACAAGGATCTCTCCAAAGATCTTTTTATACCTAGGCCCGTGACCAGGGCAAGGGGGCATCCTCTACGCCTAGAGGAGAGGCGATTCTACCATCACCATAGACAAAGGTTCTTTACTGTAAGACTTTGCAGTGAGACTATGGAACTCCCTGCAGGAGGTTGTTATGGCAGACTCTATGTACATGTTTAAGAGAGGCCTGAATGACTTTCGGGAGAGAAAAAATATCACGGGTTAAGGGGAAAAAACATTTATTTAATTCTTAAAGGTTGGACCTTTTTAATTATAAGCACTGTCCTTTTGATATTAAAGATTCCATTTTTAAAGAGCCTTCTTGTGTTCTAACTATTCCATGACACTGAGGGGACATTGTCAGAGCGGTGGCAGTCAAATCACTCAAGTTCTTGGAGGGTGGAGAGCTGTCAGCGCACGGTGAAGTGAGACTTGGTAGGTTCCCTTTCTGAAACCTACGTGACCTGCAAGGTTCCTGACAGGATGTGATTCACTCCTAAAATTCACCAAAACAGGTGCTTTCTGGATCTCAATATTAAATTAATGGTATGTCTTGGCCTAAATGTTTTATGGGACCTTAAATATCCTTAATTACCCCGGCAAACACCACCACCAGCGTGTTGGGAAGAGTTGGGTACCTGCAGGAACAGATCATCTACACTGATGGTCTGGCCCTGAGGCAGCAGCTGGCTGGTATTGCTAGGCCAAGAAGGGCCAATAATAGTGGCTCATCCTGCCCTGGTACGTCTAGGCTGATGGTTGTATCTGGCTGAAGAATGAAAACGGGGGGGGATTTCACAAAAAAAATGAAAAAAATGATGTGGGGCCCCCCCATATTTTTCCTTCTCCAGCCAGATACAACTAGCAGCAGCCCATACAATCAGGGCACAATGAGCCGCTAGTATTGGCCCTTCCTGGACTAGCAAGTGTTTGTCGAAACACATGTCAGGACGTGTGTCTCGGAACACATGCGTTTTTAAATGTTACAATGCGTTTGGCTACTATAGAGTAGCCAAACGCATTGTAGAATAAAAACACACGCCACATGTGAATGCACCCTTAGGAGGCTGTCACACCAGGGCCGCATCTGCCATGAGGCGGGATGAAAATCCCGCCTCAGGCGGCAGATTGCTGAGCCCTTTAAGAGGCGGCACATAGACCAATCGCCGCTCACCTAATGGTCATGATCTCAGCATCACAGCCGCTCGGTCCCTCCTGCCTATGTATACTATCTATGGGGGCCTTGCCTGTATATACTATCTATGGGGGATCTTGCCTGTATATACTATATGTGGTGGTGATCCTGCCTGTATATACTATCTATGCGGGGCGCCTGCCTGTATATACTATCTATGAGGGGCACCTGCCTGTATATACTATCTATGAGGGGCACCTGCCTGTATATACTATCTATGCGGGGCGCCTGCCTGTATATACTATCTATGAGGGGCGCCTGCCTGTATATACTATCTATGAGGGGCACCTGCCTGTATATACTATCTATGAGGGGCGCCTGCCTGTATATACTATCTATGAGGGGCACCTGCCTGTATATACTATCTATGCGGGGCGCCTGCCTGTATATACTATCTATGCGGGGCGCCTGCCTGTATATACTATCTATGCGGGGCGCCTGCCTGTATATACTATCTATGAGGGGCACCTGCCTGTATATACTATCTATGCGGGGCGCCTGCCTGTATATACTATCTATGAGGGGCGCCTGCCTGTATATACTATCTTTGAGGGGCACCTGCCTGTATATACTATCTATGAGGGGCGCCTGCCTGTATATACTATCTATGAGGGGCGCCTGCCTGTATATACTATCTATGAGGGGCACCTGCCTGTATATACTATCTATGAGGGGCGCCTGCCTGTATATAATATCTATGCGGGGCGCCTGCCTGTATATAATATCTATGCGGGGCGCCTGCCTGTATATACTATCTATGCGGGGCGCCTGCCTGTATATACTATCTATGCGGGGCGCCTGCCTGTATATACTATCTATGCGGAGCGCCTGCCTGTATATACTATCTATGCGGAGCGCCTGCCTGTATATACTATCTATGAGGGGCACCTGCCTGTATATACTATCTATGGTGGTGATCCTGCCTGTATATACTATCTATGTGGGGAACCTGCCTGTATATACTATCTATGAGGGGGTACTAGATGCCACTGATCTGTGTCAATAATTTTGGTGATCGGAATGTAGCAGGGATCAGGGGTCCGTTGCATGGGAGGGGGGCGCCATTTCCATTTTCGCCTCAGGCAGCAGAAAGGCCAGAATCGGCCCTGTGTGCAAGTAAGGCTTTTGAGGATTGACATCTCCAACAAGTGTCTTGCTGTGAGAACCCTTTCTCTTTCAGAGTTACTGGGGTGTTGTACCATCTTGTTATAATTGTATATGAATTTTCTTGAATCTTTACACATCTAGAAAATCCATGTGAGTTATTATAAATAGCCTTCATCTGCTTATTCGTAACATTGATCCCTAGGTCTTTTTCCCAATGCCCTTTGTAAGCTGGTTTAGCCTCAATACCCCTGGAGAGCAAGTAGTCGTATATTATGGATATAGCTCCTTTCTGTAGTTTAGGTTTAAGTAGCCATTTCTCCAGCCATGAGGGATCATGGATGAGAGTGTGATTTCTATGGAGGGTTGATGTCACAGTCTATGGGTATAACAGTATGGAATCCAGTCACACTGATTATTAGTTGAGATTTTAGTTTATTTTATTATTAGTCCCTTGGGACTAAAGATTGTGCACAACCTGGACCACTGCTGGGGATAAAGATGCTAGCCGCAACCCGGGAGCAGAGTCTAACCACGGGTGCGACTAGGCCCGCAGTGGCAGCCAAGGTAGGGACACAGGGCAGGCAGGACCACGGGAAGGCAGGACCATGGGAAGGCAGGACCTCAGGAAAGCAGGACCTCGGGATGGCAGGACCTCGGAAGGACGGCTGGCAGGACCTCGGAAGGACGGCTGGCAGGACCTCGGAAGGACGGCTGGCAGGACCTCGGAAGGACGGCTGGCAGGACCTCGGAAGGACGGCTGGCAGGACCTCGGAAGGATGGCTGGCAGGAACTCGGAAGACCACTAGGATAACTGGATCGCCACTGGATTACAGGACCGCCACAGGATTACAGGACCGCCACAGGAGTACAGGACCGCCACAGGAACACAGGAACAGCAGAGGAACACAGGAACACCAGAGGAACACAGGAACACCAGAGGAACACCAGAGGAACACCAGAGGAACACAGGAACACCAGAGGAACACGGAGGCGTCTGGAAACGCTCAGGAGGCTTTCTCTTCAAAAGAATGTCCTGAAGATCCGGCAGGGGATGCTGGGAGTCGCCAAGCTATATAGAAGTCCACGCGTGTGCCCCCTAGTGGCGGGAGCGCGACTGCAGGGAAGGAGCGTGCAGACTACACACCGGGAGCCATTACACAGACCAGAGCCAGGAGATGTAAGTGAGGGCAGGGGGGAGACCATGCATATCGGAGCACGGGTGCACCCACGATCCGATACATGGATCGCAGGATCACCCGTGACAGTTGATTTTACTGCTTTCATCTCCACCTCATGTAAAAAGTTCTTAGCATTTTCATTGTGTGTATCTGTGTTGATGAGATCTTTGTATACTTAATATTGGGCTCAAAATGGTAAATTTTGAGCCCAACGTGGCCTAGACGTGGACTAAATATGGTGTAATTGTCCATCTGATCCCTAGTGTATCACCACTGAATCACCTTCTTAACTTATACTTATGTTGTGTGCATGCAATCTATACATGCCTTTTAATACTATATATATACACCAGGGGCATCGCCCGTGCCCCGGATCTTTTGATCTGTACCCTGAATGTCCCGGGCAATTTTCCTCACTCTCATCGCTATCTATGTCCTCAGGACGGCTCTGCCGGCTCCGTTCTCCACTACAGGGAGCAAGAGACACAGTCACACAGCGTCTCCTGCTTCAAGCCGCTCACTACAGCTGCCGGTGTATATACTATCTATGTGGGGAACCTGCCTGTATATACTATCTATGAGGGGGTACTAGATGCCACTGATCTGTGTCAATAATTTTGGTGACCGGAATGTAGCAGGGATCAGGGGTCCGTTGCATGGGAGGGGGGCGCCATTTCCATTTTCGCCTCAGGCAGCAGAAAGGCCAGAATCGGCCCTGCATGGGAGGGTTTGCTGCTCTATGCTCACAGGGGAGGAGGTTATGTGACAGAGCTCTCTCTGTGTATGTAGCAGAGCTCAGAATTTTCAAGACTGTGGATACAGATGTCTCTTGCACATTATATTGATTTTTGTCAAACACTTTCAGAACAGAAAATGGCATAATTTTGGAAAGAAAAGGACAAGCTGCACAAAGTAGGCATTGTTCTGTTTGTTTTTAAAAAGGGAAATCACATCTAATAATTTGGTAAAATCATTACAACTTTACAGTTATGCTTTAAAGCAATTACAATATTTACCATTGACATTTTATTATGGTTAAGGCTAATGACTTCCACTATTTTTTTGCCCTTTTTTTCACCTTCATCTAGGATACTTTGAATGACCTCATATTGTATTTCTCATTAGTTACATTATGTCAGCGTGTTTTTCACTAGTATATATTATTAATTTATCAATCCCACATAGCAAACCCTGTTATCAGTTAATCATAGACTGTTAATTAGGTTTTGGTCTTACAAATTGTAAAAAAAAACCTCTTTTATCATCAAATTTCTTGACCCACCTATATTAATCTTTGACTACTATCTGGACTGCCATCACTTCTTGGGGGGGTCATGGCCACCCAAACCACCCACGAAATGTTATACTGAGAAGGACTTTTACCCATGTGATTCTCATACACCTGTTCCTTCTCTCAATACACATGTTCACAAGAGCCATTTCAGAAACTGATTGGGCAGATTGGAAGCAGGCAGAAGAGTTGGAACCTCCATTCCCCAAAATGTTTTGATTCTAGTACCATATGTAGGAAGTCAATTCTGGTCTTGTAGGGGCTATAATATTTATACAGCCCAGAGCCCATGACAGGCATAATCCAACCCTGATACTGATCCAATTGCTATTGCAACAATGCCAGAATGATAACAAGGCACAGACTACTACACCACTAGACAGAACGATGGATGGGGGTTTTTAGTGTTAGCATTTGTGTAAAATGAAGGATTGGAAACCAAGCACACTGACTTACTTGTGTGCATCCCCTCAGGTGGGATGTGCTCTTCCGTTATCTACTTATTCCCAAGTTTTTCCAAAAAAAGGATTTTAAAATGATTTAATAGAGCCTGAGGGGCTCTGGGTTCCATAGTTTTTAATAGAGCCAGGAGCCGCTCAGGCTCATTTGCTTAACTTTAAAGCCTTTTATTCTTAAAAACGAGGGCATAAAAAGCTTAAATGAAAGTGAAAGTAAAGAACCTTCGAAAAGGACAAGTGATTAAAGAATAACTCTAATTTCAACTTTTTGTAATATAATAATTTAGATTAATATATAACTGTGACCAAGTTTAACAAGACACCTCTAGGCTATCAACACCTTTGTGCAAAAGATATCAAAAAGCACACATGGCACTATGTTCCTGTTGTAAAATAAGATGAACTTGGCTATTTTTTCACAGTTGTTTTGTTGTCATGCAGTCATAAATCACCATTTTCATATTGCAGCCTCCTCCACATTTAGTAGTGTTCACATGTTGTTTCTGTCTGTCTGTATCACATGTGAATGAGCCTGTTCTACTTCACTACCACTTCCTTCTACATTCACACTGCATAGCCACTATGTCAATAGATAATTCCAGGATATTTTTCTCTACCCTGAGTTATACTGTTATTCAGAGACAGAGAGATATCTATCACAAGATCTTTTCTTTCTGTTTTGACACTGCTCCCATAGGGAGAGGAAAGACTGAGCATTGAGAAAGTGTTAAAAACAAAGGGAGTGGGGCGTGACTGAGGTAGGAAAGCAGCAGGACTCAAATTGAGACAAAGCCATCTATTACATGCAAACTACCTGGTACAACTGGTAGGAAATGCTTAATATATCCATATACATCCATACAGGCGGTCCCCTACTTAAGGACACCCGACTTACAGACAACCCATAGTTACAGACGGACCCCTCTGCCCACTGTGACCTCTGGTGAAGCTCTCTGGATGCTTTACTATAGTCCCAGACTGCAATGATCAGCTGTAAGATGTCTATAATGAAGCTTTATTGATAATTCTTGGTCCAATTACACCAAAAATTTTGAAACTCCAATTGTCACTGGGGCAAAAGAAAAAAATTGTCTAGAACTTCCATTATAAAATATACAGTTTCGACTTACATACAAATTCAACTTAAGAACAAACCTCCAGACCCTATCTTGTATGTAACCCGGGGACTGCCTGTATTGGTATACATCCAGCATGGTAGTGTCCCTACTATTCTGCTCCTCCTCCCTCCATAGACCTAAGTGCAATCTCATGCTATGTGCTGCCTGCTTCTCCATAATACACCTTCACAAGCATGTGTAAGCAGGCGCTTTGAGGAGAAGCGGACAAACCAGAGAAAAAGTGCTGATGACATCAATGAAGGAGGATACATCGGAGGAGGCTACCGGCTGGAAGTGATGTGGAAATTCCCCCCGAAGCACTGTTGCCTAACAAGCATGATTCTAAAAACTAAATTTAGAAAGAATGGCAAGACAAAACCTGTGACTGATTCCTTTTAGTAGACAGAGAGCAGTAATTGGATATTAAAAAGTTTCTAATATTCGCCAGAAATATTATGTTGCAAAAACATTTGAAGCAGTTTCTTTCTTATGCTTAAAGCATAGCTAAACTCTGATCTAGTAAAAGATATTTATTCAAAAGTGTTCAACCTCTTAAATCAATAGAAATATTATGAGGTACAGGGGAGGGAGCTGATTTACAGAAACCACTACACCCTTTCACTGTCAGGCATTTCTGGAAATTTTGTTGCGTTATCGGCCCTAGCAATTGTCAGAACTCGCAAATTGTTCTGGATGAGATCAGTATTTAGGCTTATGTGTTGGAAAATCACACCCAGAGCTGCCTGTGACTGACAGCTACCTTTCTGATCTTTTTCTTAGGAAAGCTGGGTGTGTGTTTCAACTCATTTTGTCTGCAGCTGCGGTTTGAGTGATGGACGGTTGAACCTGTCAGTGCTGGAGGCGGTGTCCATTATTCCCTTATATTCTACCCAGCCCCTTCAGAGGGTGCTGGGTATTCAGTCTTGTTTGCTATTCTGCGTATTTGACCTCTGCTACATTTACTGACCATTCTATTGCTATCTGATTCTGTACTTTTGCCGCCATCTTGGTTTGTACCCTGTTTGTATGACTCCGCTTGTCTGTCTGTATCTGTTGTTTGTCTCTGTCTCAGAATTGTGTTAGTTTTATGTGCACCAGTGTGAACACTGGTCAATATCTAAATTCCTGTAACCTGTCCACTTCACCATCCAGAAGCTGCCCTACAAAGTAAGTCTTCCCCATCACCTAAGAAAGCAGGGTTTCTTAGGTTCCTGATAGTGGATCCGTCGTTGTCAGACGGCTTATCTACTGCAGACAGGGCATTAGTCCTCAGGGAAGTCGCAGGGTGAGTTCACCACCACTTGCACAGTCGACAGCTAGCGCCAAGCCTGGTTGTGGTTGCGCTGTTGCTAGACAGGTGCATCATAGCAATTTTTACAATTCTGGCGTGTAAAAATAAAACAGAAATGTACTCCAATGTACCATATTTTTTATGAAAGCAGACAGTTGCACCATTTTTAAAATTGCATTAAAGAGTTTATAGACAGAGGTGTCTTCATGCAATTTTGATTCAAAGTGTAACATTTTATAAAAAAATACATAAAATTTGACTTTGGTGCAAAAAATGTTCTCCAAACAAAAAATATTTACTTTCACATCTCCTAACTGTAATAGATGAACATGTGTACAGTTAAGAGATACCTCCTATTCATATGTTCACCTGAATAAATCATCATATCACTAAAACAGAAATAACTAAATATCTCCTTTTCAGTCACAACCTACAAAATATAGACAACCCTACAAGACAACCCTAAAAACTGTTGACAGCCTGTACCACCCTCATGTAACTTTGTGACAAACACTTATTATTTATAAAAAAAGCATTGAAAATGGCATTAAAACGTTTTATATAAAACTCACATCAAAGCTAGAGTTTACACACAAATGTGCTCACCTTGTTAACACTTGGTATCAATGCATAACATGCCCAAACTAGGGTCCAGTCCAACAATCTGATATGGTGGTAGGGTTCAAGACACTAGCTTCCTGGATGTATTAAGAAGCTCCCAAGGCTCAGAGGGACCAGTCATCACAGAAAAAAATTAGCACTACATGGGGCGCTATATAGACAATCCAAAGAAACAAGAAGTTGTGCCTGTAATACAGCTTTATTTAATAAAAATAGCAGACAATATAAAAGTATAAAACTATAAAATACCATTAATAAGTCCTATTGATGCCTTTCGGGTACAATGACCCTTTCTCAAAATAAGGACAATGTAAATTAACAAGTACAGGAAACTGATCTTAAACCTTAAACCATGTGCTTGGATTGGTTCAGTGACTGCTATTTTTGCGGGAGATGGGTCAGGAGATGCAAAATGGCGCAAGTTTGGTCATTATTCCTGGTGTTTCCGGTTCGCGGTTGGCCCTGTAGGTGTCAAACATTGCAACTTAAATATCCAGAACATCTCTCGTCATTTGAGATGATTAATTCTTTGCGGAGTAGATGGTTCTACATGTTCTATGTGGATTAACCTCTTACTTAGTTTACAATTTTTAGTTTAATTGCTGTTTTAGCTCCTTTCACTCTTTGACATTTTATGATTCCCCTACTTCTGTGTGCTGACAATATGGTTAGATTATCAATCCAGGTTTATATACCCTTCATTTAGCTTCTGAACATTTAAATAGTATCTGACGCATATATAGAGAGATGAGACAGATCAGAAATGAGTTATGATGAGATCCATGAGATGCATTTTACCCATGACAATCTCCACTATAACAGACATAATATACACAGCTCTGCTATATACCTCCCTCCGTCTCCCTCTCCCCTGGATAAAGATCTTTTTCGTCTGTAGCTTGTAGATTTACTCTCCTCACAATGTGTTGTTGCTTGCTGACAGGAAGTCACTGTGTGTTTGTGGGAGCTCCTCCTGGAATGCAAGGGTGGGGGCTAAAGGCAGAGAGACCTGAGTGAAGTTGTCCCCCCACCTTTTGCAAACTAACAAAATTGGTGTCAAACATTTGTGCTACATTTGTGCTGGTTTGTGCAGCAGAAATTTCGGTTTGTGCCACTATCATTTCTAAGATATAATAAAAGTTTCCATACTTTGGAATGAATGAACTCTGATGACCACTGGAAAAAATGATCAATACATTAAAAATGATAGCGGCACAAACGACAATTTTTGCTGCACAAACCAACACAAAAGTTTGACACCACTTTTGCTTTATTTGGTTAATGTGGGGGGGGGCTGACCTTTTGAACTTTACAAATTAGTTAATATCTTCAAAATAAAAGCAGCATAAACCAGCACAAACAGCAGAATTGATTGGCACCAGTTTTGTTTGACTTGCGTAATGTAGGGGGGGGGGGGGGCTGCTTGACCTCTAATGACCTCTGGAATCTTGTAATATCTTAAAAACGGTAGTGGCACAAATGAAAATATCTGCTGCACAAACCAGCACAAACATTTTAAACCAATTTTGTTAGATGTGAACAAGATGGCGGGGCGGGGGCAACTTCACTTCAGAGAGCAGCTCAGCTCAGTGTGGTGTCAGACAGAAGAACAAGATGTCTGCCGACCCTAAACTCAGAAGATCCAGTGTCAGGCCTAGGGGCAACCAAAATTGTGTACACCAGGACTGATTGTTGGATTTATATCTGTGTAATGCTGTATTTTTGTTCATAACAGTGAATTAGAGAATGTGTTATTTTGTTATCCTGAGTACATTTAAGAAACTTGTCTTTGTGGGAACAACCCTTTAAGGAACCCCATGCGGGTAGACTTTAGTGTGTTATTCCAACACACCAAAGTCTACCCACATGGAAGACCCTGAATTGGAGACTATTTTGTAAGGTGTACCCCTCGAGGAGCTTATCAAGAGTGCTATTGTGAAGGAGCAGTTTGCACAGCCACAATGTATAAAGACAGGTCTGGTGCAATACCTGTTAATAATAACACCGTCTCAAGAAGCAAAAAAGAATTGCACCAAAAGTAGACCAACATGCATGAAATAATAAGTGGAAATATCTCACAACATAAATCAATATTTATTCATGTATAAAGACAGACACAAAGAAGACACACATTTAAAAACATTTAAAAGAATATTTTACAGGAAAATTCATGTGTGGTGGCCCTGGTATGGGTCAACCACCAAAACACCCCTATCCAGACAATGGTTGCTGTCTATGTGTCTACGTCAATATTGCACATAATCCACAGTAATATAATCCAATATAGAATTCAGTAGCAATAAGCCCAAGCTGCACAGTCCGCAGTGATGTTGGCAGTGAATAGATAGCCATAAACAATACATCAAAAAAGTGCCCATACTTCCATCAAAGCTCACACAAACACAAGAAAGTGCTGAGTGCTAACAATAAAGTGCTAATAAAGAACTATAAAGTGCTGGTGAAAAGCTATAAACAATCACTGCTGAAGTAACAGTAATACCCACTACATATGTTCAAGTAGGGATCTGAATCAAATACTGCATAGGGCTGGCATACAGGTAGAGGTAGGTAGGATAGGCGGTGACCGGCTCCCCACGCGTATCGTCGTCAAAAGACGACTTCCTCAGGGGTAAGTAGCCCAATGAATGAAAGCACCCACCTTAAATGCGTCTCCGAAGCATGTGTGTGACAAATCAAAACTGCCGCTGTGTCGGCGTATCAGCGCTGAACCGGAAGTTGTCATATGCGCATGACCGGAAGTGACTGCCAGATGCATGTGAGGGCGAATTACTGCGCATGCGCTCCCCGGCCGGGGTCCTGGTAGTTAGTAAACAGGCATCAAGCTGACGCCACGCTGGCTAAGTAGTATGGTTTGCCTAGAAACAGGAAGTACTATGTGCGGCGGCCTATAAATGGTAAATTATGACTGATGTCACATTTCAACCGTCCAAAGTAATTGGTGTCATTAGTCTAAATATAAGTAATACTGAAAACGGCGATATAGTCATACTAGGAACGGCGATAAAGGAAGCGATGTGCTGTATAGTATGTAAATATTCAACACAAGTACGGCGAAAATGAAAGCAGGATCAAAATGACCATTGATTGGTGAGCAAATGACAAACACATGATAAATACATCATGTTTGAAATCTACACAAAACCCCTAATGCAAATGATCAGAAAAAACTATAGATAGATGGATAAATTGTCCAGTCCAATAGCATTACAAGTATTGTGCATATATATAAGCACATGGTTAAACATGGCAAGAAAAAGATGTTAATGTATCCAAAAAAAAAACAAAAAACAAACACCAATTCCTACGAACCAGTGGCAAGCTTGAGACACAAATAGCTCGTAGAGCATCGCAACGGAGACGAAAAAAAGGTTAGGGTGTATATACATTATTATTCCAACAACATCAAAAGAAAAGTCACAATATGTCTGTCATTTTAACAATTTATAGGCCAGTGCCTGTATTAGTAAATACCAAAAATTAAAAATAAACATAAAGTATATATATATACACATGTATATGTATCATAGTATTCCGAGATGGAGTGAAGTTACAGGATTTCCCAAATTAGTAACAGCCCGAATCAGAGTCAGCATAAGAGAAAGGGCTCCGGTGCCATAGATAACTCAAGTCCTTCTGAGAGTGTCCGTATCAACCAGGAAACCAGTGAGTATTGATCAAAGAGAAATTCTTTTCGTTCCCAAAATTTATGGTAAGGCGAAAGATATTCATCGGAGTGGATCCTTTTCGTTTTAACAGATCACAGGGTTGCAGCAAAGGATCTATAAGGCGGCAGCTTATCAAGAGTGGTAGTGGATACCGTATATACTCGAGTATAAGCCGACCGAGTATAATCCGAGACCCCAAAAACTGGGAAAAACTATTGACTCGAGTATAAGCTGAGGGTTGGAAATGCATTGGTCACAGACCCCCCCCCCCCAGGAGCATGCCGAGGTGTTGTAGGGAGGTCATACAGGCACGTGGAGGCCACATACAATGCTGAACCTAATTAGAAGCATGCTGAGGTGTTGTAGGGAGGTCATACAGGCATGTGGAGGGCACACACAATACTGGATTTCATCAGGTGCATGCCGAGGTGTTGTCGGGAGGTCATTCAGGCACTTGGAGGCCTCACACAACATTGAACCTCATCAGGAGCATGCAGGGGTGTTGTAGGGAGGTCATACAGGCACATGGGTCAGTATGCTATCTGCAAAAAAAGGAGAGCACACAGATGTCAAAAACATCATATGGATGTCTGAATGCGCCCTTAGAGCCCCACCCCCCTCTCCCCCCTGCTCATCGCATTGGCCTAGGACATCAGCACAGACAGCATTGTAATGAATGTAATTTTATTTATTTGCAGATGTGCAAGTGTTTCATCCATTGGACTCGGCGGCACTGGAACCTTCCAATGCAACGACATGAAGGGTCAATATGTGAACATCGGCTTACCAGGAAGATTGGGGTTTCTGACCTTCTGTGAGGTTCAGGTCTTCGTATCTTCTAAGAATATCCCGACAAACAATAACCCAGCGCAGGGAAGTGCTAACGCTAATGCGAATGCTAGTGCTAACGCTAATGTTAATGTTAAAATCTACTCCAGGGCTAAGCAGCACCCCAAGGGCCAAAAAGGGGGGAGTAGTCGCAAATAACTGACTCTGCGCTGGGAATTGTGACTAAATCACGGATCGTAGTTACAGTGTTCAGGACAGGCTGTAATAAATCCCCCTAATATTATTATTGTATAACACAATCAACCAAAAACAAGCATATATATGTATATATATACAAATAGCAATAGAAAAAAGCAGCACTAACTGCACAAATGGTTCTGAGATGGGTCAAAGCCCCAACTTTGTTCATAAAAGTAAAATAAATTTTAAAACTTTGTAAAATACATTGCTTTTCATAAAAAAACTGAATAAAAAAATGTTGCTGTTGGGGACCTTATTTCACCTCATATTTGGGGTGCCATCCTTTTTCCTTTTATATACTGTACTAGCTGTAGCTCCCGGCATTGCCCCGGTAGAAAATAACTGTTCTTAGCTATAACTAAATAGAATGAGTTAACAAAAAATAGTTTTTATATGTATCTATATCTGTGTCTCTCTGTCTCCGAGTGACTACTTTGACCTTCACTGTCTCTTTCAGTGACGGTCTCTGACCATCTCTTTCAGTGACCGTCTCTGATCATCTCTTTCACTGACAGTCTCTTACTGTCTCTTTCAGTGACCATCTTTGACCATCTCTTTTAATGGCCGTCTCTGACTGTCTCTTTCAGTGACCATTTCTGACCGTCTCTTCCAGTAACCGTCTCTGACCATCTCTTTCACTGACTGTCTTTGACTGTCTCTTTTAGTGACTGTCTCTGACCGTCTCTTTCAATGACCGTCTTTGACCATCTCTATCTCTATTTGTTCTTTCAGTGGCCTTCACTGACTGTCTCTTTCAGTGACTGTCTCCGACCAACTCTTTAAGTGACCATCTTTGACCGTCTCTGTCCCTGACCAGCTCTGTCTCTGACCTCTCTGACCATCTCTTTCAGTTACTGTCTCTGACCATCCCTTTCAGCGACCGTCTCTGATTGTTTCTCTCAGTGGCTGTTTCTGACCGTCTCTTTCAGTGGCTGTCAATGACCATTTCTTTCAGTGACTGTCTCTTTCGGGGACTGTCTCTGTCCATCTCTTTCAGTGACTGTCTTTGTTTCTGACTGTGATTATCTCTGACTGTCATTCTTTGTCTAAGAGAGATTTATCAGAAGTATCTGAGAGCAGAACTACTTTAGTTGCCCATGGCAACCAATCAGAGCTCAAATTTCATTTTTACACAGCCGTTACTAAAATTACAGCTGATCTCTCTTTGATTTCCATGGGCAACTGGAATAGTTTTACTTCAGACATTTCTGATAAATGTCACCCTATCTCTCTCCATCTTACCTCACATATAAGCGTCATATAATCATTGCCTATAGTAACCAATCACAGCTCTGAGCTTATATTACTGACCTGTGGCAGAACAGCAGCCAATCACGGCTCAGAGCTCATATTAATCTCCTGTGGCAGAACAGCAGCCAATCACGGCTTAGAGCTCATATTAATCACCTGTGGCACTAATCATGGCTCAGCTTCCAACTGCCACAGCAGCAGCAGACAATGGCTTCTGTATATGGTGGGTAATAAGTGGATTTTGGAAAGGCTGGGGTGAAAATTTCTGGATGCCCACCTTGACAAAGGGTAAAAGCAGGCAGGGTTAACTGTGGAGTGAAGGGAGGAGAAGAGTGAGATGGAAGGGGTTAAGGGTACGGTGGGGCCTTACCCAGTATATAAGGCCAGATGGTGTCGAGGAGAGCAGCCCTGGCATACATGTCTATGCAGGACAATTTCTCCAGCTCCAACATGGGGGAGGAGTCAGGCAACACATGGTCCACCCTCCCCTCAGGCTTTGTTCAGGTTTCCTGCATCTACTGCTCCCGCTGTGCGCCCTACTGCAGGCCAGGTGTCTGGTGTGAGTACATCTCAAATGGTTCCTGCAGCCCCCCACGTGCCGTATGAGGATATTGTGTCAATCCATGCAACGGAGGTTGAGGTTTATCAGGTTGACTTCGACAGCTGCTCACCTTCCAGTGCATCAGCCTGGTGAGTCCAGTACAGCTAACTTTTGTCTTTTCCTACTGTATTGTGTCAGCTTAGTGCTTATCTAGCCAGCCCATGAGTTCGGGTGGTTCCCAGGGAGGGGAGAGCCCAATGAATCAGTTAGATTGTTTCAGGGTGTTCAGGAGTTCATGCTCCCTCCGCGGCGGTGTTGGCGGTGGGTGCTTCACCCCTGCAGGTGTGGGCAATGGGGGCCCCTCTACAAGCGCCGTCAGTGCCGGCAATCTGGGTGCACTGTGACAACATTGCAATGGTGCAATGTATAAATGAGCAAACAACATCTTCTCCCCCAGAGCTTCCTGCACTTCTTGGTGTTGGAGTGTTTGACAAGCAATATCTGGTTATGTGCTAGCCATGTTCCCGGGGTCAAGAATTGTGTGGCTGATCCCCTTTCTCGTTTTCAGTGGGACAGGTTTCAGCTGTTGGTGCCAGAGGCGGATCGGCTCCCTCAACCTTGTGCGGTGCAGTGATTGTATTTGCCAATCGGTCAGCCCTGCATTTCTTGAAGTCGTCAGGGGCCCCAGTAACTTGGCAGGCATATACATGGGTACAGCAGGAGGGGTCATCTTTCCTGTAGGAGGAGTGGATTCAGGTGATATGCTGCTGGCAGTGCCGCCATCGGTGGTGGTAAAGCACCTTACAGCCATAGCGGTCTGGATGAGGTGCCAGAGTGCTTTAGTCGTCACCAAAGCTTTCATCATCCGGCCTGGAAAGGATATCGTAGGTTGCATCTGTGGCCATGTGATGTGCGCAGGCCAGTCTCGTTTGAGCTCTTGTTGAAATTGTTAGAGGCCCTTGCAAAGATTTGTATGGATGAGTTTGAAGAGCGATTGCTGGCAGCTACATTCTCCCTTGCATTTTTTTTGAGCTTTCAGAGTGGGTGAGTTGGTGAGCGAACACACGTGGCAATTTGAATCCGTTTTTGGCACTATTTTAAGCAGTCCGTTAAAAAACACATGCATTTTTGAAAAATGCATGCGTTTTTGGAAAACGCATCCGTTTTTTGACAGGTTTTACCAATTATCTTAATTAAAACTGGTCAAAAACGCATGCGTTTTTTGACAGACTGCTTAAAAATTGGCCAAAACCAGGTTCAAAGCGCCACGTATGACTGCGGTCAAATAGAGCAGAGCGGTCATGCGCGGCTGTCTGCTCCATTAGTCTGAGGAGTGGCGAGGGATCAGGTGCCAGGAACATCCACATGCCAAGTCACCAGACCACCGCACTGGAGAGTGAAAAACCCCAGGAGATATAATGACAACCAGGATGACAACACCTCAAGTGATCAACCCCAACATACAAGATGGTAACGTACCAAGATGGCTGCAGGCTGGTATTATCAGGCAGGGAATCCCAAAAACGTTGGGCTCCCCCAGCCCAGTCATCTCAGGCTGATGCTTTATTGTAACTGTCTGGTTATTAAATCAGGGGGATTCTGCATTCTTTTTTCTAGTTAAACCAAATCAAAGTGGACCCCCCTTTATCATAGGAGTGGTCAGATGCAATAAAGCAGCGGTAGACGGACATTACTGGACCCATGCTTCTGGGTCTTTCCCAACCCAATAAAATCAGCCTGTGTTGCTTCATCTGGACTGCGTTTTACTTCTTAGATCATTCAGTAATAAACATTAGGGATTAGAGTGAAAAATGTCCAAAATGTCCCATATACTGAGATGACTGCTATATCTGTGTCCAGATAGTTCCGCATCTGAATAGGCCCCACCGAGACAATGAAAGCAGGTGCCCGATTCGTGTGCGGAATGATCTGAGCACCTGGACTGTCAGGATACAAGGATATATATGATTTCTGCCCTTGTACTAACGCTTAGTGTGAATAATCTCAGAAGTACAAAGCAGCTCAGGGAGCTTAAAGATGAAGTGGAACCATGGACCACGCTCACCCCTTCCTCCTCCTCCCGGCCCCTTGCTCGCTCGGTATCCTATCCGGCCAAGCACCTGACCTTTTCAATGTACCCTAAGGGCTGTTTTACTGGCTTAGACTACATGCACATGATGTATGCCTGCCGTACCGAAGTACAACAGGCATACATCGGCGCTGCGGAGAGGAGCAGGGGATGAGTGCAGCTCACCCTCGCCCCTCTCCATAGGCATATACAGCGCATGGCATCGTATTCCGTAGAGAGATAGGACATGTCCAATCTTTCTACGTGCTACGGAGCGGTACGGTGCCTCACGTGTGCTGCACCATACCGCTCTGGTACAGGGCCGTGAGCCCATAGAAGTGTATGGGGGACGTATATTGGCCGTATATACGTCCCCCATACATGTGTGTGAATGCAGCCTAACACTAAGCAGGGCCCTAGTAGTGGGCCCCGTCGTTGATGTGGAGCAGCATCAACATTAAATTTGGTTCTGCTTGGTGAACCTCCGGTTCACTCCTCCCTCTTCTACCGACTTCCCGCCCCCCTGAGGACACAGCCGAACTTGCAGAGGCCAAGCCCACCGACGGGACCATAAAAAAATAAAGAACCATCTGTATCCATGCACAAATGCTTGCACAATCCCTGAACCAGAAGAGCGCCGGCTTATGATAAATAACCCTCTATGTGTGTATATGGTTTGTTTATACTGCATGTAGGTGTATAAACGGTGAGCGTATACTGTATGTATTAGTACATGATGTACCGTATATACTCGAGTATAAGCCAACCCGAGTATAAGCCAAGACCCCTAATTTTACCTTCAAAAACTGGGAAAACCTATTGACTCGAGTATAAGCCGAGGGTGGGAAATGCATTGGTCACAGACCCCCCGAGTATGTAGCCAGCAAGCCCCCAGTAGTATACAGCACTGCCCCCAGTAGTATACAGCCTGCCCCCAGTAGTATACAGCCTGCCCCCAGTAGTATACAGCACAGCCCCCAGTAGTATACAGCCTGCCCCCAGTAGTATACAGCTTGCCCCCAGTAGTATACAGCACAGCCCCCAGTAGTATACAGCCTGCCCCCATCAGTATACAGCCTGCCCCCATCAGTATACAGCCTGCCCCCAGTAGTATACAGCACTGCCCCCAGTAGTATACAGCACTGCCCCCAGTAGTATACAGCACTGCCCCCAGTAGTATACAGCACTGCCCCCAGTAGTATACAGCTTGCCCCCAGTAGTATACAGCACGGCCCCCGGTTGTATACAGCACGGCCCCCGGTTGTATACAGCACAGCCCCCAGTAGTATACAGCCTGCCCCCAGTAGTATACAGCACAGCCCCAGTAGTATACAGCACAGCCCCAGTAGTATACAGCACTGCCCCCAAGTATCTCCTCCAGTTGTTGGCGCGACTAATTGCTGTCAGGGGTGATATATGTGATATAGGTGGAGGCACAGTGTGGTCATTTGTGGTGTGGGGGTATATATGGATATATTGGGGCGGCACAGGTGTGGTCAGTTGTGGTGTTAGGAGTACATATGATATATGTGGGCACAGTGTGGGGACAGTTGTGGGTGACGAGAGTCGGTATATATGATTATTGGGAGACAGTGTGGTCAGTTGTGGGAGCGGTGGGAACAAGTGGGGAACGTCGACTCTCGTGTGAGGAGTATAATGGATATTGGGGGGGCCGGGCTAGGTGTGGTCAGTTGTGGGTGTGAGGGGTGGTTTGTATAATGAATATAGTGCGCGTGCACATATGTGGATCAGTTTGTGATGTCATGAGGTCATATAGATATATATGGGGGCACAAGATGTGGTCATTTGGGTGGTACTGAGTTAGGCGTGGTGGTCATCTGATATATGTGGGGGACCATAGTGTGGTAGTGTTGTGGTGCAGGAGATAGTATGAGTATATGTCGGGGGTACAGTGGTGGTGTGTCAGTTGTGGTTGTACGAGTATATATGATTATGTGGCGAGCACAGTGTTGGTCAGTTGTGGTGTTGACGGGTTTATATCTTATATGGGGGCCACAGTTGTGGCAGTTGTGGTGTGAGGGAGGTAATTTGATATATATGGGGGACCGTGTGGCAGTTGTGGAGTGAGGAGGTATAATGATATATGTGGGGACCTCGATTGTGGTCAAGTTGTGGTTGTGAGGAGCATATATGAGTATATGTAGTGTGCGCTCAGTGTGGTCAGTGTTGTGTGAGAGGTATATATGGTAATTATGGGGGCACAGTGTGGTCAGTTTGTGGGTGTGGGGGTTTATAATGATATATGGGGGGGGCACAGTGTGGGTCGTTTTGGGTGCTGTGAGGGGTATATGATATATGTGGGGGGGGCACATTGTGGATCAGTTGGTGGATTGTCGGGGAGCGAATGTATATGAGATATGTTGGGGCACAGTGATGATCAGTGTGGTGTGAGGGTTATATGAATATGTGGCGGGCACAGTGTGCGTTCAGTTGTGTCGTGAGGGGTTATATGATATATGTGGGGGGTACAGTTGTGGTCAGTGTGGCGTTTTGATGTTTGAGGAGTAGGATACTATGACTATATGTGGGGGCACAGTGGTGGGAGTTTGTGGTGTCAGAGGGGGTTATATGATATATGTGGGGGTACGTGTGCGTCAGTTGTGGTGTGAGGCGAGGGTGTATAAAAGGAATAGATGGGAAGGCACAGTGTGGTCAGTTTGGCCACTGCCTCCTTTGTTGTGAGGGTATATCAGATATAGTGGTGGCCGTGTGGTTCAGTTGTGGTGTTGAGGAGTATATAGATATTGTGGGGCATGTGGCATTGTGGTGTGAGCGGGTGGGTATATATGATATATGTGCGGGCAAAGTGTGGTAGTGTGGCTTGCGGGGGTATTATGATATATGTGGGGGGACAGTTTGGGTGCAGTTGTCGGAGTTTACGGCGTTGCATATGATGTATGTGGGCAGCGTGTGTAGATCAGTTGCGGCATTGTGGGGGGTATATAGAAAAGGTGGGGGCACAGTGTGATCGTTGTGGTGTGCGGCGTATATCTGATCTCTGTGGTGGGCACATGGGGCAGTTGTGGTGTGAGGGGGTATATAGGAATATGGAGGGGCACCAGTGTGCGACAGTTTGGTGAGCAGGGTTAATCTGATATATGTGGGCACAGTGTGGTAAGTGTGGTGTGAGGGGGTATAGTGATATATGTAGGGGCACCAGTGTGGGACAGTTGTCGTGTGTAGCGGAGGTATAAGTAATGATATATGGGGGGCACAGTGGGGTCAGCTTCAATTGTGTGAGGATTCTCTCTGATATATGTGGGGGCACAGTGTGGTCAGACAAAAACTGGTGCAGGGGCTCTAATGAATGTGGGTCATTCTCACTGCTGCTGCCTCTGTTTACAAATAAGAATAACGGTGACGGGAGCCGAGCACCCAAAAAGAGGGTGGGTAAGAGGCGTTACTTTGTTTTCTATTTCCTTCCTTCCTGCCCTGCCAGGAAGCTTTGGAGAAGGATGCCCAGTTCGAGCTCAGATCCCCCCTGATACTGACACTGACTTTATTAGACTCTGTTTCCAGACTTTATCTATTTGTTTAGAAGGAAGAGAAACTACACGTCCAGCTGTGGGAAGACGAAAACACAAGAGCGATGGCCGCACAGTATAATGTAAGAGAAGATGAAGATCCTCACTGCCCGCTATGCGATACTGGGGGCTCCACGCTTGATCTGTCTTCTCCTCTCTGTTCCCTCAGTTTAGGTATTTGTATCGCAGAGTGTTACTCACCATGGAGCCAACACCACCATTAACTTGGGCAAGCCTACGAGAAGCGTCAGCAGGTAATTCATAACCCCTGACTGGATATTACTACATGATTGATATGTGTTAGATATTGATATTAGTAGAGATATGAATTATTAAATACCGTATCAGTATGATAATGGAGTGGGTATAGCGGAAGGTCATCATGATATAAGACATATGTCCAATACACGTTATAATGAGATTCTTGAACACTTTATGACTTCTTCATCACCTAGCAATTTATTAAAAAGTAATTAAGTAACCCAACTTTTATCATGTCGGCAGGTACAGTCATTCTCGGATTTTTGGGAGTACAACGTCTTGTGGTTCATATTTCTTCACCAAGACTACCGGGGCAGAAGATTAGACTTAACGGTCCATTCGCGACTCAGCGGTTGCATTCTCTGCACTGGATTGGGTCCCGTCCGGGATTCATTAAGGCTCAGTTCCCCGCGTTTCACCAGGTCGGACGCTGCTGCGCTGCAATGCTCGGACGTGTTCACCGAAGTGGACTGAGCGAAGGTAAGTGCAAGCTCCGCGACAGAGTTTAGAGACTTTGGCGCATTTTCCGAAATCACGTGGTTGGGTTTTCGTTTGCACACGCCCCCCGTCTGCCACCTTCCTATTGTCCTTTCTTCTTGTGGGCCTCCTGAAGTACATGGTGGTCTTTACTAAGTGCGAGTGCGACCAGATTCTTAGTTTTTTCCGGCGTGCAGCGTTGGTAAGTTACCATCGTAATACTATTGTCGATGGATTATTCATTTTGCGCGATTTCCGCGTGTATATTGCCCCAGGATTTTGGTACACGCACTCGGAATTGTGGCGCATTCAGCGCAGGCACGTGCACGACCGGAAATCAAACTCGGGAGGAGGGGCAGAGGCAAGTGAAAGGGCAAGAGTGCCGAACGGACCAAACCCGACGGATTCCACGGAAAAAAAAACAAGAAACAAAGAGCCGCCAGCATATTTCTTAAAGAAAAAAAAAAGAAAAAAAAGTGGCCAGCAGGGGGACTCGACTTACTTCACAGTTATAGGCCGGTGTTTTGTGAGTACATTTTGATTTTGTTGTATGTGTAAGTTTGTTGTACTTTCCAGGGTTTACGGAGCGGCCTCGGGGGGGAACTCGTCAGCGCAAAACGAGTAAGGAGCAGCCAGCGACACAGGTGGAACGTCGGAGAGGATGGGGCGGGGGGGGAACTGCCATAGGTGAATCACCGGAAAAAGACGAAACCACCGCATGACATACGCGCCAACACCGCAAACTTGGATCGAGACTGTTTTTTTTTTTTGTTCGGCGGGTAAGTGTAAGAAATATGCCCATTGGGTTAGAGTATGAAAGAGGGGAATCGGGACCGGCAGCAGGGCATGTTAATTTGTTTGTAGTTGTACGCCTACGATGTTGTGGATGGAACCTTATATACAAATGGTAGTGGATTTTCTTAAACGTTTTCCAGTATCATACTCCTGCTTACACGATCCATTGATGTTTGGGGTTATCTGTCTGACTCTGAAGGTTCTGCTGGTCCGGAATGTTATTGGGAAGGGATGAAAGTTATGAAAAGTTAGGTTCCCCAGTTTGAAAAAGGACTAATAAGTATCAAACCCATCTGTGTCAGGTGCCTCTAGAAGTCAAAATAGCACCCACAGGGCTTTGCGTTACAGTACACACCTAATTATATCAAACAGTCAATGGCACTGGTTTGGACCCTTAGGTGGGAGGTGGTCCGTAAACATGGTAGGGGGCCCACATTGTGCCTAGAAGATTTAGCTTCCATGTCTTGGAGTCTTGTGTCCTCAGTTCACCCTTCATGTGAATGTGTTGTAGTTTATTTATAATCCTTGTGACAACTCCCTACGGTGACCACAGTGCCCTCGCACCTGTTAGGTACAGTTGTATAAACAGAGAGAAAAGAGAAGTAGAGAAAGTCAATAGAGGAAGGGGGCGATAAGTGTGGGGACAGAGCGCACACATCCGCAAAACACCCTGTAACACAACCATCCGGACAAGATAACTGCGCCCCCCCCCCCTCAACTCTAAGCTCCGCACACCAGGGGACCCAAATCTCAGCTCCTTGTTAATAGTAGTAATTATTCATTCTGGATCATAGTACAATTGTATTTGTCAGGCTGGTGCAGTTAGGGGGTGAAATTAACCCGAGTGGGTGTGTTATCATTTTGTATATGTATTTGTATCGTATTTGTATGTATAGTCATTTGTTATTTGATTGTTTGTCTGGTTATAATGTAGTCATAGTATGCAAGATGGCCAAGATCTAGGGGTCCCTAAAGCTGTGCGTACCAACTATGAAGAACAAACCACAATACCGTAAATTACGACAGTAAAGTATACGAGATGATGTAGTGATCTGTGATGGGATGACCCTCTCTCCTCTTGTGAGCGGGCATATTATGACATATAAAGTACTAGGTCCCCCTACCCAGGGCCCGGCTACAGCACGGCCAACCCGGGGGACCATTCGGGACCCCCGGACAATGTACCGAGGTCGCTATAAGACACGTGGTAGGTACATGGATACCCCATCCGGACGATAACTTTTTTCTGCCGCTATGATGCGCTGGTGGGGACGGCGAGCAGCGAAGCATAGAGGCAGGAATCTAAAAAATCTCACCTGTCCCGGTTCCCACGATGAGGCGCTCCGGCAGGGTATGCGACGGGCACGGCTCTGAAGCGGCGCAGACTGGATGAAGTCATCGGATCCGTTTGTGCGGCTTCGCAGAGCCTGTGCTGCAGTCCGGGGAGGCCAAGCGAGACAGCTGCAGGCGCTGCTCCGGGGGGGGAACCCGGAAAGTGATATATTTTTTTTTCCTCCGGGGGGGGAGGGGTTCAGTGTTGTTTGTCCGCATTAGGGAGAGGGGGGTGAAGGGAGGGAGGGACAAGGGCGTCAGTTTGTACTCAGTGTTAGTCGAGTATGTGTTTGTGCCGCAGGGAGGGGTAATCGCTTCGTCACAGGGTGGGGTTCAGTGTGTCGGAGGGGCGCCGGTTCCGTGTGCCGCTAGGGGGAGGGGGGATTCCGAGGGTGTCCGCAGGGGAGTGGGTGAGGGGGTCGGTCAGTTGTGTCCGCAGGGGGGTGCAGGGGGTCAGTGTGTCCTCAGGGGGAGGGGGGGCAGTGTGGAACAAGGGGGGGGCAGATGGGGGCAGTTGTTGGGAGGAGGGAGGGCGGCCCCATGGAGGCGCCATAAGGCTCTGTCGCCCAGGGGCCCACTAAAACCTGGAGCCGGCCCGCCTTGCCCCTACCTTGGGCCATTGGAAGCTGAGCCCGCTCCATAGGCGTAGTCCACATGATTGGTCCCACAGTCTTTGTGCTTCTGCAGTATAAGTACAACCTTCGGGGGGATATAGACTACCAAAAACTGTGTAATCTGCAAGCCACATTATACGCAATATCAGGGTGATAATACAGAAACATAATGATTTAGTAGTGAAATGAACAGAAAACCAAAATAATTCATACCAGCTTCTACACCATGCACCCATAATTTCTACATAGCCCCCAGCTTAATTCATTGATATATACTGCCACTATAATGATTTCTTCCTATATAGCCCCCAGCCTAAATATACTGTATATACATATGTATACAATGTCACTGGGAAACGTGACCCCCACCTCACTGTATTAGAGGTAGGATCAAGTGCCCCAAAGACATTCAAACACGGACGGCTGGAGAGGGAGAGGGGGAGGCTTCAACTGGGGTATTAATTGCCCTTAATACCTACGCCCCCCCAACATTGGTGAAAGGGAAAGAGGGACAAAATGGCGATCCCCCTAAGCACACCCCAATCACTCCACTGGCTACGCCCACAATTTTAGCCGATTATAAATAATAAAATGATCTCAATAAAAAAATTTGGATTAGAAATGAGACCAGAAACCGGACAGGTCCATGTACAAAATGACACAGCACCCCAGAACCAACTGAGCTATACTCAGTGATATTAGTGTAGAATTGTGGTAATAAGAAACTATGACTATTGTTACATGTGACACGAGTTAATGCTGTGGTATATAGAGAGGGATCTTCTCAGAAGATTATTTGTAATTATTGAAGACTATTATCTTATATGGAGAGTATTATTATTATTATATATATTATGGAGTGTTTTGTAGAGTAGTTTGACCATTATTAATATCATTCCATAATAATCAACATAATAAAAATTTATAATAATAATAATAATAGTCTAAATAATTCCAATAATAAACCCCTGAGAAGATTCCCTCTTCATATATCGTGGCATTAGTTGTGTCACAGTGTTACATGGCAGATAAAAAATTTTAGTTATCAGAAATCATCAGCTTGTGCCGCTGGCTTATAAGTCAGTTCGTAAAGGAACCTACCACTTAGTGGCAGGTTTCCGATGGCAATCGAGCACCAGCTCAGGTGGCTGGTTGCCGGAGCGTTATTTTAGTTAGTGTTTCACCGTCGGTATGCAGTTAAAACCCTTATTTAAATTTATAGCCAGGGAGGCAGGAGCGTCGGCGTTAAGCGTGCAACGCGGCATCATATTTCACTTTCATCGTAGCCCGCGTGGTGCCCGGTAACGCGCGAAGGCGTACCTGCCTGCAAACCGGTTATAACGTTTTTAAAATTTAATTTAAAAACGTGTTTAAACCGCGATACCGCGGTTTAAAACCCTAACTAAAATAAGCTCCGGCACGAGCTCACCACTGAGTGGGCCCTGGTTGAGGGAGAGTATGCCATCGGAAACCCTGCGCCACTACAAGGGTGCTAGGTTTCCTTTAAGGGCCCCAGGCGTTCCGACTTCTCCTACTGTCCAAAACTTGATTATTACATTATGTAAAGGAGCTTGTGGTCTTTGTACTCCTTTAGACCATTATAGGCAGATATTGACGACCTGAGGATGAAGGTAATGGGGTCGCGCGGGTCCCTGACTCTCCGCTAAGCGACATTCTCTGAAAAAGGACTGCCGATTTGTGTTGCTCTGGTGGAACCTTACGGCGAAAGAGGAGCAGCGTTGCAGGCAATAGGACAGCTTTTGCTCTGCCCTGCTTACTGGTCCCCCTGCTCTGGGCTAAGCCCGACACTTCTATGAAAAGGATTCCCCTCACTGAGTTCTTTGTCCTGTAGAGAAGCCATTTCTGTAGTATAGTTCTGGCTTCAAAGTATTTACTATGGGGACATTAGCTGCTGGACCAACAGCTTGACTGGGTGTTACACTCCTTGAACAATCTTCTTGACCAGTGCCCGAGAACGCGGGGGCAGGGCCGAGGTACGTGACGGTAGAAACACCGGGAAAAGCCCCGTCTCAGAACTCGGTAACGGTTGGGAGCTAAGCGATGCTTCTAGAATTATAATTGCCATTATAATTGCCCTTCACAAGGCAGTCTAGGCAGGGAAAGAGGCTGTTGCTGTATTAGGGGCACAGTAGAATTTTTTCATGATAGTTGCCAAGTAATCAGCATGCGTTTACCCTTCCGTTCCTCGCCGTAGTTGTCCTCTAGCTGTATGGCAATACCACCACATACCAATCTCATAAAGTCTATAGCGTATATGTATCTCATAGCATAGTAGCGGCTAGCTGCATGTGATAGAGTCATCATGTCTTATAGCAGGTGCATTAACCTACCCAATTTTATTTATTTTTTATTTTATTTTTGTTACTTATATGGGACTGAAACTTACATGGTCAGGGTATTTATGAGGGGGGCGGGGTCAAGGTGTCCCCTCTCCTCTGCTTCTTCCCCAGATGCACCCCTCACACACCTAGGTGGCAGGACTTCTTTTGAGGGCAGTCCACTGCCTTAGATCAGCATTTACTTGTGATGTAGATGATAACTTCGCTACCTTTGGTTTGGAGTGTGTGACCGGTTTAGGGCACCAGACTCTATTGAAGCTGGTTATGAGACTCAATGCCGCTGCCTCATTCGCTGCTGGCTCCCAAAAGGTCAATGTGCAGTAAGTACTTGAAGAATAATATACGGTAGCTATCAGGAAGGGTACAGTGCTCTCCTATTTGGAACGTTGGTAAAGGAATCGGCGCTGGCTTGGCTTGATCAAAAAGATTCTTTATTTAAGCCAATATATGCAATAAAATAATACGAATTAAAAACAATGAACGGAATGACGCGTTTCGGCTCGTGCTGAGCGCTTATCAGATTCAAGTGGTATGTAGATATACAGTCTTAGAATAGAGAGGTAAAAGGCCTTGTTTGACCTGTTTTTTTTATTTTTTGAAACAATTAAAAATTATATAGGCAAGGAGAAAGAAGAATTGATATCTTATGACGCAAATCCCAATAGATTAGCACTTAGGGCATTTACATAGAGTTAACCTGAAAATACAAAGAAAAACAATTGTCAAAATCTGATGCGGGAGATGTTCTTATGTTTTTATATGGAGCGGGTTGGAAATACTCACTAATGGCGCTGTTCATAAAAACTCAACTACGGTGTCGCTGAGAGGGTCTGTCAGCTTGGAGTGATGTTGTACTACGAGGACATATAGTGGTCGTGTATGCACACGATCTCAGACGAAGGGAGCCGAGAGAATAAGGAGCCGAGAGGGGACACAATTTGGTTCAGGTTACATTGAGAAAATTATGAGGATATCGAGGCTGGGAAACAAGGTGTATTTTCTGGTGAGGAATCCCTTGATGGTTTAAGGTTGTTGAAGTGTATAGTATATGGAACCGGAAAAACTAGTCTTTTTTTTTTTTTTGTTACAGATGGTTTCTGGTCTCATTTAGGGACCTGTGGTGCCAGAGTATCTAGATTATAGATCCCTATACATTCACGTCGGCACAGTTGGACATATGGAAATGTATTTGAGACTGTATAGGTATAGGGTCAATTGGGAGTGATTGATGATAGGGGCATTTATTATTAGGATGGCAGAGCTGTACAGAGCTTGGAGACTCATGTTGTAACCGGAATTTTTCTTGATGTTTCTCTATGTTATTATCGACACTGGAGCACTGAAAACTGTTCATCCTAATATTGTAGAGACATACGCACAGCGCCCCCAGTACCCCAAGTAGTATACAGCACTTGCACTAGTATACACAAGTTTGCCCCCGTGGTATACAGCTGCCCCCAGTAGTTTACAGCACAGCCCCCGCAGTCAGTCGTCGTATACAGCACAGCCCCCAAGTAGTATACAGCACGCCCCACTAGTAGTACACAGTTTTCCCCAGGTGGTATACAAGCATGCAGTCCCAAGTAGGATATACAGCACTCCCCAGTAGTCTACCAGCACAGCCCCCAGTAGTATACAGCAATGCCCATAGTAGGTGACACAGTTGCCCCCAGTGGTTATACAGCTGCCCCAGTGGTATACAGCCTTCCCCCAGTAGTATACAGGCCATGCGCTCTGTAGTATACAGCCAGCCCAGTAGTAACAGCCTGCCCCCAGTAGTATTTTACAGCACAGCCCCCAGTAGTATACAGCACAGCCCCCAGTAGTAGACAGCACAGCCAACAGTAGTATGTACAGAACAACCCCCAGTGTATTAAGCACTGCCCCCAGTATAGTATACAGCACGGCCCCCAGTAGTATACAGCATGCCCCGTAGTATACAGCATGCCCAGTAGTATACACAGGGCGACGATAGGCAGACAAAACTGGGTACGCCCCTTATGGGCACGGTACTCTAGGACACTAGGGAGGGGGGGGGGCAGGGTCCCGGCCGGTGGCCCGAACGCACTGTGCCGGACCGAGCCCTCTCCAATAGCACGGTAAGTCTTTGCTGCCTATGTGAAGCCAAAGGCTACGGTAACACGCGATCGGTGCTAGCATCGAGCGCCCGGGTGCGCTTCACCGGAGATCGCCGCCGGCAATGGCTGCCGGAGTCCAAAAAGATGGCGCCGCATGGGCGCGCCATCTTGCCGTTGGATCGTCGCGGCTTCCCCGAGTGAAACGTTCACGGGGAGCGGTGATCCGGTGAGCATGACAGTCTCGGTTCACGAAGGCACCGCAGCCGAGCAGTCTCGTTGAAACCCATATTCATTACATGTTGCTATCGCAGAAGCGTTGTAATGAAATGAGAGATGTAACATCCACCATACTGCCATATGCAGTTATGGCCGATATGGTAGGATGATCAGCCAACTTAGGGTAAAAGTACCCTAGGGAAGTGATAAAATAGTAAAAGTAAAAGTAGATGTAAATGTTTTGTTTTTAAAAAAAAAAAAATTAAATAAAAAAACTAAAAATCAATCACCCCCCTTTCCTAGTAATAATGTGATATCTAATATAATAAACAGTAATGCAACACAATCATAAAACACATTAGGTAATTTTCGCCGCGTCCGAAAATGTATCCGATTCTATCAAATATTATAATGTACGGTTTTTACATGCGTTTAACTCTGTAACGGAAAATAGCGTCAAAGTCCAACAAGACATTTTTTTTTGGCATTTGGGAAAAATATAAGAAAAATTATAAAAAGTGATCAAAAGGTTGCACAGTCCTAAAATGATAAGCAGTGAAAGACGCATCAAAGTCGCAAAAAATGACACACCCCAGCTCCGTTATAACCAAGTATGACAAAAGTTATTGCCGCCAGAAGTGGCAAATCAAAAAACAAATTTGTACAGGAGGTTTAATTTTAAATGTTGAAATATCATTATAAAACTATACAAATTTGGATACACCGTGATGGACCGACCAAACCCAAGAATAATTAGACATGTATTTGTGGCAACACAGTTGGAAAGCTTGTAAAATCCAAGCCTACATGAAAGTGTGGCAAATGTGTTTTTCAACCATTGTAATTGCATTGTAATTTTTTTTCCAGCTTCCCAGTACGCGCCATGGAATATTGTATACGTCACTGCAAAGTGCATTTGTTACGAGAAATAAGCAAAACAGATTTTATGTGGAATAACAAGTTATAGATTTTTGAAGGTGGGGAGTGAAAATAATGGAGAGTGAAAAAACTAAAAAAGGCCAAGTCGGAAGGGTAGTGCGCCAGTGCGCTGGTACAGTTCTTTCATGCTTACCCTAAGCCAGCGTGGCGTGGGTTCTCTGCGCGCTCCTCCTGGGCGGCATGTGTGATCCCGCGAGATCCAGTGCTGGGTTCACAGGTCTCGCGGGAGGGGATCACAAAACTGTTGCAGAGAAGAAGGCTGGGGCGCAAGAGAACGAGAAGAGGGACGAAGAGCAGCCTTTCCTTTTTGTACAATATTTTGTGGCTGGGCAGAGAGGTGCCTTGTCTAGCAGGAAGCATCAGGCCTCGAAACCTAGTTTGTGAAAGGTCAATGCAGGGAGGGGCTAGGAGCTTGTTAGGTTTTGGGGTCACATACATTCTGTGTTGGGAGCCGCCAGACACTTTTGCTGTTTGGGGCCCGAAATTTCTGATTGGTCTGCCCTGAGTATACAGGCTGCCACCCCCTAAGAGTGAGTATACAGCACTGAGGTTCTCTACTAGTGAGGTAGTATAGTATACAGCACTGCCCATGTTAGTATACAGGCCTGACCCAGTAGTATACAGCAAGCCCCCAGTATTATACAGCCACTGCCACCAGTGTTATACAGGCCTGCCCCCAGAGAGTATACAGCACAGCCCCCAGTAGTCTACAGCACAGCTCCAGTAGATTCAGCCTAGCCCCAGTTAGTATACAGCCAGCCCCCAGTAGGTATACAGCCCCACTGCCCCAGTATGTATACAGCACTGCCCCCAGTACAGCTCAGATACAGCCTGCCCCCAGGTAGATACCGCACAGCCCCCAGTACGTATACAGCACTGGCCCCCAGTAGGCTATACAGCTGCCCCAGTGGAACAGCACAGCCCCCAGTAGTATACAGCCTAAGCCCCCATAGGATACAGCCTGCCCCCAGTAGTATACACGCACGCCCCCAGGTAGTATATATCAGCACTGCACCAGTAGATACAGCACGGCCCCAGTAGTATATAAGTCTGCCCTCATGTAACAGACTCCAGAGTATACAGTGACCCAGGTCTTACAGCGCCCCACGTAATGTACTACGCATGCCCCAGTAGTATACAGGCCTGGCCCCAGTAGTATTACAGCACGCCCCAGTAGTATACAGCCTGCCCCCAGTAGTTACAGACTGCCCGTGTATAACAGCAGCTGGCCCCCAGATAGTATACAGCACCCCCAGTAGTATACAGCAGCCCCAGTAGTATACAGCACAGCCCAGAGTATACAGCCTGCCCCCAGGAGTAAGTGGATACAGCACAGCCCCCGTAGTATACAGCACTGCCCCCAGTAGTAGTACAGCACTGCCCCCAGTAGTATACAGCAAAGCCCCAGTAGACAGCTGCCCCCAGTAGTATACAGCACAGCCCCAGTCGTATACAGCCCTCCCAGTAGTATACAGCACTGCCCCCAGTAGTATACAGCCTGCCCCAGTAGTATCAGCACGCCCCAGTAGTTATACAGACTGCCCCCAGTAGTATACAGCACTGCCCCCAGTAGTTACAGCACAGCCCCAAGTATACAGCTGCCACCTCCAGTAGTATACAAGCACAGACCCAGTAGTATACAGGCACTGCCCCAGTAGTGTATACGCACAGCCCCCCAGTAGTAGTAAGCCTAGCCCAGAGATACAGCGACAGCCCCCTGTAGTATACAGCCCTGCCCCCAGTAGGTACAGCCAAGCCCCCAGTGTATCAGAAGCACAAGACCAGCATTAAAAAAAAAAAAAATATATACTGTCACCCCCGGTGGCCGATGTTGAACGGCGTCGTCTTCAGTGTCTTTCGCGCTGTCTTCTTTCTTTGTTGTGCGCTCAGGTAGATCTTCCCCGCACGGCCGGCGCCAAGTATGACGCGCTGCTGCTGACGTCATACTAGGCGCCGCCAGGGGGAAAGGCATGGCGGCGCCCGGCAGAAGAAAGAAGACGGCGCGGAAGCCTGAAGACAAGCGGCGCGGACATCGGGGGAGCAGCGCTGCACGTCGGGGCCACCGGAGGGTGAGTATATAAGTTTATTATTTTTTTAAGTATTTTTTACAGTTTACACGTTTACATTGACTCGTGTATAAGCCGAGTGGACGTTTTTCAGCACTTTTTTTGTACACGAGTATATACGGTAGCTCCCCTAGGAAGCTAATTTTGCACGTTCTTTTCCATGCAAAGTTATAAGGGAGACGCTAGATAGCTCCTAGATAGCTCCGTCGATCCACCCACTGTACTAGTTATATAGAAAATAGGAGGTAAGGTGGACTTAGACCGTCATCCCTATACCCATGTTAGTGCAAGAGGGGAATTACAGACAATACAGTGGCTACTCCCCATTTCCCCATCTAGTCCAATATAGGTGAAATTTATGAATATGTTATCCCAGTAAATACTCACTTTTCACACACACATATCCTGAGCTGATTATTTTAAAGCTATTGGGAGTGGAATTGTCGACTTATAAATTGTCGACTAAAAAATAGTTTTTAACATATGGAAATAAAAGTTAAGTCTTAGTGCTCTAAGGGTTAATAATTGCCAACTCTGGAATTACCGAATGTAACACAAAATTATGAAAGGGGTGCTCCAGTGCACATTCGGACCATTTATCATGCAGTGTCGGACAGAATTGTATCACACCCTCTATGCACTAGTTTGCCTGTGTAATGTGCAGGGTGCACCAGATTCATTGTCAATTGTGGCACAATTTTTTTGGGTGCACCTTTAAGATAGAGCACGGTCCGACTGAGCACCAGAACGCACCTTCATGTGCAGAAGTTTCTGTTGCGTCAGCCGCGACACAACTTTATAAATACATTTGCAGGAAGATGGCACTGAAAGGAGTGTGCAAAGTCGGACAAAAAACTGGTGCAGGGGCTTTAATAAATGTGGGCAACTGTGTTTATTACTGTTACATTTCTGTTCACTGCATCCCTGTACAACATCCCTGCCAACGCAGTGTATTGCAAAATACTGCTCCTAATAGATGCAATACGAATCTTTGAGCTTGATCACCTCAGTGAGCCCTCAAGTGTCTATAAATGGTAATGCAGCTATACAATATATGCCTAAGAAACAGCACTGGGCATGCCCAGGCAAGTGCGGGGACCCAGAGCTGCTGGGGAGCCCCACATAAGGCTGTACTATATTTCTACTGTGACATTGCTATATGTGACTTGATAGTATTTATTATTCCTGTACTGTGACATCACTGTGTAATTATTTCTGTAATATCACTGTGATTTTTTTTCCCTGTATTTTTACATCACTGTGTTATTATCTCTGTACTGTTACATCACTGTGTGCAGTTTTCCTATATTTTTACACCACTGTTTGCATTATTCCTGTAATGTTACATCACTGTGTGAACTTTTACGGGAATTTTACATCATCGTGTGCATCACTGGGTCTATTATCTCTGTACGGTGATATACCGCAAGTATTATGCATGTACTGTGACTATGCACTGTTAGCGCAATTCAATAATTTTTACAATGTGTTAACATTGGGTCAACATAGTGTTTGCATTGTGTTAACAATGTTTTTGCGTAAATGCAACGTTGACGCAATGTAGACGCTACATTAGCGCCATATTAATGCAATGTAAACACGATGCTAATGCAGTGTGTGAACACAACCTGATGTACAAGTATACTGTATTGAGATTAAAGGAATTATTGCAGCTGAGCTGCTCTACTCCCACACCCTGACATGTATGAACAGAATAGCAGAGAACACTGTCATGATTTTGCGCTAATCTATACTTTTCTGGGAATTAATGAACCCCTTGTGAAACTATCAAGTATTTGAGTATCTAAAGATGTGAGAACACTCAAGGGGTTTATTGGAGGACTTGGTCTTATCTTTATTTTACCCATTTCACTCAGTATCAAAATGTCTAGCAGACTAAATTTAAGGGGACAGAAAGTATGAGGAGGGGTCAATGTAAAATTTATGTGGTGTGCAGTGTATATAAGGGGGCGCAATGTTAAATTCCTGGGGGGGAGGGGGCTCTGTGTATGATGAGAGGGCCCTATGTAACGTTCATGGGGGAACAATGTGTATAATGAGGGGTCCTAGTATATAAAATCCTGGTGTGGGGGCAGTATGTATAATTAGGGGGTCTATGTAATTCATGAGGAGGCAGTGTGCATAATGAGGGGACCTATGTGAAATTCATTGGGGGGGGCAGTTTGCATAATGAGGGGGCCCATTATGTAAAATTCAGGGGTTGTATAATTAAAAAAGGGGTCCAGTATATATAATTCACAAGGGGGCCCAGTGTAAAAAATTCATGAGGTTGTTCAGTGTGTATAATTTCAGGGGACCAGTACTAAAATTTAATGAGGGGACCTAGTTTGGAAACTGCATAGAGGTGACAGAGTATAAGATGTTTGGGGGCAATATACAGAAATAAAACAATTTATATTTAAAGAGAGCAGGGAGTTTCCCTTTAACCAGTGCTATATGCAGCATGTGATCCACTTTTTTATATTCAAGTCCTTTTGCAGCGTAAAAAAAAAATTAAAATGAAATCCGTGTGTTAAGGATCATCACATAGTCAAGGAGGCAGGAGCTGAACGCCAGAGTCAAGATCAACACCCAACTCCATTGTCATTGACTTCTCTACTTTCAAACTGTCCTGCATTACTGATGTGTTTTGTGCATGTGTTGTGTACCCTGGATTCTTGTGCATGAGCGGTACCTACACGCCAACCAGAATGTAAAACATTCAGTGGTACCCAGCAGACACATCACACGTCTAAATCATCAGGAAAACCGGGTAATTTTAAACACTACAGGACAGGACAATTTGACAGGACAGGAAATGCAGGACAGTTTAGAGGTAGAGAGCACAATGGAGGGGGTCACTGAGTTTAATTGTGCCAAGTAGTTAAAAGGAAAGGAGATTACATGCTGCACCAGGCACTGCTGCTAGCTACTGGGTAATCTGTGCTGACAAGATCCCTTTAATAATTTGGGGCATTATATAATAATAGAATCAAATAATGTGTGGAAACTATATGTAAATTAGTAAACAGGAGGCTTGTTGTATAAATATACTAGCTGTAGCTCCTGAGGTTGCCCGGGATAGTAAATAACTGCTCTTAGTTGTAACAAAATAGAATGGGTTAACAAAATATATTTTATATGAATCTATAAATAGTCTCCAACAGTCTCTGACCATCTCTGTCACTGACCATCCCTTTTTTATAAACTTACTTGACCATGTCTGTCTCTCACCTTCTCTGTCTCTGACCGTTTCTATGAGTGAGTGTCTCTGGCAGTCTCTTTCAGTGACTGTCTGTCTGTCTCTGGCAGTCTCTTTTAGTGACTGTCTGTCTGTCTCTGGCAGTCTCTTTCAGTGACTGTCTGTCTGTCTGTCTCTGGCAGTCTCTTTCAGGGACTGTCTGTCTGTAACCGAATGTCACTTATCAGAAGTGTCTGAGAGCAGAACTGTTCTAGTTGCTCATGGCAACCAATCAAAGCTCAAGTTTCATTTTTGCACAACTGTTTATCCATTTACAGCTGATCTCTGATTGGTGTCCATGGGCAACAGAAACTATTTTACCTCAGACATTTCTGATATACCTCCCCCTATTTCTGTATCCATATCCAACTTACCTCACACATATGTTGTCCTCTACTCATTGCCTATAGTAACCAATTAAAGCTCAGAGCTCATATTAATGACCTGTGGCAAAATAGCAACCAGTTACAGCTCAGCTTCCAACTGCTACAGCAGCAGCAGACAATGGCTCCTGTATATGGTGGTTAATAAGTGGGTTTTGGAAAGTGTGGGGTGAAAATTTCAGCTCAAAAACTAGTCTGTGAGGGGCTGTGCATAATTTGGTGGTTGTAAACATATCACTACAGATTCCTTAAGCGGACATACATACATACATACCAACACACATACACTCTGCTTTATATATTATATAACTAAAGTAATGTTAAATGCATATTAATAATTTTGGGTGATTATATGTATAATAATAATTAGAACATGATGTGAAGGAAAATGTGATGTTTTGGACCCCTGAAGTGAATTAATTATCCTTTTATTGACACTCCTATACACTATAGACAAATTGGCCCACATTTACTAAAGGCCATGCGCCAGTTTTCTGTCAGACTTTGCAAACTGCTTGCAAAAGTATATAAGAAGTGTCTGAGAAACTTTGGGACACATGCTGCACTATACCCAACGCAACACAAATTTCTGCACTGAAAGGGCATAGTGCACTTAACAATGTTCTCAGTAAATGTGCCCCATTGTGTTATCCAGGTGACATTGTAATGTAAATAACTGTGGTGTTTTTATGTGTGCAGTGTGGGGGATGTGATGCCTGGAGCAGAACACATCTGCTGAAAAAATTCTGCAACCAGATTTTACGACGATTCTGGACCCGGAGGAGAAGACATGTGACCTGTGAGGTACTAAATCCTACTTCTTCCTTTGTTAGATCAGTATTGTATTCACTGACTGACCTTAAAGTTAAAGTGTGAGACAGCTCTCAGCTTATGTACTATTATATCTATAGAGTATACTACTATATAGTGTTACTGCAATCCTTGAGGGGTCTAGTTTTTTAAATTGGTCCACTCTTTGGAGGTTTTTAGTTCTCTACTATATTAGGGGCTCAGCCAATGCGACATAGCACCTTTAGTTTCCAAGCCCCACAGTGTGCACTTACAGCAGTTTGTGAGCACATGTGGGATATTACTGCATTCAGGAGAAACTGGGTAGCAAACTATGGGGTGCATTTACTTCTTTAACCCCTTTTAAACATAAAAATTTAGGGACCAAAGCAAAAAAATTTTCACTTGCACAAGCCAGTGTAAGTACGCACTATAAAACATCTGTAGTGATAAAAAGCTCAATATCAACGTAGATAAATAATCTGAAAACAACATCATCAAAATCTGCCCTCTAAACGCAATGCCTCCTTCCATTCTGCGCTCTGCTGTGGGCCCCTAAAGTAGTTTCATTTACATGTGGGGTATTGTTGTACTCGTCAGAGACTGCACAACAAAAGCTGATGTGTTTTTCATTTTCTCCTGCATGAATGTGTAAATTTTAGGACTAAATGATCATTTTATTGTCAAAATTTAAAAACTCCAAATAGAACCTCATTTTGTTTTAATTCTTGTGAGATGCTTTCTAATAAAAGAAACTTTTAAAACTATTATGAGATGAATTGTCCTCTACAAATATTGAAATCTAAAAGTTACTTAAAAATTTGGCAAATAGCTGTTCGAACTGGAAGCCTCATATAAGCAGAAAGCATAAAGCAGACATATGGTTAATGTTAGGTAGTCTGACTGCCCAAATTGGTTTCTAACTGTATGATGAGTGTAACATTTTCAAAATTTTCACCAAATTTCCATTTTTTTTTGCAAATAAGTGCAATATATTTCTACTAAAATATAGCATTAATGTGAAGTACAACCTGTCATGAGAAAACAGTCTGAAGACTATATAAACTTGGTAAGATAAACTGTTCCAAAGTTATATTTGGAGTTGAAAAATTGGACTCTATCCTAACGGCGAAAAGTAGCTTAGTTCTGGAGGGGTTAAAACGGCTTTTGCTGATCTGGTATTGCCCTTGTTAGGGTGGTAGTCAATCAGGGCGACAGGATACAGTCGATGTCTGGGACTAACAGGGGTAGAGATTTTTCACTGTTGTATGGACACTCCTACTCAGAGGATCTACCCTCCAAGACTCCTACTGTCACCAGATTCCTGTGCTACTGAAAGGGGAAGGATCCAACAATAAGTCTGTTATATAATCACTGGTTGGTAGACATTCCATTGCTGGTGTAGTTCTACATGCTACTCCTTTGCTATTCTGGTGTAGTTCCAAATGCTACTCCTTTGCTATACTGGTGTAGTCTTTTTAGTTGGAAATTTATGTGTATATGTCTGAGCCTGTGGAATTATCGTGGTTCATTTATCTTTCTTGAAGTACATTTTATACTTTTAATGATATAAGTAGACGTGGGCAAATTTTTAAAAATTTGATTTGACCAGGTTCGTCGAATCTGTAGGGTGTTGTAGAATGTTGTGCCATGCTGAAATATGCATAGGGAGCATGGTTTGGTCTTCAAACAATGCTGTGTTTTAGTATGACATGACGCACATGACAGACGCCACTCTTAGAATGGCTTCACTCTTCAATTTCATGGGCACTTACAGGGGCCAACTTGACCAAATAAGTAAAGCGGGAACGCAGCGTGACAAGGTAACATCTGTGCCAGCTCGAAAGGACTGAGCTGAAGGCCAAGATCCCACTATAACATCAAAAAGTGCACTCTTTTTACACTGACATCAGATGATTCCATAGATTACGACAGAACTTGTTCTGTTAAACCCAGATACATGTAGAAACCCCCAAAAAGAGTGGAGAGGGTGTCGGCAGTAATTTTGCATTGATGTCACTGATCATTTTGCCCTTCTTTTCATTCGCCAGTGTCTGCTTTCAATCGGTCAATAATCCATCAGTATTGCTAAAGCCAAAAACAAACAGGAGTTGATCTAAAACAGAGATGACAAGTAAATGGGATATGTGCATGTCCTCTGCGTTCTGTATCCACTCCTGCTTTTGGCCATCAATCCTGAGGCTTTCCATTCCTTCTGACAGATTAAATGAAAACCAAACATAGTGACAACGTCATAGAGTGGTGGAGGATGAAAACAGTATTTTGGAAATCACAGGGTGTTCCAGGGAGACAGCGGTCAGTTGGCAGCAGCATGAGTAGGCTGCAGAGTGACACAATCACAAATTCTGGAGGTGGCAGCAGCATGATAGCCCACAGAGTGGCACAATCCTGGCCGATCTACACCCGATTCATCTTGACAAAGGTCAGTCTCTCCACATTATAGGTAGACAAGCGAGTTTTCCTTGGGGTAACGATGGCCCAGCCGCACTGAACACCCGCTCTGATGCCACACTACTGACCGGGCAGGACAGCTTCTCTACTGCCAACTCTGCAAGTTGTGGCCTGGGAATCCGCTACCTGGGGTGGTAGAGTGCTGTCCAAGTAGGACACCACCTGCTGGTGCAGGGTCTGCTCCATGTCCTGCTGGTGCTGGTGGCGGCTACCCTCCTCACTAGGCGGGTGGAGGAAGCTGCTCATTAAGGACTCCAGACTTAAGCTGCTGCTGATGGAGCTGCTACTGCTCCTACCCCCCCATCTTCCAACAGCAGCCATGGCTGTAGTACGTGACCGATGACTGCCACTAATCCCCTGGTGAGACCTGACAGAGGATGGACAATGGCGCACATAGGCAGCGGCCAGCTGTGTGCAAAGTATTCCTCTATAGTGCATCAGTTGTTCCTCCCTCTCGGCAGCTGGAAAAAAGGCACCCATTTTGGACCGCTTTATTTGATTGCGCCATGGATGCATTATATATTGTAATTATCGATTGGACCATAATTGCGATATTGTATTCATTTTGTAGGTTGCAGGTTTTGGTGGCTTATATATGGTTACAGGTTTTGGTGGCGTTGGTTTGACATATTGGATTGAATCTGAATTGAATTTATTATGGCGGATACTAAACTTAAAAGAGACCTTTTGCTGTAGTACTGATCTATTTGTTTTGTATGTTGCTGTATACACGTTGTTTATGTGTACACTATTCACTGTCATTTGTGTGTATATCTGTGTTTGTTTTGATATGTGTTTTGTCTCACTTTTGCAGCACTTTATTTTTTGTTCGCTCTAATGGACCGAGGTCCATGAGAGGAGTAAACCACAATAGAATTTGTCACTTACACTACAATTGGACCAATGTCTCTTTCAAAGGGAAGGAAGAGAAAGGAAAGAAAGAAACAGGGTAAAAAAGGAAGAGGGATAAAAAAGGAAGAAAGAATAAAAACGCAATTTTTCTCTTTTTTTTTCTTTGCACAATGCACATTAGGCTCATGGCACTTTTTCATATTTTTACACCTTCTTGTATATCATTTATTTACTGTTTGCAGCATCTATTTTTGAAATGGTAATATAACAATATGAACCTTCACATAGTGTAATGATATGGTTTCAGCTATAAATGTCTTGCATCAACAAAAGTAAATCACCCTGATTTACTTTGTTAAAAGAAATTAATAGTGTGTGGTATAAAGGATATGTTAAAAATGGCATCTATGAGGATAGGGCAAATTTGCCCACTTCCAAGATGCCCACCGTGATGTTTGGGGTGTTTGTACGCATGACAGGAAATCAATCCCTAACTCACTTATAGCGGGCATGCTTAGCGGCTCCTGCATTGTTTGGAAGGCGGTGCTGGCTGGATCTGTGATGCTGGCGGCTGGATTCTGAGGTCTTGTGGACGCTTCCTGACATGCGCCGTAACAAAACACGCCCTATCTGGTAATTATCTCCACCTGTACATGGTCTTTAAATGGTTCTGTGGCACATTGTTCGAGCACCCCCTGACGAAGCAGGGTGTAAAACGTACTTCGGACAGTGTGGTACTGGACTTGTGGAGTATGGCCTCTGGTTGGTATTGTGGTCAGGGTCGGCTACAGGTTTCAGTAGGCCCCTGGGCGGCAGAGACTCAGAGGGCCCCTTTGCAGTGAACTCACATAGCTGCATTAAAAATTCAGAAACTAAAACAGTCTCCTGGTCCCTAATTTATTATCCCAAACAGACCCCTCATGGTTATTTTATATTAGCCCCCCTCACCCCCTATGAATTCATTTGATACAGCCCTGCTCATCCCCATGGATTTCTTATGTACAGCCTAATGTGGGCCCCCCAGAAGCTCTGGGCCCTGGCACTTGCCCAGGTATGCCCAGTGCTGGCGCCGGCCCTGATTGTGGTTGTGTCATAGCTCCCAGTCCAGATATTATCACACTGACTGTTGTTTTTTAATGTGTATCTCTTTTAATGGGGTGTTTTTAAATACTTTTTTCTTGTCATTGTGTATGACTGATGTGATCAATAAAGATTTATTATGTGTACCATTTGAAGTATTGGTTACTTTACTTATTCAGTGCTATTAAGAGTTTTTTTGGTTAAATATTAGTTGAGTGGTCTTCTATTTAGCCCCTTACTATTTGTATTATCAATTCCTTGTGGTTGATATATTTTTGGTGACCTATTTTCGTCCGTCCTGCCATGCACCTGGTAAGAAACCGATAAGCTCAAGGACTGACCCACCTTCTGTTCTACATATTTGTGAAGGACTGGTACTGCCTTTTTGGAAAATAAATTTCAGGTTGGAGCTCTCCACCTCGGTTGGGCACAAGCCATTAGTTCTCTGAAGGGTGTAGAGTCCACAACTTGGAAAGGGAGGGACTGCAGTACCAACAACTTGAACAGGAGCACGGTCAGCTTCTGCACCTTAGGATGGCTGGATGCATATAGTTGTCTCTTTGTAATCGCCTCCTTCAACAACTGCTGCCGCTATGCGTAATGAGGAGCAGGAGCATCTGGACCGGGAGATGATGTCAAAGACTGGCTGAAATGGCATGTGTGCCACTAGGCCCTGCTGCTGCTGCTGTTGCTGCGGCAGCAGGATGGACCACCACATCTGAGACACGTTTTTACCAGGCCATTGGATAGTGACGCTGCATGTGTTGACACAGGGCCGTGGTGCCAACGTTGGCTCAATGGCCATGCTTCACTTTCTGCCCGTGGATTCAACATATACACATGCTCGGCTCCTCTGGTGTCTTAAAGGAAACCTACCACCACAAATCTACCTATAAAGGTAGATTGGGTGGTAGGTGGATCAATGGGACGTGAGGATACCCTTTTTAAGGGCTAATCCTCACGTCCCCTCACTTTTTAGATAACTTTTATTCCACATATATTTAAATTTACTTATGCGGCTACTGGGGAGTGGAGTAGCCGCATCTGAGGTTACACGAGGCGGCTACTCCACGCCCTGGTAGCCACTTTACCCCTCCTACTCACCCATCTTCGGCGCGCAGCTCCGCATAGCTGCGCGCCCTCGTCTGGCGATCCTGCCGTCTGCGCATGCGTAGAAGAGCTAGATGGGTGAGTAGGAGGGGTAAAGTGGCTACCGGGGCGTGGAGTAGCCGCCTCGTGTAACCTCAGATGCGGCTACTCCACGCCCCAGTAGCCGCATAAGTAAATTTAAATATATGTGGAATAAAAGTTATCAAAAAAGTGAGGGGACGTGAGGATTAGCCCTTAAAAGGGCATTGATGCACCTACCACCCAATCTACCTTTATAGGTAGATTTGTGGTGGTAGGTGCCCTTTAACAAAAAACTGCCACACCGCTGAGAAGGTGATTTTGCAGTGTGAAATGACGGGATTGCAAATTGTTTTCATAGGGCTGTGACATCACATAAGCATGCCGGTCGCTGATTGGCTTACATGTCTGCACATGTAATCAAGGGTGTTCCTTTAATCTTCCCAGAGTTCTCTGCCCCATGTAACAGGTTGTGCTCACAGGCATTTTGCTAAAAAAGGTGAAAAAAAATGTATTACATTTAATAATTATACTTGTACCATTTTTTTCTCTGAGCACCGTCGTTTGCACATTTACATTTTTGATGCAGAACTGAAAAAGGACAAAAACAACTATGAATGCTAACATGCTTATGAGTTACTCTAAGGGTCACACAACAAAATAAATGTGCCATCACATGTGATGAAGAAAACGAGTAACAAAGTTAAATATTTATTTGTGGTGCTTGTGTTCAAAGTCCAAAATTCCCCTATATTTTCCATCCCTTCTCAGACTATGTGGTGTGTGGTGTGTAAAGAAAAAGTCTTAGAATTGCTACTGTAGCAAATTAGTTATGCAAAGTTGTAATTGATCTGAATTAATGGAGGCTCAATACTTCTTCAAAGAGACAATAATATTACCTCCTACCATCTACTAGATTGCATGTAAGGTGGCCAGCACACTCTTCTAGCTAGCCATTACCTGTATTTGATATTTACATGCAGCTGGGTCACATTATGCACAGAAACTCTCCAGTATGTTAATTATCGATACTGGTACATTGCCACATCGGTTATCATTGAGATGCTATGATGTTGGCCTTTATTGGCCTACTTACTGCATTTGCACATGAACCCCTTAGTACAGTATTACTGTTATTATATCTAGGAAGCACCGTAGGCCGGAGCTACTCCATAGCTGCAACATAGCCGTGCTTTATTGTATCTTCAATCCCTCTTGTGTGAAAGCTTTACTTAGAAGCATTAGGTTAATATCCTTGGTCAAACAGGTGTGTAATGTCCTTGAAAATAAACAGTAAAAATCACAAAATGTTCTATCTATCAAAATATAATAACAGTTATTTCTGACGTTTAACCCCCTTAACGGAAAATAGCGCCCAAAGTCGAAAATGACACATTTATTCGGTATTTTGCATCATAATAAAAATGTAATAAAGAGTGATCAATGGTAGCATTGAAAAGGTCGTCTCATCTCACAAAAAAATTACACCACACAGCTCCGTACAATGAAGTGGGAAAAAGTCATTAGCGCCAGAATATAGAAAAATAATTTTTTTTTTGTAGGTATTAATATTTGTAAATGTATGAAACCATTATAAAAACTATATAAATTTAGTATCCACATGACCCAAAGAGTAAAGGAGACATGTCTTTTGGGGCACACAGTGAAAGCCGAAAAAAACAAACCCAGAAGAAAATGCCGCAAATGCATTTTTACACCATTTCCCTCCATTTGGAATTGTTTTCCAGCTTCCCAGTACAGGGCATGTAGTATTAAAGGGGTAGATTTCTACCCACTGTAAATAAACATAGATGCTTTCTATAGAAGAACAGCAAGCAGAGATCTAGAAAACTGTGAGGAATTGATACAGAAAGTGTATTGGAAAATTGTCTAATTATCAGGTGCTGTCTATTACAACTCTTTCTTATATAACAGTAAAGTTTATGTAGTACCACTCAATTAATTACTATAGTGCTCCCTATTAAATTTATATATAGCCCCCTAGTGCAGCCACCCCACACAAACAGTGCCTGCAGAATGTAAAATTTAGTCATATAAATACATTCAAACTCACCTACTACTTGCAATCCCATGCCTTTCTCTTCTCCTGGGATCTACTCTCATGCCGGTAGCGCAATGACGTGATCAGATGATCATGCTGACTGCATCAGTGAGAGAGGTGTCTCTGCTGCACTTCTGTAGGAATCAATGGTATCTAATTCAGATTCCATTAATTCTATAATTGCCAGTATGCACTAGCCAATATCTTTTGGCATGTCCATACTTGGATTGTCAATATCTATGGGGCCTCATAGCACCCACGTAGCCTTCCTCTATTAATGGCATGCCACAGAATATGAATATTAAACAACTAAAGGCTGAGATTTCATGAAAAATACTATAGAAGTACCATCAAAATCATACAATGTAATAATTATGTTGGCAGTATAAGAGACAGTTTAATTCTCAGTTATTTCATAAGTTTTTTGCATTTGTCAAAGGAAGGAGGTACAAAACACACAGGGAAGATGAATATCTTTGATGAATTTCTTATCTCTGTGTAGTGCCACATCTCATTTGGGGCTTACAATTACTAATGCATAAAAAACTAATGAGATGTAAACTGGACCTTACATTTTATAGTCTAACTTTGTCCTGTCTAACTTTTAACCCCTTAACGCCATGGCCCTTTTTTATTTTTTCATTTCCATTTTTTACTCCCCACCTTCAAAAATCTATAACCTTTTATTTTTACACATAAACAGCTGTGTGACAACTTGTTTTATGCGTAACAAATTACACTTCATAGTAATGGTACTGAATATTCCATGCCGTGTACTGGGAAGCGGGAAAAAAATTAAAAATGCTGTGAAAATTTTGAAAAAACGCATTGGAGCTGTTTTCTTGTAGGATTGGATTTTACAGCTTTCACTCTGCGCCCCAAATGACATGTCTACTTTATTATTTGGGTCGGTACAATCACGGGGATAACAAATTTGTATAGGTTTTACAATATTTTCATACATTTACAAAAATTAAAACCTCCTGTACAATTTTTTTTTTATTTTGCCAACTTCTGGCGCTAATAACTTTTTCATACTTTGGTGTACGGAGCTATGGATTGTGTCATATTTTGCGACTTTTGATGACGTTTTCAATGCTATCATTTATAGAACTGTATGACTGTTTGACCACTTTTTATTGAATTTTTTTTATAGTTTTCAAAATGGCAAAAAAGCCATTATTATATTTTCATAGATCTGTCATTTTTGGACGCAGCAATACCTAATGTGTTTATGATTTTTACTGTTTATTTATTTTTATATCAGTTCTAGGGAAAGGGGGGTGATTTGAATTTTTATGTTTTTTTATTATAATTGTTTTTTTACTTTTTACTATTTTTCAGACTCCCTAGGGTACTTTAACCCTAGGTTGTCCGATCATGGCAGTATATGGGGATATTCTTCCTCATTCATTACAATGTGCAATTAGCACATTGTAATGAATGGGTTAAAACGAGACAGCCTCGGGTCTCCGGAAGACCCGAGGCTGTCATGGCGACTGATTGCTGCTCCCCAATAACGTTACGGGGAGTGACCATCTTCACCATGGAGGCGCCATCTTTTTGAAGCCGCTGGCAGCTTTGCCCATGGGCCCTCGCCATTCACCTGATGCACGCCATACTATTACGCCACTTGTTGGGATAGAGTTAAACTATCACTAAAGCTATGCAAAGAAATGACTAGTGAGCTTTGCTTCCTTCAGTGTTTCATGGTCTAAGATGCTGCCAGATTCACTTTAACCCATTCCCACATATCAACATAATAATATGGTGCTGCAGGAACTGAGTTTCTGCAACCTGCCGTACTGCTTCTTGCACCGGCTCATAGAACAAAACAGATGTTTTGCCACTTGTTTTTTAATTAAAACTTTTATTTTTTGAGTATGATAAACACAATACAACTATTATGTAGATTAGTACAATTAGGGAGACACGAAACATGTACAGGTTTTCTTATGTTTTATTATTTTAGCAAATGAAAAACTTTTTTCTGAGAGCTATAACTTTTTTACTCCTCATTCAAAAGAGGATTACAGGCGGTCCCCTACTTAAGAACACTCGACTTACATACGACCCCTAGTTACAAACGGACCCCTGGATATTGGTAATTTGTTGTACTTTAGTCCTAGGCTACAATGATCAGCTGTAACAGTTTTCACAGGTGTCTGTAATGAAGCTTTAGTGTTAATATTGATTCTTATGACAACCCAACATTTTTAAAATCCAATTGTCACAGAGACCAAAAAAGTTCTGTCTGGGATTACAATGATAAAATATACTGTTCCGACTTACATACAAATTCAACTTAAGAACAAACCTACAGACCCTATCTTGTATGTAACCCGGGGACTGCCTGTACTAGGGCTGGTTTATTGTGGGAAAAGATAACAAATAGATTGGTATTATAGGCTACATTTGACTTTTTGATCTCCTTCTATTACATATTTTTGGGAGGTAGGAAGCACCAATTGCAATTTTTTATTAGTTTTTTTTATTTTTTATACCCTTCACCATACTGGCATAATAATATCTTCTTGGCCCAGGTCGCTACTGACGCAACAATACCTGTTTTGTGGTGGGGGGGTTATTTTATTTTTTAACACAAAATATTTTTATACACAGGGAAATGGGTTATTTTTGTGGGTATTTAAAATTTCTTTTTTTTTATTTAACTTTTTCTTTTACTGTCACACTAGGGGCCTTACACTGCGGCTACCTTTATCCCTATAACACAAAATTTTTGTGGGTATTTTAAATTTTTTATTTATATATTTTTTAAAAACTTTATTTAACTTTTTTCTACTGTCACACTAGGGGACTTACACTGGGGATACATTGATCCCTTATATAATACATTGCAGTGCTTCTGCAAGTATTGTATCTTACTGACAGTTTGCTTATTTTTACTGACAGTTTGCCTATTTAGAACTAGTCTTAGACTGAGCCTAATAGGCCACCTAATAGGCAGACACAGAGGTTTTTATCTGACCCCGACTGCCATGGTAACCCCCACCTGGTACCCTGGGATCCTTGTTCCCTCCGTCTCTCTCCTTAGCTGCTGCGATCGTGCTTGATTGCGGCAGTTAAAGGGGTATTCCCATCTGGGCATTTACATTTAATAAAATTCATGTGCCATATGTAAACATTTCTTCAATTGGATGTTATTAAAAAAAATGTTCCTGTGTGAAGATAATTTCTCATAAATGTAGTTATTCTGTCCCTTAGAAACGAGATACTTTCCTCGGATACGACCACGTCATACTCTGGCAGTGGTGGCCAGACATGCGCTATAGAGTCCTGCCAAAGCACCAGGATTCAGCGATCATTACCACAGGACAACTGTGCAACATGTAGTAACTCCCAGACATTTTATATACAATAACCTTTTGTTTCTTTGTGCACTCAATCTATCAGACGTGGCCGTATCCGAGGAAGCCATCTCGTTTCTAAGGGACAACATGGTTACATTTATGAGAAATTATCTTCACACAGGAACATTTTTTTTAATAACATCCAATTGAAGAAATGTTTATATATGGCAGATTAATGAAACTGAATGTAAGTGCCCAGATGAGAATACCCCTTTAAGGGTTTAAACTAGAGATCTTGCAGCATGTATGTAACAGCCAATCTTCTGCTGTGGATCATGCTGGCATACTGGCAGTGCAAGTGCGATCAGCAGGGCAAAATAGATGGTATAAATGCAGCAATGGCCTGCTAATTTGGACATTCTATTTCTCCCTATGGTGTTAATCAGTTAACAATTTTTTTATGCTACCATCCTTTTATACAGTATAAATTTAAAATACCCACAAAAATCACCCATTTCCCTGTATACAATAATATTTTGTGTTAAAAAATAAAATAAATAGTTGTGTCCCTAGCGACCTGGGCCAAGAAGATATTGTTATACTGGTATTGTGAAGGGTATGAAAAATTTAAAAAATAATTAAAATTTCGATTGGTGCTTCCTACCTTCCAAAAATTTGTAATAGAAGTCAGATGTACCCTATAATCCCAATCTATTTGTTACCTTTTGTTACACACAAGATGATTCTATGCAAAACAGCAAATGTATATATCTTTAACATGTGTTCATTTGGGCTATAGAGGTACATTTCAGTGACATCTGCTCATGTTATAAGTCTTCTAACAGTGTTTCACTCATTAGGCGAGAAAATTAACATAGGCTCCATGACATTATATTTATTTGCATTAAAAATGTAAATCGTCATTTTTAAATTTAGAAAATGAAGTTGATTCTATTCATTGTGGACTAAGCTACAATACTATGGGAAGAAACAATTAAGTTCAGACTGACAATTTAATGCTGGAAAAAGGTTTGTTGCTGCATAAGTAAAGGCAGGAAGGACATTGAACTGAGGAACATAGTACAATATATCCTACCCTAATAACACACTGATATAAAGTAATGTCAAAGTCACAGGAAACCATCTCTAAATAGAGTAACCCTCAAGTACTCTTCATACATTCTCCTTTTCCCATGGAAGTGACTTTGGTCTTTTTGTTTAACTTTTGTTAATTAACTGTCAGAAATGCCTCAATACCTCAACAGATAAAACTTTTTTTGACTACATATAACATATAAAATTATGTATATAATGAGTGCTGCTAAGGTCCTTATGTCACTGTTTTGGAAATCTGTAGCTCCCCCTTCGCCTTAATATCTCTTGATCTGTATTAACCCCTTAAGGACACAGCTCTTTTCCACCTTAAAATGTAACTGTAAAGTTATGGTGATTTTACAAAATTAGTATATGTAATTCCCCCTTTGAAAACAACAGAACAATACCTACTTCGTGCTGCTCACCGTTTTCTCTCCAAAGTTATGGCATTTTCTGTTCAGAAAATGTTTGACAAAAATCTCTCACACCAGATGTAAAGTGGGAGGAGACTAATTTGTGAGTCTATGACAGTGGTGGTGTATATATGGCACGGGTGCCAGAGGTGGCTCTCAGAGCACTCTCTGTTATCTGGTACTACAGGAGGACAAGGAGGTGCAGACAAGGCTGCTTTATTATTGGAGCTTCTGCTCTGGGCCCTGCAATTCTTCCTGTTCAGGGAACCCTGGAAGGACGCTACAATGATAATCTGAATTTCTCATCTTTCTTTCTACTGTATTGGTGTCCTCGGGACATAGATGCAATTAAAAGCAGTGACATAAAAGGTAGCAACATGTTACTGCTTAAATTGCCAGGTTGGCACTTTGAATTTAAATAAGCAGACTTGGTTGTAGTTTGGGCACTCGGCCTCTAACAGTTCACCATCACTGATCTATGCCCTCAGGCTGAGGCCAGTTAGCTTGCCCACAGATCCCATGATGCATTGTGTTGTTTAGCATTTAATCCATGTAGTTTTCCACAAGTAAATCCACTAAACAGTGCACAGTGCACATACAGGATGTATGTATTTGATCATTTGTTCAATGTTATATACTGCAATACTAATGAATTGCAGCATATTATATAGTCAGCCTATGCATTCTGCATAGGCTGACAGGCACTGTGTTAGATCTACTGCCTTCATAGGACCCCAGGGCTGCCATGGAAGAAGTCGGAACCTCCCTGCCTTGCACAGAGGATACCGACCCGCAGGGTGAGTACCCGGCTCTACTCCATGGTGTTTAAGGGGTTAAACAGCTGGGATCGTGAGTATTGCGATCCCAGGTGTTACTGCAGGGGCCTGGCTGTCACATACAACAGAGCTCCTGCAGCGATTGCACAGGCTATGCTACTGAGCCCGGTGATCGCGAAGACGTACGTGCACCTCAGGATGCTGCAACTGACCGCACTTCCTGATATTCATGTATGTCATGTAAGGGGTTAAGGACCCGGTCCAATTTTTCTAATCTGCCATTTGTCACTTTATGAAGTTATAACTTTAGAACACTTTAACTTACCAAGGTAATTGTTTAGAATGTTTTTTCATGACATGCTGTACTTCACCTTAGTGGTATATTTTTGTTGAAATGTTTTGCATTTATTTGATTTGATTTTCTTAATTCTAAATGTTATGTTCATCATACAGATAGTCTAACCTACATTAACTAACTAACTAACTAACATTAACATATGTCTGCTTTATGTTGACATCAATTTTTTTGTGTTATTTTATTTTATTAGGATGTTAGGAGGCAAATAAATTAATCGGCACTTTTTCAGATTTTCATATGAATTTAAGATTCAAATATTTTAGAGGCCTATTCATATTTACAGGGGATTTAAAAAAGTTGTATTTATTAGAAACACCCACAAAGTACCACATTTTTAAATTGTACCCCTCAAACTATTTAGAACAGCCCTTGTTAAGCTTGTTAACCGTTTAAGAATTGAACATGAAATAAAACAAAATGGAGGTTCTATACAGATTTTTCAAATTTTGACAAAATGTTTATTTAACCATAAAACATGTTCATGCAGCATAAAATAAAAAAAGAAATCTAAGATTTTTTTGTGAAGTCTCTAATGAGTCTAGCAATACCCCACATGTGGATGTAAACCACTTTATAGGCCCATAACAGAGCAAATTTTGCTGAAACAATTTTCAGGTGCAATGTGGCATTTGCTGAGCCTACAACATAAAAGAACAAGAGAAAATCCTAAAAAGAGACCCAATTTGAAAACTACACCCCTCAAGGAATATCGTGACACTATTTTGGGGTGACTATACCCCATTGATTACATTTTATTAACTTTTTTGGCAGGAATGCCAAAAAAATCCATTCTGATACAGATATCATGTTGTTTATGTGTCAGTATGCTTACAGCTATGTCCCATTTATATAACTTTTTATGTGTGAATAATTTTGCAGAATAAAAATGCATCTACTAAGGGGCGTAATTTTTTTTTGTTGTTGATTGAATTCTATCAGGGCTTATTTGTTGGGAATGAGTTAAATCGATCATCTGTTCAAACGAATGCACTGCAATACTGATGTATGGCGGTTTATTAGAGTAGTCAGCTTATGCAGATGCATAGGCTGGAATGCACAGTGACAGATCCTGTCGAAAACAGGATCATTCACCCAGCAGCTGAAGACAGTGATCTACCAGTGGGAGGTAGGAAGTACCCTGCAAAGTGTAATAGCCTGTGAAGCTGAAGTACGTAGGGGTTCAAGTAACATCACAGAGCCCTTATAACTCGTAGCATAATTTTAAAAGTTGACTTTCCAAGGAAGGAGGCCATGGATCCTCCATCCTTCTAGTAAATGGATGGATTTGCTGATGATCTGTTAAAATGTGCTTATTCATGCTTATTCCCATAGTCTGGGAGCTTCAAATTCAATTACCTTATGGTATACATATATCTGCATCATGTTTGCCATTCTATGACAGCCAAATAAGATAACTAGAAGCTTCTATATTGAATCTCTCTAACACCTGGTTATGAAATTTTTGAAGAGGTTCTGGGATGTTTACTCTTTTGAAAACTGTAGCTTTCATCATTTTTTTTATAGTTCAATAGGATAAAGGGAACGTCACCAGAAAAGGTTGTATTATTTAAACAGGGTTTTTTAAAAAAGAAATTTGATGAATATTAAATACTTTTGTCTTTCACTTTCTATATTAAGGTAATATATGTTGCCATTTTGTCTGAGGATCCACAAAGACCTGGAGTCAGCCCTATGGAAAACTGTGGAGAGAAGACAACACTACTATTAGCCCAAACAGCACTAAAACTATTGTGTCATTAGATCAATAGTCCTGGTTTAAGACTACATTTTACATTGCATATGGATTGTCATTTTAATTTTTTTTTTTTAAATGTCTTGAAAGATGAAGGACTGTTTGAAGGAAATCTATAATGAAAATCAAGCATAGATCCAGGCATCATGATGTTGGTAATCTTATACATGGCTTTCTTTAAAAATCAATGTTTAGGCTGCGTTCACATGTGGTGTTTGCATTGCGTTTTGACTTGCAATACAACAGCTGAGAAAAGGAAATGTATTACCACCAGAGTGACTCATTAGCATAATTTTAAAACATTTTACAGGCGCAGATGGTACAATTTTACAGAGCCACAAACCGTTTTTGGCAAAATAGTAAGCATGATAGCTAACATTCACAAGTAAATCCAGAATAAACAGCATCAATGATTGGCCCTTGGAATCTATTTCTCTGGTGGGCCCAAGGGACCGCAGTCTGACAGTGGTGTTGTATATAACATTATGCAATGATATGCATATTGAATTAACTGTGTTAATTATACAAACATACCACTTGTCCATTAAATGATCAACTGGACAAATTGGTTTCTAACCATATATATTAAGATACTGCACATGTTTTTGCTTGAGAATGCCTAACATATTTGAGCTGTCACATTTGAAAGTAATCTACAGTTTTTTACTATGTTCTGTCTGGAGTGCAGCACTTTATTAATTTTAGATAAGAGTGTCTATATATTCAGTCTATGTATGTGTATATATATAGAAAATACATACAGTATGTGCTCACTCATACAAGCTCACACACACTATATATATATATTAGGCTCAAGTGTATCGTTTCCTTTCAGAGCTAAAATTTGTTTGATTAGCTTTCTCCTACTATATTGTACATTTTGTGTATTTAGGGTGCAATAATACTTTCCATTCCGGATGTTGACAGTTGAAACATTTGTGGTAAAAATTTCTGTTAATTTCAGTGTGGTTGTTATGGTGTAACACTTTGTAAAAAAAAAACATTGCAAAATTCTGTAAAGAACCTTGCTATAAAATAAATTGGTACAATACATCTCTTTGTATGAGCCATATATGCAGTTCCAAGAGCAGGATCAGTGCCAGCAAACTATTATATGATTCGGCCTTATTCAAGCCCAGCTATGTTAATAAATTATGGCTCATGAACAGCTCCAAGAGAAAATAGCATTAATCATTCCAGTAATTAAACTAAATGGCCCACATACAGTCATGGCCATAAGTTTTGAGAATTATAGAAATGTTACAAATTTTTACACAAATACACAAATTACACCTTGCTAAACTCTCCAAGGGGTTTACTTTTCAAAATGGTGTCTCTTGTTGGGGCTTTCCTCTGTTTTGGTACCATTATGGCTCTCTAAATGCATCCTGACACATGAAAACTTTTTCAGCCATATTTGCCCTCCAAAAACGAAACAACGCTCTTTCCATTCCAAGTGCCCCCCTGTGCCCGTACAGCAGGGTACAGTGACAAAAGGGGTATTGGCATACTCAGGAGGAATTGCCCTCAACATTGTAAAATGCATTTTCCTTTTTAACCCATTGTGAAGGTGCAAATTTTAGTGTTCAATGAATCTATAGTAAGATAAAATTACATTTCTCTAATTTCACTTTCATTTATCTTTCACGCTCATGAAACGCTCAAAGGGTTAACAAAATTCCCAAAGGTTGTTTTGAATATTTTGAGGGGTGTAGTTTCTAAAATGGTGTCATTTGTGGGGGTTTCCTGTCATGTGGGCCTTATAAAGTCACTTCTAACTAAATTGACCCTCCAAAAGTAGGTTTTGATGATTTTCGTGAAAATCTGAAAAATTGCACCTAAAGTTATAAGCCTCCTAACATCCTAAAAAAAGGAAAAGATGTTTGAAAAATGATGCCAAGTTAAAGCAGACATATGGAAAATGTAAGTTATCAAGTTATTTTAGTGATATGACCAACTTTCCAAAAAGTAGAAAATTTTGAATTTGGAAAACATAGTTTTTTTCAAAATTTTCGCCAAATTTCCATTTATTTCATAAATAAATACTAAACATATTGATTAAATTTCTCAACCAACATGAAGTACAATGTGTCACAAAAAAACAATTTCAAAATCAACTGGATATGTTAAAGTGTTCCAAAGTTATAACCATTTATAGTGACACAGGGCAGATTTGAAAAAATGGGCCGTGTCAGGAAGGTGAAAAGTGGCTTCAGCGTTAAGGGGTTAATAAAAAGTGATCAAATGATCTACAAAATGATAAAAATGAAACCAGCTCATCCCAGAGAAATTACACATTAAACTGAAGTATGAAAAGTTATAGTTATTAAAATATAACAAAATCTATATTATATTTAGTGTCATTTGAACTGCACAGTTAAAGCCGTGAATATAAAGCCCCTAAGAAAATAGCAAAACATTTTTGTTCAATTGTACTGCAATTTTTTTCAAGACTCCCAATACATTGCATGGAATATAAAATTATGACACTATGAAGTACAATTTGCCTTGCAGACAACTACCAGTCTGTTGTCAAGAAGCTGAGAAGCTTCTAGATCATGTTTCTTTCTTAGTCTGATGAGGTGTCATCATTCAGAAAATCAACTTTGAAGTAAGATGTAAATTGGTTTTATGAAGTCAAGGAGGCGGAGAATTTAACACTGAAGCCTCTCCGCTGTCCCTGACTTTATACATCTAACTTACATCTCACTTCAAAGTTGATTTGCTGGATGATGTCACCAAGCGGGTGACAACATACTGGTAGTGGTTTGCTAGGTCGATTTCTGATGACAGGTTACCTTTAAGTAAAGGTCCACAGTCGTTATAGAGTAGAGGTGGCTCCTCCTGGTCAGAAATTCAGCCAACAGAAGCAGTGGCAAGCTGGGATATAGATCCAATTCTGCCTCAGTCCCCCCATTGTGAATACAGTTGAAACAAAATGTTTACATACACTATATAAAAAGATGCATATGCATGTTTTCCTCACAACCTGACATTAAATCCCATTTAAGGTCAATTGAGATTACCAAAATAATTTATATTTGCCAAATGACAGAATAATGAGAGTTTTGAAGGCATTTTAATTACTTTTTGCAAAGTCAAAAATTTACATACACAGAGATCACTATGCCTTTAACCTGTCAGCACATTTGTACATATACAGCCAGTGATAGGTTCCTATAGAGCTCTGTTAACTGACTGAGGCCCGTTCTACAATTGCAAGTGTGATGCAAACTCGCATCACACTCACAGCGCGTGCTACCGGGATCTCCCGGTCCGAACCCTGGAAACCGTTACTGAACTGACATGCTGAGTTCAGTTCCAGTTTGCAGCCTGACTCCCTTCTTTTAGCTAAAAATTGTTTTGCTTGTATCCACAGAAATCACCTTTCATTTTATATTAACTGGCATCAGATGAGGACAGTCCTACCCGGCCTGCTCCTCCCATCTACTCCTCTCCATGCCTTATGGTTCCTTACTGGTCATAGTACATGTCATGCGACCAGAGTGACATCATCTCAGGTCTTTTAGCTTAATAATAATAGCAAACTGTACCCCTTAGATGTATCTGAACATATGAAGTCACAGCAACCTCCATGGAGGCTGCTGTGATTTCATGTAACCACATACATGGTCTACAGTTTGCTATTCTTAAAAGTCTGAAGGACCTGCAATGATATCACTGGTCACATGTCATGAATGTAACACAAGACACCGTGTAAAAAGATTGACACAATATTTCCCATCTGTAAATAGAGCTTTATATGTCTGTAGTTGAATTTTAGCAGACGGTCCCTAAGTACAAGGAGGCAGAGCAGGGATTTTAAGAGACACAGAACTGTCAGTCAGAATAATGGGGCTTGATTCACTGGTACCTCGGACTCTTCTCCTCTCTCAGGAGAGTCAGAAAAGCTTATTTGCATAACAGAATAATGGATGTAATGATGGTATAGGGGCCCACTGGCAGGTAATATTAGATGATATAGTAAAGACTTGTAACCCTTTATCAGCAGACATTGTTGGTCAGGGGGCAAACTTTGGTGACAGATCCTCTTCAAACAATTTTGCACAAACAATATGATAATGTCATGTCTTAGGAAGTATGTGGTAGGAGTTAATAAGAGACATTCCTATGGATGTATTTTGAGGCACATCTGAAACACACTGCTTGTTTATGTATGTTATGCCTCACTCATATGTACAAGCAATTATACGGAGGTACAAACAAGATTGGAATGTCCAGAAGGAGATGGTTTTGGGTCATTATACACAGTGATAAAAATACTGTATGGACTTGGATCTGAAAGGAAAAAAACATTCCAACAAAAGAAAGATAAAAAGAAAGATTAATGGGGGCGTGACCTAACTTCCGGCATGAGCGGACGCACTTGAGCAGAGCTCCGCTCGCTACCAGAATTCTGCTGTAAAGAGACCGCCAATATACCCTGGACACGGGTTAAACGATCCTCTTGCCGAGGACGAAGCGCCATGAGCAAATCCCGCACCTCTGCGGCTGCAGAGAAGCTCAAGGAATTCGCCAGACCGAAAGCCCAAGATGGCGCCGCGGCTTCCACAACTGCACGTGCTGCGCCTGCGGCCTCAGAATCTGATGACTCCTTGGCAGTGGAAGGTGAGCCGGAGCTAACACTCAAAGAGGTTTCCACACAGCTTCTGACAGCGATCCAACATTCCACAGTCTCACTTACCAACAAAATAGAGGAGATAAGAGTGGATGTCGGGCTCTTAAGGCAAGATATGCAGAAACTGAGAGAGCGTGTCAAAGACACAGAGGAGAGAATCTCTCACATAGAAGATGACAATGCTCCTGTACCAGCACAGATTGCGGCCCTTGAGAAAGCAGCTGAAATGTGGGCCCAGAAATCTGACGATTTGGAAAATCGCCTACGACGTAATAACATAAGGGTCCTTGGACTTCCAGAGAGGGCCGAAGGTACTGATCCTATTCTTTTTATGGAAAGATGGTTTAAAGAAATGCTACCAGATCTCTCCGTTTCTACCATTTATTCTGTGGAAAGAGCCCACCGAGTTCCCGCCAAGCCACCACCCCCAGGAGCGCCCCCGCGCCCCATGTTGGTGCGCATACTATGCAGCAAAGATCAAGACGCCATTTTGAGTGCAGCAAGACGCATGGGATCCATCTCTTACCAGAGCAATACAGTATCCTTGTTTCCGGACTTCTCCGCAGCCCTTCAGAAGTCAAGAGCCTCCTTTACTGGGGTCAAGAAGAGACTGCGGGAGCTACAGATTCCCTATTCCATGGCCTTCCCAGCCAGATTAAGAGTCGTCTATGAAGATCGTGTCCAATTCTTTGCTTCTGCGCCTGAGGTAGATGACTGGCTGAATACTAGGAGGAGGCCGCACAGGCCCAGAGGCCCGGAGCAGCACTAACCACCCCTGGTCTGTGTATCTACACCCCTTGATGTTACACCAGTTGTTAAGTATATTTGAACTTTGATTCATATACAAAAGTGTTTGACACAGTATTGCACCCCTATATGGGGAAATTTCATATAATTTTAATATTGCACAAAAGTTGTAAAACATTTAATGAAGCTTGTGCCCTCCTTCTAGAAGGAGCGATATATACTATTTGGCGGTCTAATGTAGAATTATTGCCACAATGTGAGGAAAGAGCTCTGCTGTGAAGCGATAGTCTGCGCTGCTTTTATTCCACCTAGAGCGCAGACTTCCCCGTACAATTTAATTAGCAGCGACTGGGTGACTCCAGTTACTGCATTGTTTACTCTTCAGAGAGTTTGTTATATTAACCCCTACGGGACTCAGCCTCTTTTGGCCTTAAGGACGCGGCCCCATTCTTCAAATCTGACCTGTGTCACTATAAGTGGTTATAGTTTTGGAACGCTATGAGATATCCAGGGGATTTTGAGATTGTTTTCTCGTGACACATTGTACTTCAAATTAGTTTAAAAATTTGGATGATATCTTTTGTGTTTAGTTATGAAAAAAAACAAAATGTGGCAAAAATTTGGAAAAATTCTTTATTTTCAACGTTCTAAATTCTCTACTTTTGATGCAGATAGTCATAGCACCCAAATAAATTCATAACTTACATTTCCCAAATGTCTGCTTTATGTTGGCATGGTTTTTTAAGATTCCACATATTTTACTAGAATGTTATGAGGCTCAGAATTTGGGTGCCATTTTTCACATTTTTTGTAAAATCACCAAAACCTGTATTTAGATGGACCTGCTCAACTTCTAATTGACACTGAGAGGCCTAAATAATAGCGAGACTCGTAAATTACCCCATTGTGGAAACTACACACCTCAACGTATGAAAAACCACTTTTAAGAAGTTTGTTAACCCTTTACGCCCTACATGATGCTGCTCTGGATAAATTCAGGCAAGATCCAGAAATGGAACTCACTGACATACAGACTCCTTTAGCTCGTCTATTACTAGAATTAGGTTGGACAGATATATGGAGGCTCCGTCACCCTAATGCACGGGAATATACCTGTCATACTCCAGGGCGCAACACCTTATCCAGAATAGACTATGTGTGCGGTAATGCAAGTGCGGTAGCGCTTACTTATAACATCGTCCACTTACCAAGAGGTGTCTCTGATCACACTCCTATTTTAGTGAATCTTAGATTCCCAGAGGTTCATATATTGACTAATCCTCGAAAAATTCACCCCTTCTGGTTCTCCCTCCTGCCTGCCACTGATCGTACGCCGGATCAAATAGCTAATTACCTGGTCCACAATGACATGATGGACCCTCAGTTTCCCATGTGGAACACCCTTAAAACATACATACGAGGTTGTCTGCAATCAGCAATATCGTATATTAAGAAAGAGGCCCGTAGGGAAGAGGCCGAGCTAGCCACCACTTGTGCCCAATTGGAGACAGCTTATATTGCAGATCCCTCTACTATAAATAGAGATAAATGGTTATCTACAGGCAGGAAATACTTGCATTGTCTTTATGAAAAAGAAAAAAGACGCACTTTTTTCGCACACCAGAAATATTTTGAGCTGGGCAACCAGTCTAGTAGTTTATTAGCACAATTGATACACCAAAACACTGCGTCTCCCACGGTTCTGCAGTTAACCTCTACTGGGGGAACTGCCATCACGTCTAATGATGATATTGTAACAGCCTTTGCTGAGTTCTATAGAGATTTGTACTCCTCGCAAACAGAATCCACTGTGGCTGCCACTAATGATTATCTTTGGGAAATGGAATGTCCTACGCTCAGTCAACCTCAACGGGACATGCTAGACGCCCTATTGACACTCGAAGAACTCCAAGAGGCCTTAAAATCGATGGCGAGGGGTAAGGCCTCAGGACCCGACGGTCTTCCCTTGGAAATGTGGCTTAAATATCGAGACTCCCTTTTACCCCTTATGTTACAAATGTTTAACACCTCGTTCGATAGAGGGTACCTACCAGATTCACTCTACATGGCCAATATTGTGGTAATTCTTAAGCCTGATAAAAATCCAAAGGAATGTGGCTCTTATAGGCCCATTTCTTTGTTGAATTATGACTATAAAATCTTAACCAAAATATTGGCATGTAGACTTAACAAAGTCATCACATCTCTGGTCCATGAAGACCAATCAGGCTTTATGCCTGGGAGGTCTACATCTGAAAATCTCAGAAGGTCACAAATTATTATGCAAATAGGGGTAGAGAGGAAAGAGGACTGGGCCTTGGCTTCATTAGATGCGGCCAAGGCCTTCGATTCTGTGGAATGGCAGTACCTGCAGGCTGTGTTGCGTAGGTTTCGTTTTGGGCCCAGGTTCTGCAAATGGGTATCAATTCTTTATAAGAATCCATAAGCTTCTATATCCGTAAATGGGCTACTCTCTGACCCATTCCCACTCGCAAGAGGCACTCGTCAAGGGTGTCCCCTTTCGCCCCTTTTATTTGCCCTGGCAATTGAACCACTGGCGATTAGAATACGTAATGACACAATATTTACGGGAGTTCCCCGCGAGACTGGACAGGACCGTCTTGCCCTTTATGCGGATGACCTTCTCCTCCTCATGTCACAACCAGACACTTCCCTACCCAGGGCAATTGACCTAATAAATGATTTCAGTTTTTACTCCGGACTAAGTATAAATTGGGGCAAATCATGTCTTATGTACCTATCTCCAACCAGAGCCAATAATCCCCCTGAAACAGTGTCTGACTTAGTGGTTATAGATAAATTTAAATACCTAGGGGTAACTTTAACAAGACAACCTAAGATTGCTCTTGATCTCAATGTCTTCCCTCTATTGGGATACTTTAGAGAAAAATTTAAAACGTGGGCCTCCCTCCCCCTATCAGTGGCAGGCAGGATCAACCTAGTCAAAATGGTGGTTCTGCCAAAATGTCTATATGTGATTCAGCATATTTACTACCCGATCCCCAAGCATTTTTTCCGCACCCCCGACTCCATGATAATTACATTTATTTGGGGATCCTCTAGATCAAAATTACAGCTTGCTAAATTGCAGAGACCCAAGTCCCAGGCGGGTATGGCCCTACCTAACATATTCCTTTATTATCTAGCTGGGCAATTGAAGTTCCTAGGCACCTGGGTCTCGCATGAGCCACTCCAATACCCAGAAAAGTGGCTAGCAGAATATGTGGGAGTCGCGAGCCTATGGTCAGTTCTAAGGGATCACAAAGGGCCCAAAGGCACATTGCCTATTCTCAGGGTAGCCAAGGCAGTGTGGAGAGAGGCTGCAGGTATCTGCCCCTTTACCGGTATTCCATCAGAAACTCCACTATGGCGCAATGAGGAGATGTCACACCTGACGGGTTTGCAGGACAGGGAATGGTGGAAATCCCTTGGAATACACACACTAGCAGAGTTATATAAGGATAATATTCTCCTCTCCTTCGATCAGATAAAAGAGCAGTACCAGATACAACGTACCCACTTTTACAAGTATTTACAGTTACGCCATGCGTTACAAACTCAGTTTCCTGACCCCAACCTCACGATATCCTCATATCCACTTATAGGGGTAGTCAGATCGCAAGGGCCAGGAGGTATAATTTCCACCATCTATTCACATCTTATAGGTAGGTTGGCCACCAGTCAGCAACTACCAGCCATTCAGAAATGGAAGAGTCTCATTCCAGAATTAGATGATGAGGTAGTGGAAGACATATTGGAGTCACACCTTCATGTTTCGCCAGCAGTCAATAACAAAATGACACAATTATACATTATTCATCAGAGCTATCTTACCCCGTTACGACTTCATAAAATGGGCAGATTATCTTCGCCCCAGTGCCTGCGTTGTACACATAGTCCAGCTGACTTCTGGCACATGTATTGGGAATGCCCATGTATTACAACATTCTGGTCCGCTGTAACGAATCTCCTCTCTACTATCCTTACAAAACCTCTTTCACCCACGCCATTGATTTGCCTGTTTGGCGTCTTAGATGAGGAGAACTGGTCTCATCACGAAAGGATCCTACTGCGGGAATCCCTATTTCTAGCCAGGAAAGCCATCGCTTTACGCTGGATGGGTGACTCTGAGCCCTCTCTATCACAATGGAAAAGATTAGTTAACCAAATTATTCCATATGAAAGAGTGCTTTATAAACGCAGGGGATGCCCTGAGAAATTTAACAAGGTGTGGAAAACATGGTGTGACTCTACACATACTTCATTCACTCCAGATGAGTTCGAAGCAGAATTACATAGACAACCTATATAATTAGCTATTATAGTGTTGGATGTTTGGTGAGAAACTTATTGTGATATATCATGGCTGGCTAACCTCCCTATAACCTCCCTCTCCCCCCCCCTCCCCGGTCCCCCCTTGCTTTAGTAATGTATCTCATGCAACAAAATCTCCAAATGTTACCTTAACTAGTAGATAGATCAAGCAGTCAATGGATGAAGCTGTAGCACTAAGTTGTATTTTAATATGTAATATGTTAACATGTAATTATGCTGAGCACCATAAGAACTCAAGTGAATATGATATGCTGTTGACTACCATAATGATTACTTACCTTTCTTCCTACTGTATATTGTATCCCGCTTGCAAGCGGTGCTTGATGTTTATTGTATATTTACTTTTCTTCAATAAAACAGTTTAAAAAAAAAGTCAGATTAATGTTTGCAAATACACACAGGAACAAAAACCCTCCTTTTTGGAGACAGGTGCTATGGTTTGGCAAAACTAAAATGACCATCCATATGTTTGGTGGAAAAATGGAGAACACTATCCCAACTGTGAAACACAAGGATGGCAGCATCTTGTTGTGGGTTGTTTTGCTGCAGGAGGGACTGGTGAACTTCACAAAATAGATGGCATCACGAGGAAAGAACATTATGTGACAGTACCTCATGATGTAAGCCAGAAAGTTTGGGTACCAAATGCCTTCCAAATGGGCAATGTCCCTTAGTATTACCACCGTAATGCATATATACGGTGGTATACTAAGGACATTGCCCATTTGGAAGCATTTGGTACCCAAACTTTCTGGCTTACATCATGAGGTACTGTCACATATGTTTCTTTCCCCCCCTTTTTTGGGTACCAAATGCCTTCCAAATGGGCAATGTCCCTTTATAAACACCACCGTAATAGTATGCTATTACGGTGGTAATACTAAGGGACATTGCCCATTTGGAAGGCATTTGGTACCCAAACTTTCTGGCTTACATCATGAGGTATTCTCACATGAGGTATTGTCACATGGTAGGCAGGTACTTCCAGACCCATGTTATGGTGCTGGCTCACAAGCAGAGCTAGCACCATACAGAGCGGGTGTCAGCTGCATATCACAGCTGACACCCTGCAGGAAAACCCACAAATGGAGATTCCTCTGATAGCAGGTATTATCCACAGGATCTTCCCGTGGCAGCCCCGGGCCTAACGGGTGCCCCAGGCCTGCCCATTGGTTCTACAGGTCAGGAGCGGACTGTAACTCACTGAGCATTATGTTTGCAAAATGGACATTTGACCCAAGTGATGCAGTTTAAGCCCTCCTGCAAGCAATTGTATTTACCTCAGATGCTACGGACATCTTTTTGCGGCTGTCTCACAGCTCCATGTATTGCTATGGGCTCATGCTCACTGCTAAGGATTTCTCAGCACCGTGTCCAAGCCTAATGCCTGTGAGAAAACTCTCAAAGCATGTGTTATTCTAATCTGTGTTTGTGGCTCAGACAGTCCCATAGAAATCAATGGAGCTGTAAAAAAAAATATGGATTTGGGGTTTTTGCGGTAATTGGGGTTTAAGGGCCACAATTGGGACATGATAAACCAGAATGTGGAGTATAATGCTGTATGAGGGAAATTATAAAGTGAGGGTATGTACAGAGGTGGATGAAACTGAGAATTTGGTACATATGCATTGGGGCAGATTGTGCACCAGATATTTTGTGACCCTAGCAATGCCTCTGCACCCGGCTTCACTGCACAAGACATGTAGGTACAGTGCATGCACGCTGGTCTTCTTTAATTTTTCTCTCGGGTTTGCACTGTATTTTGTGATGATCTATAAATATAGCTTTACAGTAGCCAGTTCACTAATATTTACAGAGCACTTGAATGTCCAGCAATCTGAACAAAAATATAACTTTAATTCATATCTGTCTAAACAAAAATGTATATCATTGCTATCTTGGCAATCATTACTAAACATAATTATGATATTTTTTAGGGGCTGGCAGTGGATGATGAACAAGGCCGAATCATAAGGGGGGGGGGCGCATGGGCGCGGGCTCCAGGGTCCCCACCATGTACCCTATACAATGATTACTGGGGGAGCCATATATAGTGATTGCTGGGGGAGCTGTATATAGTTATTGCTGGAGGAGCTGTGCATAGTGATTACTGGGGGACCAGTATATAGTGATTGCTGGGGGACCTGTATATAGTGATTGATGGGGGCTATATATAGTGATTGCTGGGGGAGCTGTATATAGTGATTGCTGGGGGAGCTGTATATAGTGTTTTCAGATTACAAAAGAAGCCCTTTTAGGACTGCCAAGGCAAAAAGCTAATCTATTTACAAGTCTGTCCTGAGACAGGGTAGAGCCTTAACGCTCCAAAATGTGCTTCATTTGTTTCCACTGAGAATGGTAATTTGTAATAAATCTTACCTTTTGGTCTTCTTTTTGTTTTTTCTCTGGGTAGAGTCTTCAGATTACAAAAGAAGCCCTTTTAGGACTGCCAAGGCAAAAAGCTAGTCTATTTACAAGTCTGTCCCGAGACAGGGTAGAGCCTTAACGGTCAGGCCTAAAACATAACTTTTATTAAGTCTCTAGAAGTAAAAAGGTAGTAAGTAGTTAATCACACTGTGTATTAAAATCCGCAGGTATGAGGCCACTATTACCCTAGTATCATTAACAGTGCTGAGTATTCGCTCAGCCTATACCTGTGTGAGCGGGTCTCTGCAGTGACCCTTCACTATGGTGGCCTCAAACAAGTCAAATTAAAAAACCAAACAGTAGCCCCCCCCCCCGACATGTTTCGCTGGAAACCCAGCGTCATCAGGGGATCGGGGCTAATGGTTTGTAGGAGGAGCCTAGGTGAGGATATATGACTTTGGGGTGGGACTACCTGTCAAAACACACCAATGAATTGCGATGCAGTCTCAAGTTCCTTACTACTATGTTATTGACCACTGTGATGACCAATGGGTGTTCAAGAGGGTCATCCTAAGTGGTTCGCAGTGTAAGGGGAGTTGCTCGCATGCCCTATCTTTATGAGGTCATTGGTTCCAAAACATTTAATGCACCATGCCCTATCTTTATGAGGTCATTGGTTCCAAAACATTTAATGCACACCCAGTAAAGTATCTTACCTCATCATGATTGGATACCTCCAGCCACTGAGGGCATCGATAGATGACATCCATCCCCGATGACCTCAGCATCACTGGAGTACCGCAAGTTACCGCGATACCTCAGAGGATGCACGCATGCGCAAAATCTTAGAGTCAATCTCCCTACGAGCGTACCGCAAGGTACCGCGAAGGAAACCCACAAATGGCTATTCCTTGATAGCAGGTATAATCCACAGGATTCTTCCCGTGGCAACCCCGGCCTAACGGGGCCCCAGGCACTGGCCCATTGTACTTCACAGGTAGAGACTGACTGTAACTCACTGAGCATTGTTTTCAAAGATACATTTGACCCAATGGATGCAGTTTAAAGCCCTCCTGTCAATAGCAATTGTTTACCTTCAGATGCTAACGGCATCTTTTGCGCGTCTCACATCGCTCTCCATGTATTCATGGGCTCATGCTCACTGCTAATGAGTTTCTCAGCGCCACAACCGTGTCGAAGCCTAATCCTTGAGAAAACGCTCAACGCATGTTTATCTAATTCTGTTTTGTGTGCTCAGCAGTCCCAAGAAATCAATGGAGTCTTAAAAAAATATAGGATTGGGGTTTTTTGCGGTAATTGGGGTTTAAGGCCACAATTGGGACATGATAAACCAGAATGTGTGTATAATTCTGTATGAGGGAACTTAATAAATTGGGGTATTTACGATAGGTGGATTGAAACAGAGATATTTGGTCATATGCATTGGGGCACGATTGTGCGTCCAGATATTTTTTACCCTAAGCACTGCTCGCGCCCCAGGCTTCACTCGCACAAGACATGTAGGTACAAGTGCATGCGCACGCTGTCTTCTTTAATTTTTCCTCTCGGGTTGCACTGTGATTTTGTGATGATCTATAAATATAGCGTTATAGCAGTGCCAGTTCAGCTAATATTGTACCAGAGCCGTTTGACTGTCCAGCAATCGAAACAAAACTATACTTATAATTCCAGATCTTCTGAAACAAAAATGTTATCATTGCTATCGTGGGGGCAATCTTCAATACTAATTATGATATTTTTTGGGGCTGGCATGGATGATAACAAGGCCGAGATGCACTAAGGGGGGGGGCGCATGCGCCAGGGGGGAGGCTCCAGGTCACAGCCACGCCCTAGGTACCTATACCAATTACTGGTGGAGCCATATATAGTATGCTGGGGAGCTGTATATAGTTATTGCTGGAGGAGCTGTGCAAGCGTTATTGACTGGGGGGACCATATAGTATTTGCTGGGAACCTGTATATAGTGTATTGCATGGGGGCTATATTAGTGAATGCTGGTGGGTGCTAGTTTTTGAGCTATATGTTTTCGATTACAGACCTCTGTTGACGGCCAGGTGCTATCTAGTGTTTCATGTCACTGAACAGGTCAACCTAAGTCCAGCCTTAAATTACCGACTAGTCTTACGTCTTCCAAAGGTAGCCTTAGGATTCCACTATTGTCTTAAAAGTAAAGAGTATAGTATTTTCAATCACCTGTGTATTAAAAATCCGCAGTATGAGGCCATCTATTCACCCTAGTTTCTTAACAGTTGCTGGATTCCCAGCCTAACCTTTTGAGCGGGTCTCTGTCATGTGACCCTTCACTATGTGTGCCTCACACAATTCAAATTAAAAAACGAAACAGTAGTCCCCCCCCCCGACCTGTTCGCTGGACATCCCCTCCAGCGTCATCAGGATTCGGGCTAACTGTTTGTAGGCATGAGCCTAGTGAGGATATAATGACTTTGGGGTGGGACTACCTGTCAAAACACCACCAATTGAATTGCGATGGGCATCCTCAAGTTCCTTACTACTAGTGTGTGATTGACCCACTGTGTATACCATGGGTGTTCAGAGGGGTCAATCCTAATTGTTCGCAGTGTAAGGGAGTTGTCTCGCATGCCCTAACTCTTATATCATTGGTTCCAAAACATTTAAATGTCACACCCAGTAAAAGTATCTAGCCTCATCCTGATTGGAATACCTCCACCACTTGGATGGGCACTCGTAGATGACATCGCATCCCCGAGATGACCTCAGCATCACACGGAGTACCGGCAAGTTACCCCCCGCGATACCTCAGAGGATGCACGCATGCGCAAAATCTTAGAGTCAATCTCCCTACGAGCGTACCGCAAGGTACCGCGATACCTCGGGGGATACGCGCATGCGCAGGGTCTTAGTGTCAGTCTCCCTATTGGTACTGCGCGTGCGCACAAAGATAGAATATTTCGATCTGCTAAGAGCCAGCGGAGTATGCGCATGCGCCCAGACTTAGCCCAGACTTAACAGTGCTCGACTAAAAAATACTGCGCGTGTGCTGGGAGATAGAATAAAGAGACAATCGGCTGCGGAAACCATCAATTGAAGGGCTATATGCTTACGTCGGAAACATGTAAGTACCGGTTATTATAATAAATATCGGGTAAATTACATTGGGTGTGTTGTATTGAGGAGTTTCTCTTGGCTGTAATGACTCTCATTACTTCCTTTTCGTCTGGGAAAGGGCCAAGGACGACAAAGTATTGGGCATCCCACTCACCATACTCAAAGGGCTAGTGCGTTATAGTCAATCATAGCCTCTTATCAAGACATTTGGATAAAAAAAGGGAGATAATAGACCCACCAGTGGCTCCTGATTATGTGTGATATATTTATTATTGACTGTGAAGCTGTAATAGGAAGGGGTCCAACATAATGAAGAAATTGAATATTAAAGGAATGCAGAAAAGGAAAAGCCCTCATTTAATCCTTTTGGGCTCAAGGAATTCAACTGATAAATCCACTTGGCTTCAACTTGAAGAAGTTTTCGATCCAGATCACCACCTCTCGGGCCCAATGACACTTTACATAGACCCCAGAATTTCAATGAACTAGAATCCCCATGATGGTGTTCATGCATATGCCTAGCAATTGGGACATCTGCATTGGTCCTTACTGAACTAAGGTGTTGTGATATACGACGTCTAAATTGCTGAGTGGTTTTTCCCACATATAATTTGGGGCATGGGCATGAAGCGATATATATATGATATTGTTGCTTTTACAGTTAATAAACTGTTTAATCGTATATTCGCGGCCATCGCAAGGGTTACGGAAGGTATGCACTTTTGGTACTTGGGGACAGAAGTTTGTGGCCGGGGGGGCACATGAGTACGTAATCCCCCGCTAGCAGGCGGCACAGCAGGGCAAAACATTTTCAGACAGGTTTCCATAACTAGAAAAAGAACACCATTCTTCATGCATAGCCTCCCACCAAAGCCTTTCCCCTCTGGGGAGTCGGAATTTGATCAACCCTGCCGGTAGAGGGGTCAATCGCACCCGACATCTTGGATAGGACTGTGGACAATGGAATCAATGACATGCCAAACGAGAGACCAAAATATACTCGATTTTTAAATTAGTCGCAGCACCTGAATCCACAAAGGCGCGACCAGGCAGGAACAGACTGAAACTTAACCGTACAAGAGTAAATACTTCTGAGCCACAATAGGGGGAGCTTATACCTGAGCCTCCAAGCAGTCCCCCGACTATGATTAGGAGAGGAAGAAGTTTTCTGTGCTGCGCTGGCCATCTTGGAACGGTGTTGCATCTGTTATATGATGATCAGGACTTCCACAGTTCGAAACAAATGATGGACTGTACTCACTCGACGTTGCTTCCGCTGTGCAGGAGAGATGCCATCCAGCTCCATGCGATTCCAATTCTGGACTACCCGGAGAAGCGACTGGCCGCTCGGCTGACAGTCCCACGAGAAGACCACCCGAGGTGATCGCCTGCCAGATCTTAGGCCGGACGATCAACTCGATGCCAGAGTCATAGCATCATCTAATGTTTCTGAGCGCTCGGCATAAGCCTAAGCACTAAGCCTTGCGTTACTTCGCCGTCTGAACAGTCCGCGACATAAATGTTTGTAGGGCCTGCAAGTCATTTCCAGGCGAGGTCAGTCACATTACTGTCTGAACTGGCACAATACTCTTCTGCTGTCCGTTTCCGACACAGAGATCTAAGGTGGGAAAACTGCAATGTGCTCGACGGTCAGGTTCGTCATAAATCTGAGCCTAAAGCAGATAAAAAAAGCCATTGTCAATGGAAAGAAGAACGGGATGGAGAGTCAGGTGGGAGAGGAAAAAGCCCAATTTGACCCGGACTCCCACGCAAACAGGCGAATTCACGGCCCACCCTTGAATCTCTGTGCACGATAAGAAGGGCGTAAAGAAAAAAGTAACGTTTACAGCCCACCTCCCGAAATGAAAAAAAAAAGGCTTACGGTACACCAAAAACACGTCGGGAGAGGAACCTTAGGTTCAGGTATGGGTGGCAGTGGATCCTGCCACGGAGGTGTCGCAGTGGAACTGCCATAGATCCTGAATTGGAGAGGAAGCTAGATACTGAACAAACTGAGTTAGGGTCTGCGACTGAGCCGACCACAGATGACAAAGGCATCATGGAAGACGAGAATGTAGCAAGGTCGGGGGCACAGGATGCCAGCCTATGTTAGGCAGTGTTCTGTTAGGATAGGGTACCACAAGACAGGGGATAGGTGCAGCCAGAGCTTACCCCAACCTCGGTCCCTCCTTATAGCCCACCCACGCTAACCCGTTGGGGCAGACTACTTGAAGGAGACTCGGAATATATGGTAAGATGTGGATAAGGGCAAACACAAACAGACTGACAAACTTAGAACATGAAAGCACTAGTAAGAAGAAAGTTGAGTAGGTTAGTCACAACTAGAGGAACGTCAAAGGCCAGAATCAGTAAGCAAGCAGTCAAAGTCCAAACAATAGCCGAGTTAACAACAATATAGATACAGATCTGAGCAATACAAACGAGCAGCAACCAGGAGAACGCGGATTTCAAACACTGGCAATGGGGAACTAGTGAAGCTGCAAATTTATCGCCGCAGAAACCTCACCTCCAGATCTTATGATAGGAGCTGGACAGTACCTGGGAATTAACCCATCACGGTGCCACAGAATAACAGGCACCAGCAGAGGTTCAAGTCCCAGCCCTCCTAGACAGACCGCGAGATATTAGCAGCCGCTATGCCTCCCCAGGACGAGAGTGGAGTTTGCGCGGATACGCGACAGCGGGTACGGAGAACGCTGTGCTGGCCAACACCAGAAGAACCAGATAAGTCCCAGCACACCCCCCCCCTCCATGCGAACCTGACACGAGCATTTTAGTGTCGCTCATTCATGCTTAGGGGGACCCTTTTAAGCAGGTGAGCCTCTATGATCTGAGCCTGTTTCATCTGACCCACTGACAGCCCCTAAAAATATCTATTATTTTTAGTCACCGATTGCCAGGATGGCCAATATCTACATTTATTTTTAAGACAGATATGAATTAAAGTTTATATTTGTATGTTCAGATGCACAGGAAATTCAAATGATCTGTACATATTTGTGAAAGGCATACTGTAAGCAAACATTTATAGAGCATCACAAAATACAGTGGAACCGAGAGGAGAGAGACTTAAAGAGTACGAGTCGGTGAGCTGAGACTTAACCAACCACAGATCCTTTATTGGCGACCAGGGGTATAGGTTCCCAAATCAACCTATTGAAGATTCTTTATGTGTAAAAAAGTTTTAAAAAATGTAAAATATTAACCGAGGATGTGCAGGTCATATGAGGGATGTCGGAATTCCCATTTTCAGATTCTGTACTGGCAGCGGCCTCACGGCTTCTCCGTGCTGCGCTGTATACCGACATCTCTTGCGCAGTGAAGCCCAATCGGCCACAGCGCCCATGAATGTACTCAGATATAGGGACAGCATAGCTATATACTGCTTTCAACAGAAAGATATACACCCAGTGCTCATAACAGCTCATAATCCTAACCAGTCTCAACACTATATACAGCCCACCTCCCAATAAGTCCGCCCCTAGAATCACTAAGCGCTCCAGCAACCACTATATACAGCTCTACCCAGTAATCACTGATAGTGCAAGACAAGTTGACCCCCAGCATATCATGTATACAGCCTCCGCATCAGACATATACAGCACCCCAGAAATTCACGTAGTATACAGCTCCCTAAGCAATCACTTCATACAGACCCCGATATCACACTATTACACCTCTCACTCGCTAACTACATCCATTCTCCATCATCACTTATTACAACGCTTCTTAATGTCGGAACTATCTTTCCGTGTATACAGCCCCCGCCAACACTATATACAGCTCCTTAAAGAAATCACTATATAAGCTCCCACAAGCAAGGAATCTATTACAGAGCCTCCCAGTAATACCATATAACGAACCCCCAGCAACCATATATACAACTCCCAGTAATCATAGACATACAGCAATTATTTACAAGTCTGTCCTGAGACACCGGGTAGAGGCTGAACGGTCAGGCTAAAACATAACTTGTATATAAGTCTCAGAGAGTTAAAAGCTAAAGTAAGTAGTGTAATCACACGGTGATATTAAAATCAGCTAGTATTGAGGCCACTAATTACCTAGTATCATTAACACAGTGCTGACTGGTGATTACGTAGCAGACCTATACCTTGTGATGAGCGGTCTCGCACATCGTGACCCTTCATATGGTGGCCTCAAACAAGTCAATAGTAAAGAACCAACAGAGCCCCGCGACAGTTTCGTGGAAACCCAGCGCCATCAGGTGGATCGCAGGGCTAATGGTTTGTAAGGAGCACATAGGTGAGAGATATATGACTCTGGGTGGGACTGTACACTGTCCCAAACACACACCAATGAATTGCGATGCGCTCTAGTTCCTACTACTCATGTTATGACCACTGTGATGACCAATGGCGGTTCAAGAGGGTCATCCTAAGTGCGTCGCAGTGTAAGGGGCGTTGCTCGCCATGCCTATCTTTCATGAGGTCATTGGTTCCCAAAAATTTTTAATGACGAGCCCAGTGACGTATCGTACCTCATCATGATGGATACCTCCAGCACTGAGGGCATCGATAGAGATCCATCCCCGAATGACTCAGCATCATGGAAGCATACCGCAAGTAAGCGAACCTCAGAGGATGCGAGCACATGCCAGGCTATAACAAGGAACCACGAGCATGCGTGCAGTATCGACGTAATCAGAACCTTAAAGATCTTTTGGTTAAGCGAGCTATTTACCTACTGTCTCATGCACACATTCAACTGGTGTTGAATCTGACATAAAGGGAATCTTTCCCATGTGGATAATGGCGTTAAGGCTCTACCCTGTCTCAGGACAGACTTGTAAATAGATTAGCTGTATATAGTGATTACTGGGAGTTGTATATAGTGGTTGCTGGGGGGTCTGTATATGGTAATTACTGGGAGCTCTGTATAGTCGTTGCTGTGGGAGCTGTATATAGTGATTGCTTTAGGAGCTGTATATAGTGGTTGCTGGGGGCTGTATACAGTGGTTGCTTTGGGAGCTGTATATAGTGATTGCTGGGGGAACTGTATATAGTGATTGCTGGGGGAGCTGTATATAGTGATATCTGGGGTCTGTATACATTGATTGCTGCAGCAGCTGTATACAGTGATTGCTGGGGGAGCTGTATATAGTGGTTGATGGGAGCTCTATACAGTGATTTCTGGGGGGCCTGTGTACAGTGATTACTGGGTGGCTGTATATAGTGGTTGCTGGAGAAGCTGTATATAGTGATTATTGGGAGCTGTATATAGTGATAGCTGGGGAGGCTGTATATAGTTCTTTCTGGAAAGCAGTATATAGCTATTGCTGTTCCCTTTCTGAAGTACATTCAATGGGCCTGTGCCAGATTTGGGCTTCACTGCGCAAGAGATGTAGGTACAGCGCAGGCACAGAGAAGCCGGGAGGCGCCAGTACAGAATCTGAAAATGGGAATCCGACATCCCTCATTGGACTCACATCTCGGTTAATATTTAAATTTTTTAAAACTTTTTTACACATAAAGACTTCAATAAGGTTAATTTGGGAACCTAAACCGCTGGCCCATAAGGATCTGTGGTTGGTTTAGGGTCTCAGCTCAACCTGACTGGTCTTCTTTAAGTTCTCTCTCGGTTTCCACTGTATTTTGTGATGATCTATAAATGTTGCTTTACAGTAGCCATTTCACAAATATGTACAGATCATTTGAATTGTGGCCGGGGGGGCACATGAGTACGTAATCCCCCGCTAGCAGGCGGCACAGCAGGGCAAAACATTTTCAGACAGGTTTCCATAACTAGAAAAAGAACACCATTCTTCATGCATAGCCTCCCACCAAAGCCTTTCCCCTCTGGGGAGTCGGAATTTGATCAACCCTGCCGGTAGAGGGGTCAATCGCACCCGACATCTTGGATAGGACTGTGGACAATGGAATCAATGACATGCCAAACGAGAGACCAAAATATACTCGATTTTTAAATTAGTCGCAGCACCTGAATCCACAAAGGCGCGACCAGGCAGGAACAGACTGAAACTTAACCGTACAAGAGTAAATACTTCTGAGCCACAATAGGGGGAGCTTATACCTGAGCCTCCAAGCAGTCCCCCGACTATGATTAGGAGAGGAAGAAGTTTTCTGTGCTGCGCTGGCCATCTTGGAACGGTGTTGCATCTGTTATATGATGATCAGGACTTCCACAGTTCGAAACAAATGATGGACTGTACTCACTCGACGTTGCTTCCGCTGTGCAGGAGAGATGCCATCCAGCTCCATGCGATTCCAATTCTGGACTACCCGGAGAAGCGACTGGCCGCTCGGCTGACAGTCCCACGAGAAGACCACCCGAGGTGATCGCCTGCCAGATCTTAGGCCGGACGATCAACTCGATGCCAGAGTCATAGCATCATCTAATGTTTCTGAGCGCTCGGCATAAGCCTAAGCACTAAGCCTTGCGTTACTTCGCCGTCTGAACAGTCCGCGACATAAATGTTTGTAGGGCCTGCAAGTCATTTCCAGGCGAGGTCAGTCACATTACTGTCTGAACTGGCACAATACTCTTCTGCTGTCCGTTTCCGACACAGAGATCTAAGGTGGGAAAACTGCAATGTGCTCGACGGTCAGGTTCGTCATAAATCTGAGCCTAAAGCAGATAAAAAAAGCCATTGTCAATGGAAAGAAGAACGGGATGGAGAGTCAGGTGGGAGAGGAAAAAGCCCAATTTGACCCGGACTCCCACGCAAACAGGCGAATTCACGGCCCACCCTTGAATCTCTGTGCACGATAAGAAGGGCGTAAAGAAAAAAGTAACGTTTACAGCCCACCTCCCGAAATGAAAAAAAAAAGGCTTACGGTACACCAAAAACACGTCGGGAGAGGAACCTTAGGTTCAGGTATGGGTGGCAGTGGATCCTGCCACGGAGGTGTCGCAGTGGAACTGCCATAGATCCTGAATTGGAGAGGAAGCTAGATACTGAACAAACTGAGTTAGGGTCTGCGACTGAGCCGACCACAGATGACAAAGGCATCATGGAAGACGAGAATGTAGCAAGGTCGGGGGCACAGGATGCCAGCCTATGTTAGGCAGTGTTCTGTTAGGATAGGGTACCACAAGACAGGGGATAGGTGCAGCCAGAGCTTACCCCAACCTCGGTCCCTCCTTATAGCCCACCCACGCTAACCCGTTGGGGCAGACTACTTGAAGGAGACTCGGAATATATGGTAAGATGTGGATAAGGGCAAACACAAACAGACTGACAAACTTAGAACATGAAAGCACTAGTAAGAAGAAAGTTGAGTAGGTTAGTCACAACTAGAGGAACGTCAAAGGCCAGAATCAGTAAGCAAGCAGTCAAAGTCCAAACAATAGCCGAGTTAACAACAATATAGATACAGATCTGAGCAATACAAACGAGCAGCAACCAGGAGAACGCGGATTTCAAACACTGGCAATGGGGAACTAGTGAAGCTGCAAATTTATCGCCGCAGAAACCTCACCTCCAGATCTTATGATAGGAGCTGGACAGTACCTGGGAATTAACCCATCACGGTGCCACAGAATAACAGGCACCAGCAGAGGTTCAAGTCCCAGCCCTCCTAGACAGACCGCGAGATATTAGCAGCCGCTATGCCTCCCCAGGACGAGAGTGGAGTTTGCGCGGATACGCGACAGCGGGTACGGAGAACGCTGTGCTGGCCAACACCAGAAGAACCAGATAAGTCCCAGCACACCCCCCCCCTCCATGCGAACCTGACACGAGCATTTAGTGTCGCTCTTCATCTCTAGTGGAGGACCCTTTAAGGTGAGCCTCTATGATCTGGCCTGTTCATACTTGAACCACACTGACAGCCCTAAAAAATCTATTATTTTTAGTCACGATTGCCAGGATGCAATATCCTACATTTATTTTAAGACAGATTGAATTAAAGTTATTAATTTTATTGTTCAGATTGCCAGGAAGTTGCTTTACAGTAGCCATTTCACAAATATGTACAGATCATTTGAATTTCCTGCAATCTGAACAAAAATATAACTTTAATTCATATCTGTCTTAAAATAAATGTATATAATTGCCATCCTGGCAATCGTTACTAAAAATAATAATATTTTTTAGGGGCTGTCAGTGGGTGATGAACAGGGCCAGATCATAGAGGCTCCCGCCTTAAAAGGGTCCCCACTAGAGATGAGCGAGCACTAAAATGCTCGGGTACTCGTTATTTGAGACGAACTTTTCCCGATGCTCGAGTGCTCGTCTCGAATAACGAGCCCCATTTCAAGGGGACCAAGGCTCTGCACAGGGAAGCTTGGCCAAACACCTGGAAACCTCAGAAAAGGATGGAAACACCACGGAAATGGACAGGAAACAGCAGGGGCAGCATGCATGGATGCCTCTGAGGCTGCTTAAACGCACCATTATGCCAAAATTATGGGCAACAGCATGGCCATGACAGAGTGACAGAATGAAGCTAGATAGCATCTAAAACATCCAATAATTGACCCTGACACTATAGGGGACGGCATGCAGAGGCAGCGGCAAAAGCGGCAGGCTAGAGAGTGTCTTGGCAACATACCCCAAATGGACTCAGGCTTAAAACCAATGGGTGGCAGAGAGGAACCAAAGGAGGTGAGCAAGAAGCGCTCAAATAATATCGGTAAATGATAAAAGGTGATTGCTGGGGGAGCTGTATATAGTGATTGCTGGGGGAGCTGTATGTAGGGGTTGCTGGGGGGCTGTATAAAGTTGTTGCTGGGGGAGCAGTATATGGTGACTGCTGGGACAGCTGTATACAGTGATTGCTGGGGGAGCTGTATATAGTGATTGCTGAGGCTGTATATAGTGATTGCTGGGGGAGCTGTATATAGTGATTGCTGGGGGAGCTGTATATAGTGATTGCTGAGGCTGTATATAGTGATTGCTGGGGGTGTATATAGTGATTGCTGGGGCTGTATATAGTGATTGCTAGGGGGAGCTGTATACAGTGATTGCTGGGGCAGCTGTATACAGTGATTGCTGGGGAAGCTGTATATAGTGGTTGCATTGGGGGCTGAATACAGTGATTGCTGGGGGGGCTGTATACAGTGATTGCTGGGGAGCTATATATAGTGATTACTTTGGGCTGTATATAGTGGTTGCTGGGGAGCTTTATATAGTGATTATTGGGAGCTGTATATAATGATTGCTGGGGGAGTTGTATACAGTGATTGCTGGTGGAGCTGTATATAGTGATTACTGGGGGCTGTATATAGTGATTGCTGGGGGCTGTATATAGTGATTTCTGGAGAGCAGTATATAGTGATTACTGGGAGGTGTATATAGAGGTTTCTGTGGAGTTGTGTTTATTGATTACTTTGGGCTGTATATAGTGATTACTGGGGAGGCTGTGTATAGTACTGGGGAACAGTATTGCTATTCCCTGTCTGGACTACATTCAATGGGCCTGCACCAGATTTTGGGCCCAGGGGCCCCCACCAACCTTAATACAGCCCTGGTGATGAATAATATTTTAAATGCCAAATGCTGCTGGTTGGCAAATTGAGATTAATGTATATTGTCACGAACCCGACTCACCGGAGTTCACACACTGGGATAACTACTCTATGGAGTCCCAGAATTTAGCCCTTAAGCTCCGCCCACTTCCACAAAATGGCGTCCTTACGCTAAATTTACTCCACAGAATCCACACTGCCACCACCCACGAGTTATTTACGCAAAGAAGGCCGTAGGCACCTCAACCACACAGACAATGCACCCTGATGATAACTCAGCACATGCACTCACTACAACACGATATTACAATTATAAATTCACACAAAACATGCAATCGCTTACTACATGGACTATGCTTATAATGACCTCTGGTAACGTTATTCCCTTCAGAGACACAGATTCTTTAAGGCTACAAGCAGAGGCTTATTAAAAAGTTTTCATTTACATAAAAATGCAGTACACTCAAAGAATTAAATTGTCAGATAAAATGAAAAAAGGATTAAAAACAATACACATACAATACTTACAAACAGTTATGGAAGAAGAAACTAAAAATTCTTGCTAGTGGAATAGGAAAAAATTCTTTAGCCCGAGGACAGGGCATAAGCATCGATCCAGCCTTCTATTGTGATAGAATCCTCAGTCTGAACACTACTATGTGGCTGCTTCATTAATTTAAGCCCAGGTGATTTTTTGACCCCCACCCCTGGCTGTGATGTCACTGTGAGGGGGATTTTTCTATCCCCCTCCCATCCGTGAGCTACTTTTTGGGTCTGGATTTTTATCAGAACCCCATAACTTTTGATTGGGAGATGGCACAATTGTGCCATTGCTTCCAACCAAACGGGCATGTTATTCCCATTAACCCCATACCAAACTCGGGATGTCTTAGCCTAATATCAGGGGTGTTATGCTATTGGCTGCCTTCCATTGCAGCTAACGTTCTGATTTTCGGTCCAGGAGTGTGTCTAGACCCCATAACTGTCCTGTGTAACTTGGGACCTATAATTATGAATTATGTCCCAGTTATGGACAGCTATTATATTCCCTTTGTCTGAAGTTGGATGGAAGAACATGCAGTCTGTGGCTTCTTTTCATCCCCCACTAGCTAGACTACTCTGGCCGAAAGGTGTTAATTTTACCACTTAGGAAGACCATGCTTCTCTGATCAAACATAGACTCCCTGGGGTGTTATAAACACCCTGCTAGGCTCATCTTCTGGCTGGTCTTAAACAAATGGAGTCTGATGATTTATAACAGGCAGAATGAAACACAAAGAAAGAAAACAAAAAATATATAACAAACAAACTGTGGAGGAGTAATATTATTATCACATATATACATATATCAACAGTCAGGAGACCCTAGAGGCAGGGGAGGACTGGCCAATGAGCCCACCGGGGGAAATCCTGGTGGGCCAGTTGCTCTAGAGCTGCTGCGGGGCTGGTCTGAAAATAATAAGCGCTTTACTCACCATTCCGACGCTCCTTGGAATCTCTGATGCTTTATCCAGTCTGGACGGCAGTGACAGCTCTGTGCGCCGGCTGTGCTCAGAATATGAGGTCGGCAAGTGGCTGACGTCACAGTCCATGTTCACATTAAGTTATCATTGCCGGCAGGACTGGATAAAGCATTGGAGATTCAAAGGAGCGTGTGTCACTAAAAGCTAAACACAACGGTAGCAAGTCCCCCTGCAAATTCCTCACAATATGGTACTAGCTGCAAATAAAAAAAAAAAATGTATAACGTTATTGTAGCCCTAAGAAGGGCTGTTGGGTTCTTGTAGAATCACTCCTGCCTAACACTATTCTAATAGAACAGCCTAACGCTTTCCCTGACCAGCAGCAGCTCTCTCCCTAGCGGCATCCAGACACAGAATGATCCGAGCAGCGCAGGCAGGGGCTAGTCTATTCCAGGGTCACCTGATCTGGCCAGCCAACCACTGCTATCGACGTGTAAGATGGCAACAATTGTGCCACATTGCTTCCAAACCAAAACGGGCATGTTATTCCATTAACCCCATACCAACTCGGGGTGTCTTAGCCTAATTCAGGGGTTCTTGCTATTGGGCTGCTTCCATGTGCAGCTAACGGTTCTGATTTGTCGGTCCAGAGGGTCTAGACCCATAACTTGTCCTGTGTAACTGGGACACTATAATTATGATATTGTCACAGTTATGGCAGCTATTATATCTCCTTTGTCTGAAGTTGTGATGGAGAAACATGCAGTCTTGGCTTCTTTTCCATCCCCCACTAGCATGATACTTGGCCGAAGGTGGTAATTTTACCATTAGAGACCAGCTTCTCTGATCAAACATAGACTCCCTGGGGGTTATACAACACCTGCTAGGGCTCATCTTCTGGCTTGGGTCTTAAACAAATGGAGGTCTGAGTGATTTTATAAACAGCAGCATGGGAAGAACACAAAGAAAGAAAACAACAAAATATAAACAACCAAACTGTGGAGGAGTAATATTATTATCACATATATGGCATATATCAAACATAGGAGACCCTTAAGAGCAGGGGCGGACTGGCCAATGAGCCCACCGGGGGAAATCCTGGTGGTTCCGGTTGCTCTAGAGCTGCTGTGGGGCTGGTTCTGGAAAATAAATAAGCGCTTTCACTCACCATTCCGCGCTCCTTGAATCTCTTGATGCTTTATCCAGTCCGAGACATCATGACAGCTCTTTGCGCCGTCGTCTCAGAATATGATGTCGGCCAAGTGGCTGACGTCACAGTCCATGTGCACATTAGGCTATCATTGCCGCAGACTGGATAAAGCTTGGAGATAAAAGGAGCGTCAGATGGTGGAAGGAAAGCGTTTTATTATTTTTATTGGCAGTGGGACAGGCTGATGTATACCATGGGGGTGCTGGCTGTCACTGAGCGAGGGGGGGAGGCGGTTAGGCGAGGGCGGTAAGCTTCTTGGAGGGAGATGGGGGAAGAGGCAGATCCTATACACAGGTGGGGCTAGGTGGGGGCTGATCTTAACCTAGGGGGCTGGCCGGCTGTATACTGAAGGGGGGGCGGCTGGTGAATACCGAGATCTGGGCTGCGCGTATGTATCAGGGGGGAGCTGTTTACGGGGTGGCTGGTCTGGCTCTATACAGGGCAGGGGGCTGGCTGGGTTGTAAACTAAGGGCGGGCTGGCTGATTCAGGGGGGCAGGCTGTATTCAGGAAGGGCTGGCTGTATAGGGGAGCTGGCTTCTGACGTACAGGGGGCGGATGGCTGCTGCAGTACAGGGGGGCTGGATGTTTAAATTCAGTGGGGCGGCTGAAACCGTCGGGGGGCTGAGACTAGCTGAATACAGGGCGGGCTTGCTGTAAACTAAGGGGGAGGCGGCTATGTGCAGGGGGAGGCTGGCTGATTAAGGGGGGCTGGCTGTAAACTGGGCAGGGGCTGGCTATTACTGGGCCGGGGGTGGCGTGTACAGGTGGGGCTAGTGGCGTATTTGGGGGGCTGGTTGGCTGGTTTAACTAGGGGGGGCTGGCTTGCTGTATACTGGGGGGGGGCGTGGTTGGCGTATACAGTGGGATGGCGTTGTATACTGAGGGGCAGATGGAGGTTGTATTCTGAAGGGGGGCGCCGCTGTATTCTGAGTGGGGACTGTACCTGTCTGCATACTGAGGGGGGGCCTTGTCTGGACTGTAACTGAGGGGAGGCTTGGCTACTGTCTGGCGAGAACTGATGGGAGTCTGTGGCTGTATACTGAGGGGAGGCGTCGGCTGTATACGAAGGGGGCGTCTGGCTGTTACTGGAGGGCGCTGTCTCGCTGTATACGTGAGTGGGGCTAGCTGGCTGTTCTATGAGGGGGACTGGCGTGGATATATACAGGGTGTGCTGGCTATATATTGGGGGGACTGGGCTTTATAAAGGGGCTATTGCGGTCTTTCTGGCTAGTATAGTTAATATTAGTATATTCCTGTAATAGGGGGCAGGTAGTATTAACTAGTTATAGTCTTGTACATAGGGAGCAGTATATAGTAGTTTATATTCTTGTACATAGTGGGCAGTATTAATGTAGTTATAGTCTTGTACATAGGGGCAGTATTATAGTAGTTATATTCTTGTACTACTGGGCAGTATATATAGGTGTCGTAGGTTCTTGTACATGCTGGGCAGATAGTATAGTAGTTATATTCTTGTACATAGGGGGCAGTATTATAGTAGTTATATTCTTGTACATAGGGGGCAGTATTATAGTAGTTACATTCTTGTACATAGGGGGCAGTATTATAGTAGTTATATTCTTGTACATAGGGAGCAGTATTATAGTAGTTATATTCTTGTTCATACTGGGCAGTATTTCAGTTGTTATATTCTTGTACATAGGGGGCAGTAATATAGTAGTTAGATTCTTGTACATAGGAGCAGTATTATAGTAGTTATAGTCTTGCACATAGGGGGCAGTATTATAGTAGTAATATTCTTGTACATAGGGGGCAGTATTATAGTAGTTATAGTCTTGTACACAGGGGGCAGTATTATAGTAGTTATATTCTTGTACATAGGGGCAGTATTATAGTAGTTATCTTCTTGTACATAGGGGGCAGTATTATAGTAGTTATATTCTTGTACATAGGAGGCTGTATTATAGTAGTTATATTCTTGTACATAGGGGGCAGGCATTCTCTGTGCTGTACATATTGATTTAGACCATCTATCAACAGTTTGTGTGGAGTTTAGTAACCCCACCCACATCACAGGGACACGCCTACTTGTTTTGCCTCCGCCCAGATAATGGGGCAACTTTTAAAGTTTTTTCCCAGGGCCACTTTAAATTCCCAGTCCGTCCCTGCCCAGAGGAAACAAGTGAGTTACAGCATGCAAGGTCTCAATAGTAACAGGTAGCTGAATGTTGCATGTGCAGTATAGAGGTAAGCATTTATAGGTAATCAGAGTGAATACAAAGTAATAGATATCAAGCAAGGTTAGTTTAATGAATAATTCATCTATAAGAAAGAGATGATGTGTAACACTGGATCTGAAGAGATAGCACCCACTGATTGTAACATATGTAAATAACAGCAGTAAATAATTTTTTGCCATCTGCTACTCCTAAAGAAATTTAATCCATAAACTTTGGTAATATTATCTACAAATGTATACAATTGGACTAGATATTTTATCAGAGAAAATAAGTTAAGTGATAGATTTTGGAAATGTTTTCCCTTCATTCCCTTTGCTGTAAAAAACTGCCTGTTGTCTGCAACACTACTAAAGAAAATACAATTACAGATAAATTTTAGCAATTTTTCCTGCAAAAGTGGGGAATGACTGTCAAACATTTGCTACATTACCACAGAAACTAGGCTAAATGCTAAACATTTTACATCCTTTCCAACAAATGTTTATAACAGCTGTAAATAACTGTTTTGCATTTGCTACTTCACAACACAAAATATGATGAACCTTAAACTTTGTCAATGTTTCATAATTTTCTTATACTAGTGGTGCTCTATTTGCGGTCATTTAAACTAAACTCTCATGTCCTTATGTTTCAAATAATTGTTTTTTTTTCTTTCTTGGTGTTTCATTCTGCCTGTTATAAATCATCAGGCTCCATTTGTTAAGACCAGCCAGAAGATGAGCCTAGCAGTGTGTTTATAACACCCCAGGGAGTCTTGTTTGATCAAGAAGCATGGTCTTCTCTAAGGTGTAAATTAACACCTTTCGGCCAGAGTATCAGCAGTGGGGGATGAAAAGAAGCCACAGACTGCATGTGCTTTTCCCTCCAACTTCAGACAAAGGGAAAAAAGTACTGTTCCATAACTGGGACTAAGTCATAATTATAGTCCCAAGTTACACAGGAAAGTTATGGGGTCTAGACACCTCCTGTGACCGAAAATCAGAACGTTATCTCAATGGAAGGCAGCCAATAGCATAACACCCCCTGATTTAGGCGAAGACATCCCGATTTGGTATGGTGTTAAATGGGAATACATGCCCCGTTTGGTTGGGAAGCAATGGCACAATTTGGTGCCATCTCCCAATCAAAAGTTATGGGGTTCTGATAAAAATCCAAGCCCAAAAAGTAGCTCACACGATGGGAGGGGTATGAAAATCCCCTCACGTGACATCACAGCCAGGTGGGGGTCAACAAATCCACACTGGCTTTAAATTAATGAAGCATCCCATGTAGTGTTCATACTGAGGATTCTATCACAATATGAAGGCCTGGCTCGTGCTTATGCCCTGTCCCTCGGGCCAAAAATTTTCTTCCTATTCGACTAGTCAAGAATTTTTTTTTTCTCCATAACTGTTTTTGTAAGTATTGTATGTGTATTGTTTTTAATGCCTTTTTTCATTTTATCTTGACAATTTAATTCTTTGAGTGTACTGCATTTTTATGTAAATGAAAACTTTTTAATAGCCTCTGCGTGTAGCCTTAAAGATCGGTGTCTCTGAAGGGAATAACCGTTACCACCATTAGTCATTATAAAGCTAGGTCCATGTATAATCGATTGGCATGTTTTGGTGTGAATTTAATATTGTAATATATCGTGTTGTAAGTGAGTGCAATGTGCTGAGTTTCATCAGGGGCATTGTCTGTGTGGTTGAGGTGCCTACGGCCTTCTTGCGTAATAACGTCGTGGGTGGTGGGCAGTGTGGTTCTGGGATAAAATTTAGCGTAAGGAGCCATTTTGTGGAATTGGGGCGGATCCTTAAGGGCTAAATTCTGGGACTCCATAGAGTAGTTATCCCAGTGTGTTAACTCCGGTGAGTCGGGGGTTTTCGTGCACATATCATAAATCTCAATTGCCATCCAGCGCATTTGGCATTAAAATATTATTTTATTCACCAACCCATGCGTATTAAGGTGTGGTGGGGCCCCTGGGCCCAAATCTGGTGCGGCCCATTTAATGTAGTCCAGACAGGGAATAGCAATACGTTTCCCCAGTATATCCAAGCCCCCCAGTTAATCACTATACATCAGCCCAATACATAAACACAACTCCACAGAAACCTCTTATACAACACCTCCCAGTAATCACTATATACTGCTCTCCAGCAATCACTATATACCAGCCCCCAGCAATCACTATATACAGCCCCCAGTAATCACTGTATACAGCTCCACCAGCAATGCACTGTATACATCTCCCCCGCAATCATTATATACCGCTCATCCCAATATCACTATATAAAGCTTCCCCACAACCACTATCTACGCCCAAAGTATATACTATATATAGCTCCCACAATCACGTATAATCCCCCCCATCAATCACTGTATCAGCCCCCAATGCACACTATAGACAGCTTCCCCAGCAATCCCGTACAGCTGCCCCAGGCAATCACTATATACAGCTCCCCCTAGCAATCACTGTATACAGCCCCAGCAATCACTATATCACCCCAGCAATCACTATATACAGCCTCAGCAATCACTATTTAAAGCTCGCTCCAGCAATCACTATCTACACTCCCCCAGCAATCACTGATATACAGCTGTCCCAGCATCCCCACCATATACTGCTCGCCCCAGCAACACTTTATACAGCCCTCCCACAACCCCCTACTACAAGCTCCCCCAGCATCACTATCTACGCTCCCCAGCAATCACTACCACTACATACGCTCTCCCATTAATCACCATATACAGCCCCAGCAACCACTTAATACACTCCCAGCAATCACTAGTTTAAAACAAGCCCTCAGCAATCACTATATACCTCCTCCAGGCAATCACTATGTACACAGCCCCCAGCAGCACTATATAAATCCTCAGCAATCACTTTATAACAGCTCCCCCAGCAATACTATTTGGTGGGTACTAGAGATTAGCGAACAATACTCGTCCGAGCCTTGATGCTCGTTCGGCATTAGCTTAACTCGAAACTAACTCTGCTCGTGCGCGGACGAATACTTCGCCCGCTCGAGAAATGGCATCATCCCGCCGTTTGCTTTTTTTGGCGGCCAGAAACAAGAGCGCCATCACAAGGCCAGAACTCTGCACTCACCATCATGACGTGGTACCCGTACACGTCGATACATGGTTTGCTGCCAGTCAGGTTACCGTAATAGACCCTAGCCCTGCCTGCGCTGCTGCGTTATCAGTCTGTGTCTCGGTGCCGCTAGGGAAGAGTCTGCTGCTGGTCAGGGAAAGCGTTTAGGCTTTCTATTAGAATAGTTGTTAGCAGGATGATTCTACAAGAACCCAACAGCCCTTCTTAGGGCTCAATAAACGTTATACATTTTTTTTTTTTATTTGCCGCTGGTACTCATATTGTAGGAATTGCAGGAAGGACTTGGCTAACCGTTGTGTTATCTCTTATACACACATATCCCACCTCAAACACCAAAGTGGGACATTTATTAGGGTTTTGATTTCAATTAGCACCGTCTGCCAGTTTCTTTTTATTTAAGTTTATTTTTTCATACTCAGCGTCATCTCATCTGCATAGATGTTCTTTCATACTTTGGCTAGAAAATACCATATGGGGGAGGAGAATCCAAACGGCTTACTTAGGCCTCATAGCGTTAATCTATTTTATTTCTGGTTAATCTGCTGTGCTGTCCTTGCGTAGTGCATCTACTATCCATATTGTTGAGGAATTTGTAGTGAGACTTGCGACCGTGTGTTTAGCGCTTAGTGACGCAAGTATCCAATCGCAAAGACCGAAGTGGACAATTTATTAAGGGGTTTTATTTCAATTAGGCACAGTCCTGTGCCAAGTTACTCTTATTTTAAACGTTTATTTTTTCATAACTCACGTCATCGTCATCTGGCAAATAGCAGTGTGCTTTTCATACTTGTTTAGAAAATAGCCATAGCATAGGATAGCATCGTTTGTTTTAAAAACTAAAAACACACAAAAAAAAAAAAACAACACCCACACAGCAAAAAAAAAAAAAAACATTAAGTTATAACTTTCATTTCAATGTTTAACCCGAGGCTTAGTAGAGGCCGAGGCGGGGAGTGGGGCGTCCAACTACTGCAGGGGTCGAGCCGTGGTCCTGGGCGGGGTGAGAACAACCACCTCGATGAGGAGGCAGTGAACGCCGCAGAGCTACACTCCCTAGTTCATGGTCTGAAGTTTACGGGGACTCGTTAGATGCAGCTGTTGAGAGCCAGAACATGCGAACAGGTGATTTCGGCGTGGATGCCGACAAATGCCGTCGAGCAATTTGTCCACCAGTCAGTCTTCCACGCGTCCACCCATGTCACCGAATCGGCACTCCGCCAGCTCCTGCATCCTCAAGCCTCTCCCCCCCAGTCTGCCCCCTCCCAGGAAAATTTGGCATTTGAAAACCGCCTACTCTGAGGAACTGTTTTCGGGACCTTCCCACAGTCACAAACCACTTGTCCGGTTTTGCTGCTGAGCAAGTTTCCGATCCCAGTTTTCCCCAGTCGCAGTCTGTGGGTGATGATGACCTCTTGACGTAGTGGAAGAATTTGTAAGGAGGTGTCCGACGATGAGAGACAACGGTTGTCAGACATTGGTGAAGTTGTTTGTCAGGGCAGGAAGTCCGAGGGGCAATAAAATGAGGGATCGGAGATGATAGGTACAGACCCAACTGGTTGGAGGCCCGTGTGACCACAGTGCTTTTCTGAGACGAGGATAGTGCCTCGACAAACAGTGTTTGGAAGAGGCAGTGGTGGGGCCATACGGAGAGGCCAGGGCCAGAAGCAGGTGCATCAGCGCCAAATGTTCATGGTAGTGAAGCTCCCGTGGGCGATGGCGCTCCCGCGGCGAGGGCTAGATTTCAGAAGTCTTGAGGTTCTTTAGGAACACCGTATGAACCGACGACTTGGTGTGCAACCTTTGCCAACCAGATCCTCAGGGGTTTCCACCACTACTACTAGCTTAATACCAACCACCATTATGCCAGCATATAAGGCTAAACACCCCACTCCAGTGGCACAAGCCCCGTTCACCCTCCGGCCGTGCACACCAACTGCTCCTTCCCCTGTGTCAGCTGATATTCAGCCCCTGCCCAGGACGCCTGGCACAAAAACCCCATCGTCCCCCTCCACGATCCTCCACACCACATCATCCCCATCGTTCAGCTCTCCATACCGGCCATACGTTGGAGGCTGAAAAGGAATATATGGCAACCCACCCCCCGCCACGCCCAAGCCCTTAATGTCCACATCTCCGATGGTGCTTAGCCTGGAAGATGCTGCCCTATAGCTAGTAGAGACCGAGGCCTTTCGCACCTCTGGCGGCGGCCCGCCCTCGGTATTCGGTCCCCCAGCCGCCACTTAGCTTTTCCCGATGTGCCGTCCAGCCTGCGCCCAGCACGTGTCCATACCACAATCAATCCCTTCGCCCTGACCACTCCGTTTTTTCTGACCAAGGTCCACCTTACCCCGGACACGTGGACAGGCTGCCGGCAGGGCCACTAGATTATCGCTGTACTGCACAATGGGTTAACTTGGTGGAGCTGCCTAACTATGCTCCATACAACTGTAATGTAACAGATCACAACATTTTATGGACACATGATGAGGTCCCTGCTCGCCAGAGCTTACGGTTTATGAGATATGGGGTAACACGAGGTAAAAGAATATTTAAATATGGTCACGCCATTCTCTTAGGAATATAACAAAATATAATAAATGGAATTGCTGTCGCTTGAACCACTCAGCCGTCCATCTTAATAACAGGTCCAGGTGAATGGCCTGGCAGAGAAGTCTGGTGCCTGTTGGTTTCTGGATAACAGATGGGGAGGAACACACAGGACGGGTTAGTAGAGAGTTAAACGTCCATGCAGTTAATTAGTGTTTATAGGCCCTTGCCTAAAGAAGTGGTTTTAAGAGCACGTTTTGAAACTTTGGAGGTTAGGGTATTAGTCTGATAGTCCGGGGCAGAGCATTCCATAGAATTGTGCAGCTCTAGAGAAGTCGGGAGAACGCGATTGGGAGGTGTTCCGCCTAGGGTAAAGTGTTAATCTAAGATCCGCTAGGCGGATTCTAAGAGCACGGGTGTGGCGATAGACTGAGATAAGAGAGGCGAGGGTAGGGGGTGCCCATTATACAGGCTTTAATTGAATGATGTTTATTATTTTAAACTGTATTCGAAAGAGACTGGCAGCCAGTGCAGCGACTGCATGACTGTAGGCATACATGGGTCCCTTATCAACAGCTGTGGTCAGGGGCAGAATTGTTGGGTTTTTTCAAATGGCTCCACAACAAACTTGTTAACTTTGTCGTCCACCCTGCTGTGTAATCCACAAATATACTGGCAAACTTTTTATCATTTACCAATATATTTCACAGCGCTTCGTGCGCTCTGTTTACTTCCCCTCTACCCGCCATATCCTAACTTTATAAGAACGCTACTACACTTGATCTTATACAAAAGGTTTCTTAGAAGTTGCTGTTTGGGAGTAGCCTGAGACACGGGGCTTGGGATTGGCGAACTCTCCTGGCTGCGGAGCGCCAGTTCCATCTCAACATCCAACTAACATAGTTTTTAACTGAGCAATCCTTTAATCTACTACTAGTTCACGGCCTCCTACATCGTCCCCTTAGTCAACGACTGTGTTGGCAGAATTTTGGGTTGTTTTTCATGGCTTCCACACAAACTTGTTACTAACGTTGTCGCCACCCTGCTTGTGTAATCCACAAAATTACGGGCAAACTTTTATCAGTTACCAGATATTTCACAGCGCTTCTTGCGCATCTGTTTACATCCCCTCCACCCGCCATAATCCTAACTTATAGAACGCTACTACCCTTGATCTTATACAAAAGTGTTCTTAGAAGTGCTGTTTTGGGGGAGCCTAGAGACAGGGCTTGGATTGGCGTAAGCTCGCCTGCAGCGGAGCGCAGCTCCATCTCAAGGATCCAACTAACATAGTTTTAAATTAACTGCAGCAACCTTTAATCTACTACTAGTTCACTGCCTCCAGACCTCGTCCCCTTAATCAAACGAGCTGTGTCGGTAGAATTTTCAGGTGTTCATCGACCAGAGACATAGTGGAACCGCCCATCGGTCGCCGCCATGGCTGGAGACCTGCAGTTGCAATCATAGAGCGCAATATGGATGCCCCATACCTGGTCCGCTCTTAATCAATGGAACCATTTCCCCGTAAAAACCCAATTAAAAATAGAACCATATTGCTATTCCATTATTCCTAGGTGACATATTCAACGACCCGGCCTGCTTGAAAATTATAATTTTTTCAAAGTAAAACGCTTTTCTGGCCCCAGCCTCATTTGGTGGAGAGGAGCCGAGAGACAGGGGCTTGGACAGCGAAAGCTGACTGGCAGTGGACCGCCATCTCTCTCCCAAGATTAGCAAGCTCAGAGGCATCCATGCTGCTGCCCCTGCCTGTTTCTGTCCATTTTGCCTCCACAGCGTCCACGCCAATGTCTCATTTCATTCAACTCTCTATAATAACCCCAGACGCTGGAGCACCGAAGCATATGCAGCACATGCAATCCCCCTTATCAAACAGAGCTGTGTCAGCATAATTTCAGGTTTTCACCAGATACATAGTGAACTCGGCGCTCAATCTGTCGCCCGCCATGCTGGAGACTGAAGTTGCAATCATCTCAGCGCATATGAATGCCCCATACTGTCGCTCTTAATCATGGAAGTCGTCTCCAGGCGTGCTTCCACATGTCGTTCCCCTTATCAAAAGAGCTGTGTCAGGCTCATTTTTCGGGTGTTCACCAATACGTTATGAACTTGGTAAAAAAAAAAAATATAACAAACAAACTGTGGAGGAGTAATATTATTATCACACGTCCCTCCAGAGATATGGCATGGGATTTGGATATTCTAATCAATATCCCAAGCCATTGTCCGCCGGCTCTCCCTGCCGTGACAACCCGTCCGCATTCCCATGTTCACTGCCCTTCTTGTGTTGAATGGTAAAGTCATATTGCTGTAGGCCTAGACTCCATCTCAGCAGCTTTCCGTTATCCCCAGATACCCGGTGAAGCCAACTGAGAGGGTTGTGGTCCGTTACCACGGTGAACTTTCGGCCATATAAGTAGGGCTGTAGTTTCTGTAGGGCCCACACAATGGCAAGGCATTCTTTTTCTATGGTGGCATAGGCCACCTCCCTTGGTAAGAGTTTCCTGCTTAGGTATAGGATGGGGTGCTCATCTCCCTCTGGGTTGACCTGGCTGAGTACCGCACCCAAGCCATAGGCGCTGGCGTCAGTCTGGACTACGAACTTGTGGCTGAAATCTGGACTCTGTAATACTGGAGAGCTAGTCAGAGCCAATTTCAGAGCCGCCATGGACCGCTCACAATCGGCAGTCCAGCTGACTACCTGTGGTAGTTTCTTCTTTGTGAGGTCTGTGAGGGGCTTGGCCAGGGTACTGTAGTTAGGGACGAATTTACGGTAGTACCCAGCTGTTCCTAAAAATGCAATGGCCTCTACTTTCCCTGGCTCGGGCTTAAGTGTCCCCCCACTTACCAGGTGTCCTAGGTATTGCACCTCAGACATGCCTGACACTTCCCAGGCTTGATGGTGAGACCGGCTTCCCGGAGGCGCTTGAGCACCTGTGACAGGTGTGTCAAGTGCTCCTCCCATGTCTGCCTAAACACTGAAATATCATCCAGGTATGCCACAGCAAACCCTTCAGTCTTACTTAGCAGTTTGTTCACCAAGCACTGGAATGTGGCAGGGGCATTCTTCATGCCAAAGGGCATGACTTTAAACTCATAAAGTCCAAAGGGGGTGATGAAGGCTGACTTTTCCTGCGCCTCCGCTGTCATGGGAATCTGCCAATACCCCCTACTTAAATCCATGATGGTGATATACTGGGCGCTGGCGAGTTGATCCAAAAGCTCATCTATGCGGGGCATTGGGTAAGTGTCAAAAACTGTGATGCTGTTCAGCTTCCTGTAGTCCACACAGAAGCGTGTGGTCTTGTCCTTTTTGGGGACAAGCACCACAGGTGATGCCCACGCACTTTGAGACTCTTGGATCACCCCCAGTTCCAGCATTTCCTCCACCTCCCTCTTAATGTCAGCCCTTACTTCTGTAGAAACCCGATATGCACCCTGTCTGACTGGTGGGTGTTCCCCCCTGTCTACATGATGAGAGGCTAGTGGGGTTTTTCCTGGTTTACCGGTGAAAATGTCAAGGTATGGGTTGAGTGTCTCTCTCAGCTGGGATTTCTGAGATCCAGACAGCTGGGCACTGACTATGGCATCCTCAATGGACCCTCCCTCCTGTGCGGATGCCACTAAGTCAAGCAAGGCCTCCCTTTCTCCCTCCTCTGGTATACTGCAAACTGGCAGGACGCACGTATCCCTATCATGATGAGCCTTGATCATGTTCACATGAAAAACCTTGTGCTTCTTGCGAACATGGTCGATCGTGACTACATAGTTCACGTCATTTAGGCGTTGATGAATGGCATATGGGCCTTCCCACGCAGCTTGGAGTTTGTTTTGGGTAGTGGGGATCAGGACCCACACCTTCTGGCCCACCTCATACACTCTCTCCCTAGCGTTCCTGTCATACCACCGTTTCTGGTCGGCTTGGGCTTGAGTCAGGTTCTCCTGCACCATCCCTGTCAATGCCTGCAGTCTGTCCCTGAACTTCAGAACATAGTCAACTACAGAGACCTCTGGTGACCCTAATTCTAACTCCCATGACTCCTTCATGAGATCTAAGGGGCCCGTACCTTCCTGCCATAGAGAAGCTCAAAGGGAGAGAATCCAGTCGATGCCTGCGGTACCTCTCTGTAAGCGAATAGCAGGTGTGGTAGATAACGATCCCAGTCCTTCCCATGGGTATCCGCAAACGTCCGGAGCATCTGTCTGAGGGTCCCATTAAACTGCTCGCAGAGTCCATTGGTCTGCGGGTGATAAGGACTGGCTACCAAGCTCTGGGCATGTAATGCTGATGTGCCCCGATCGGTTGCAAACAAAACACCTGCGTTGGTCTCCCGCTGGCTTAAATGACGAAGAAGGGGATGCCCCAAAAGCTTTGTGGGAAACTGTAGAAGAGTTAACAGGGGGCTTACCCCCCTTCCATCCTGCAGCTGCAGGATTCCGTGCCTCGGGCACTCTGCTGGCAGCAAACACATCTGCCAGCTGCATGTAATGCTGATGTGCCCCGATCGGTTGCAAACAAAACACCTGCGTTGGTCTCCCGCTGGCTTAAATGACGAAGAAGGGGATGCCCCAGCAGCTTTGTGGGAAACTGTAGAAGAGTTAACAGGGGGCTTACCCCCCTTCCATCCTGCAGCTGCAGGTTTCCGTGCCTCGGCCACTCTGCTGGCAGCAAACACATCTGCCAGCTGGGCAGCCTTTTCCAAGGATTTTGGCTCCCGTTCTCGTATGAACTGTCGCACCTCCGCTGTACAGTATACCTCTGGAGTGAGGTTAAAACGCTGTATCAGAGCCCTTTTGATAGCCTCATAATCGTGCTCCACAAAGGCAGGTAAGGCTACAAACGCCTCCAGTGCTTTGCCTTTAAGTCCAGGGGTAAGGTATCGGGCCCATTCAGCAGGCGGCAGTTGAAATTGCCTGCAGACCCTCTCAAATCCTTGCAAAAATACATCCAGGTCCCCATCATTCTCCAGGGGAGGAAAACGATCCAGGCGGGGCCTAAAAGAAACACTGTCCATGGACTCACTCTGTGCTGATGGTGAAGCTCTTTGTTGTTGTTGGAGCTGTATCTGGGCCATCTGCAGCTCATGCTCCCGCTCCGCTTGGCGTTGTTGTTCCGCAAACTCACGCTCTGCTTTGCGCTGCTGGGCTGCTTCTCGGGCAGCTTCTCGGGCTGCCTGTCTCTCCAGTTGTTGCATATACAGCTGCATCCTAAGGCTAGGATCACAGTCACTGATCTGCTGGAGAATTAGAGAAAAAGAAGTGTCCATACCGCTGGCGCCGCCATGCCCAGCCGGTTGCTGCAAGACATCTCCTATTGGTTCCTCTGAGGCTGGAGGTCCCTGGTCCGGTTCCGCAGAAGGATGGGACTGCAAATCAAACGCCACCAGCGTTTGAATTATCTCCGCCTTGTTCTGGCCCGTTGTTATTAGCCCTCTCTCTCCGCACAGAGAGTCAGCAGATCAGCCTTGGATCTGTTTCTGTATACCTCTGCCATTGTAGCAGGGGTCTCAAAACAGAGAATCAAAAGATAGAAAAGAGGGGGGGGACTGTTTTGCACGTATGTATATTGACTGACAAGTTTTGGAGTGCACTGAGTCTCTTGCTTGTGGACTGTAGTATTAGGAATACTCCAGCCCTTAAGTGAAAGGGTTAATTGCTTAAACCAAACACTTAAAGCCTTAACAGTGTAATAAAAAATTATACACTATCCCACCGCTATGCCACCAATCTGTCACGAACCCGACTCACCGGAGTTCACACACTGGGATAACTACTCTATGGAGTCCCAGAATTTAGCCCTTAAGCTCCGCCCACTTCCACAAAATGTCGTCCTTACGCAAAATTTACTCCACAGAATCCACACTTCCACCACCCACAAGTTACTTACGCAAAGAAGGCCGTAGGCACCTCAACCACACAGACAATGTACCCTGATGATAACTCAGCACATGCAGTCACTACTTACACGATATTACAATTATAAATTCACACAGAACATGCAATCGCTTACTACATGGACTATGCTAATAATGACCTCTGGTAACGTGATTCCCTTCAGAGACTCAGATTCTTTAAGGCTACAAGCAGAGGCTTATTAAAAAGTTTTAATTTACATAAAAATGCAGTACACTCAAAGAATTAAATTGTCAGATAAAATGAAAAAAGGATTAAAAACAATACACATACAATACTTACAAACAGTTATGGAAGAAGAAACTAAAAATTCTTGCTAGTGGAATAGGAAAAAATTCTTTAGCCCGAGGACAGGGCATAAGCATCGATCCAGCCTTCTATTGTGATAGAATCCTCAGTCTGAACACTACTATGTGGCTGCTTCATTAATTTAAGCCCAGGTGATTTTTTGACCCCCACCCCTGGCTGTGATGTCACTGTGAGGGGGATTTTTCTATCCCCCTCCCATCAGTGAGCTACTTTTTGGGTCTGGGTTTTTATCAGAACCCCATAACTTTTGATTGGGAGATGGCACAATTGTGCCATCTCCCAATAGCTGTATACAGTGATTGCTGGGGGAGCTGTATATAGTGATTGCTGGAGGAGCTTTAAATAGTGATTGCTGAGGCTGTATATAGTGATTGCTGGGGGTGTATATAGTGATTGCTGGGGCTGTATACAGTGATTGCTAGGGGGAGCTGTATATAGTGATTGCTGGGGCAGCTGTATACAGTGATTGCTGGGGAAGCTGTATATAGTGGTTGCATTGGGGGCTGAATACAGTGATTGCTGGGGGGGCTGTATACAGTGATTGCTGGGGAGCTATATATAGTGATTACTTTGGGCTGTATATAGTGGTTGCTGGGGAGCTTTATATAGTGATTATTGGGAGCTGTATATAATGATTGCTGGGGGAGTTGTATACAGTGATTGCTGGTGGAGCTGTATACAGTGATTACTGGGGGCTGTATATAGTGATTGCTGGGGGCTGTATATAGTGATTTCTGGAGAGCAGTATATAGTGATTACTGGGAGGTGTATATAGAGGTTTCTGTGGAGTTGTGTTTATTGATTACTTTGGGCTGTATATAGTGATTACTGGGGAGGCTGTGTATAGTACTGGGGAACAGTATTGCTATTCCCTGTCTGGACTACATTCAATGGGCCTGCACCAGATTTTGGGCCCAGGGGCCCCCACCAACCTTAATACAGCCCTGGTGATGAATAATATTTTAAATGCCAAATGCTGCTGGTTGGCAAATTGAGATTAATGTATATTGTCACGAACCCGACTCACCGGAGTTCACACACTGGGATAACTACTCTATGGAGTCCCAGAATTTAGCCCTTAAGCTCCGCCCACTTCCACAAAATGGCGTCCTTACGCTAAATTTACTCCACAGAATCCACACTGCCACCACCCACGAGTTATTTACGCAAAGAAGGCCGTAGGCACCTCAACCACACAGACAATGCACCCTGATGATAACTCAGCACATGCACTCACTACAACACGATATTACAATTATAAATTCACACAAAACATGCAATCGCTTACTACATGGACTATGCTTATAATGACCTCTGGTAACGTTATTCCCTTCAGAGACACAGATTCTTTAAGGCTACAAGCAGAGGCTTATTAAAAAGTTTTCATTTACATAAAAATGCAGTACACTCAAAGAATTAAATTGTCAGATAAAATGAAAAAAGGATTAAAAACAATACACATACAATACTTACAAACAGTTATGGAAGAAGAAACTAAAAATTCTTGCTAGTGGAATAGGAAAAAATTCTTTAGCCCGAGGACAGGGCATAAGCATCGATCCAGCCTTCTATTGTGATAGAATCCTCAGTCTGAACACTACTATGTGGCTGCTTCATTAATTTAAGCCCAGGTGATTTTTTGACCCCCACCCCTGGCTGTGATGTCACTGTGAGGGGGATTTTTCTATCCCCCTCCCATCCGTGAGCTACTTTTTGGGTCTGGATTTTTATCAGAACCCCATAACTTTTGATTGGGAGATGGCACAATTGTGCCATTGCTTCCAACCAAACGGGCATGTTATTCCCATTAACCCCATACCAAACTCGGGATGTCTTAGCCTAATATCAGGGGTGTTATGCTATTGGCTGCCTTCCATTGCAGCTAACGTTCTGATTTTCGGTCCAGGAGTGTGTCTAGACCCCATAACTGTCCTGTGTAACTTGGGACCTATAATTATGAATTATGTCCCAGTTATGGACAGCTATTATATTCCCTTTGTCTGAAGTTGGATGGAAGAACATGCAGTCTGTGGCTTCTTTTCATCCCCCACTAGCTAGACTACTCTGGCCGAAAGGTGTTAATTTTACCACTTAGGAAGACCATGCTTCTCTGATCAAACATAGACTCCCTGGGGTGTTATAAACACCCTGCTAGGCTCATCTTCTGGCTGGTCTTAAACAAATGGAGTCTGATGATTTATAACAGGCAGAATGAAACACAAAGAAAGAAAACAAAAAATATATAACAAACAAACTGTGGAGGAGTAATATTATTATCACATATATGCATATATCAACAGTCAGGAGACCCTAGAGGCAGGGGCGGACTGGCCAATGAGCCCACCGGGGGAAATCCTGGTGGGCCGGTTGCTCTAGAGCTGCTGTGGGGCTGGTCTGAAAATAATAAGCGCTTTACTCACCATTCCGACGCTCCTTGGAATCTCTGATGCTTTATCCAGTCCGGACAGCAGTGACAGCTCTTTGCGCCGGCTGTGCTCAGAATATGATGTCGGCAAGTGGCTGACGTCACAGTCCATGTGCACATTAAGCTATCATTGCCGGCAGGACTGGATAAAGCATTGGAGATTCAAAGGAGCGGGATTTTTTATCACCCTGGTTGAGGTGGTAAAACTCTTCAAATAACATTCCAGCTGACATATGACAGGTCTGGGCAATTACATACACAGTTACTGTTGCCTTTCCAGGCAGTTTCTAAGCTGCACAGTCACTAATATCGAGGTTCCAGAACGCTCCCTAGAGGGTTCACATTTCCCCCCTAACAGCTCATCGACCTGGAGAGGGCTCTATCGCAACAACCAGCGCGCTCTGCATTTGGAAGGGATGTGCAATTCCAGTCACACAGAGATACAAGGTCCTGGGGTGGAAGATACTAGTACCACTGACTCTGCATTCACTCATAAGATATTGTTGCATCCGTTACCTTACTCAGTTGCTTCGTTGGAATTCTACTACAATAAACGTGATTTGTTTTGTTACAAACTCTTTCTTTTGCTTTACTGTTGGCCCATGACAAGTGGTTGATGGGCACATTTACTAAGAGGAGAGCAATTTTTGCCTATGTATAGTGTATGGATTCAGGATTTCTGGCACCGTTTCTGCTGAATCTGGTTGCCCCTCTTCACTGCCCTGACAGAGTGCACCACTTTTTGGTGCACCTATACATGTGGCGTGCACACATTTCTGTGTGGACTTGTGCATGTTAAATCTGGCGGGACAATCTGATCGAGCACCAGAACACCCCCTTCAGTGTCTCCAGCCTTTAAAGGTAGCAATCAGGATAGACATAGTTCACTGAAGGGGGGGTTGTCTGCTTGGGGCCTGGTCCACACAGGACCGTGTCGCAGCCATGCCACATATGTTCTATGAAGCTCAGTTAGAAAAAGACCTCCAACACTGACCTGGAACTTTTTTTATAAACTCTGCTTGTTAGGTAGTAAACTTAATATCCACTAGCCCTCTTTAATATTGCAACAATACAGTACATCTGATGGTCACACCAGTGACAGCTTCCTTCTCATGTAGAGTTTGCCAGCTGCATTACATTCCAAACACTAGAGGTCTCCCTTGTTATGTAATAATATAAATTAAAAAATATAATAATAATAAAACATAATAATAAACGTTATTTGTTCCATGAGGGGAAATTACCCCTTATCACCACCCCTAGTTTTTCAGCTTCAATGACCCAATACCTCAATTTTCAAATGCTGCCCTGTGTCACGATCATTGGTTATGGCTTCGAACACTTTAACATATCCAGGTGATTTGAGTAGATGTTTCTCGTGACGTCATTGTACTTCACGTTTAGTTGTAAAATTAAGTGATAAGTTTTTCGTTTCCTGTCTGAAAAAAGTGAAATTTGCAAAGTTTGCTAAAAATTCTTCATTTCCAAGTTTGAAATATTCTGCTTTCCACAGGAGTAAAACTAACCAAAAGGCTTTTTAATTAAACATTTATGGAATGTCTGCTTATGTGGGATGATATTTTATGACCATCCTCTATTTTTCTAGAGGTATTGAGGCGAGGCAGAACTTAGGTGCCATTTTTCTCCATTTCAATGAAAATCCCCAAAACTCACATTTGGAGGGACAACTTTCAAGCTTCTAAGTGACTAAAAGACTTAATATAGTAAAAACCCATAAACTACCCCACTATAGAAACGTCAACCCCTCAAAGTATGTAAAACAACTTCTATTAAGCTATTAACCCTTGTAAGTGTCACATGGGTATAAACAATATGGACCTGACGATTTAGAAATACAGATTTTTTTGGGAAAATACATTCATGTAGGCACAAACTGACAGTTTCAGAATAACATAAATGATGAAACGACACTGTCAAACGATTGCATGCCCAATTTCTTTCCCGAGTGTACTGATACCCATATGGTGGTGGGTAGACTCTGTATGGGAGCCGGCCCGAGGATAGAATCGAAAGCACAATTCACAGGATTTGATTGTCACTTGTAACAAGCTATAAATTTTATTTTTTGGTAAAGGGAACATATGTGCTTATATTGCGGTGAGATAAAGTTATAGTAATATTTTTGGGGTTCTAAGCTTATTTGTGAGGATTTGTGTTAACTATTTCAAGGGCGATACATATGTATTATAGGTGAGGGCACTATAAAAACATAACTTTTACTATTGCGATTAAAAGAAAACAACACCAAGGTGAAACATGCACATAAAATGTGAAACCAGAGATAAAGCTGACCAACGTCAATAGGTTGGTTCTTTTCTGTTAGGCTACAGCAACCATCCAATTTAGATGCAAACACAAACAGCATAAAGTATATAACTCTGATAGCCTAATAGTACGTTTTGACCTGTAAGGGAAAAGGGGATCCCTAAGCAAACAACATACAGCTCATAACTATTAGACCTCTGGAGTGGGAAATATCCTAAATACTTCAGATAAAAGAAAATTGGTCAGATCTCCACCCATCCCGAGGTTAGGACCAGACGAGGGTTGAGATGAGTGGTCCTCAGGCACATCTAGTCAGGAATGGAGGATGCGCTGCCCCTAGTAAGCCTCACTCCACTCGCCTAGTTCCTATAGCTCCCGTCCCTTACAAGGAAGTCCCAGGTGTTCCCTAATCATGGGATTTGCCCTAGTAGGCCCTATAGTGCATATTCAAAAAAGCGTTCCCGGCGCTTTCCAGTGCCACAGATGGTGGAACTTCTTTCGTCAGGGAATAATGCAGTTTGTTAGTCTTGCTTGCAGGGAAACCACAGTGGTGACAACATGGATAGCCAAATGCCTAGTCCATTCCTGTAGGCAAATGTAACTCCAGAGTCAAAGTATTGAAGGCTTTGGGTGGTGGGTTAATACCCAATCCGGTCCACAAAACTTCCTCCAATTGGTCAGATAGCCTATCCTGTGTGGCCAAATCCATGACCTACCAGTGGTATCCGAGGCCACACCCCTGTTTAGGTGTGATCTAGTTCCTATGGTGTTGAAGCGGGCGGTTGCATAACTGTCCCGGGGCCTTGTTACTTACCCGCTTGCATCGCCATAATCCCTCTCGCGCTTCGGTCTCCTTGTGTCGGAGCCGGACCTTGTACTTTCCGGTCCGCCTAACGCGAATCGCGACATGTCAACTACTTCCGTGTGTCGCGCATCGTCACTTCCGGTATCCCGGAGTGCGTCATATTGATCGTCGTCAAGGAGTACGTGAGGGTAAGTAGGGGCGGGCGAGTAAGGCCTGTCTTATCCGGCCCAGCTAAACGCCTCGTTAGGGATTCACATGGGGTCTAATGTTGACATGTGGAATATAAGGCAGAGCCCTATCCACCTAATCAATCATCAGATCCATAGGAATCTTCAGTTACCTACTTGCCCCTAAGTTTAGAATATTCATCGGGAAGGCCCAGACAACCAAAAAATGCCCAAGAGGCCTGTATCAAAACTTGTGTTGGAGCTAACCCCCCCCGTTACGCATTCACAACTAAGGGAACCTTGCACGGTGGTCAGGGGGTAGCAGAAAATAAAATGACACTCATAAGGGAAAATGGTTATGATTGGCCTGATTTAGAAGGCGGCAAGTTCAAACAGTGGCCACAAAAACAACAATTATATGTTACTACATTCCTTCTAAATACAGGATAGTCAGTCTCAGAGAACATCACATTTTAATAGAGCAGCAACACAGTTTAAATATAATGGTGCAAAATGACACTTTCATTTAGGCCTTAGGGATATCGATACACACACCAGAAGCTATCGCACTTACCCTCTCTGAAGGATGAGCGATTCCCAATCCCACCGCTTGGGTTGTCGAGTTTATACCACATCGATGCCCAGTAAATCTAACTACTTCCCAAACCGTCGACCCGCATGATGCAAGTTTATATGGCGTGCCACTGGGGTATCTGCCATTGTATCGCGACGGATATCCCCAGAGTGCGCCAATGCGTCTCTCAAGCTCCTGCCTGGTCTCTATATTCAGACACAGTACCCATACGGACTCTGTAGATGACCCCGCTGTGCGACGTTTATAAAACGGCGCTATAGTATGTTTTCACTGTCACGTTCGATGTGACTCTACACTTTGTATCACAGGGCAATGCAATGCATGCATGGGGATACAAACAAATCATCAATTTTTTATTTTGGATTTTTACATTTCTCCCCCCCCCCCCCCCCGCCCTGCTAATGTTACAAATATATTTTATCTTTATTCTCGTTACACTACGAGTACCTGATAACTCATTATATAGTTTCTTCTTATCTTTTCTCAATTTTACTGAGCAAGAACAATATTTAAGAAAATCCATTGTTTTTACTATGACAAATTCTTCGGGCCATAGTTTTCAGGGCCAACAAGAGTTGTTCTTTTCAGTCGATCATATTAGGGAACGAAGTTTTTTGGATCACCTTTAGAAAACATTTTGTGATGTGTTTGATGAAAAAGTATACTACTGGGAAGTTTTTCTTGTTTTTTTTCGGGATCAATATGAATTTGATTATTGTACAGATTGATACGGACGCGGTGATACAAATATGTATGTTTTGTTTGTGTTTAATAGACTTTATTGGCATTTTATTGTGTAACTGGGGGATTATGAGACTTTACTTCAATTATTATTTAATATACATCATAAAATGACTTAATTTTTTTTTTTAATTTTCCTACTTTTCACCTCTTCGTCTTCAACAAAGCGTTCATTTTCCGACCGCTTGTCAAGCCTTTACACTGCTAAACTTGTATTGCAGTGTACAGTGTAAGTAACTGATGCATTCTGAGCATGCTCAGTTACTTACAGCGCGGTCAAGAAGTACCCTCCTCAATGACCGCTGTAAATCCCGATAGGGTGGTCATTAAGGGTTAAAATACACATCCTCCACATTTATACAATCACAATTTACATGCACTGGGTTGATTCAGGCCTTAAAGAAAAACCCTATTTAATGGAGCCACCAGGGGATGTCTTGAGGCAGGAGTCCACAGGAGGAGGCTGGAGATCAGAAGCTGGGAGGACTGGGCACAGGAGAGGCCGGAGGATAGGAGGCCACGGAGGAGGACAGAAGACAGAGGTACACCAACTGGGTTTGACACTGTGTTGGCAGAGGTGTTGAACTTCCTCTCCTACAAGCTCTCCACCTCCTTCCTGTGCGGGGTGTAAAGTGTAAAGCCTTAGCGAATGACCTGGCTGCACAAGTACAGTGTGTGGTAATCTATGTATAGACAAATATGTAAGACAGTGTGGTGTGTAAATATGAAAATTTCTGCATGTGTAGTGCCGCCAGGCTGCATGCCACAAGTTTGAAAATAAAAAACAAATATATATGTAAAATGCAAGGGTGCGGCATTGTTGTGCGCATTACCTGGGGATATAGGAATGGGGCATTGCTACTATAAGGGCCACTAAGCGCAAGTATTTACCGATTACCAATTTAGGGCTGAAACTTCTAGGGGGTCATGGCCCCCCGCAAGTACCCCCAATAGGATATTGAGCAGACCTTCACCCATGAAAATCCTTGTAGCATCTGTTCATGCTCTCATACACATTATACACATCCATTGCAAGACCATTGATAGGTCCTCCAAAGGTCCTGGACCCGTAATTTTGAAATAGAGAAATGATGCTCCTCCACCCTTTCCCAAGAAGCTGATGTCTTAGTACCATATATAGGAAGTGATTAACCAACTGTAGGGAGTATATATTGCTACAGCCCGGGCCCAGCCAGTCTAATCCGCTTGCCCACAAGAGGGTTTTTTTATATACTTTGTGGAAACTTTGGGGAAGGATGGGCCAATGTAGCAAAGTTTACAGACGGTCATTTTGCACACTATCAGTTGAATAGGTATGGCAGGAACAGACAATGACCAAGACATTACATACTGGTAATCTGGGTTTAGAAGTTATGTTGTAACCAACCTTCTGTTTGGGTTGGTTCGGGAGAGTTCTGATTAGTAAAACCATAGGGGTAGTGTTGCAATTTTTGCGGGAGCAGCAGGGGCAGTATCAGATCCCTGGCTAACCAGGTGCCGAAGAGTGGGTCTTTACTTCAGTCTAAACGTTTTTTTTGCATAGTATAGTTACTAAGATTCTTACAGACAGAGCCTGGTTATCAGTGGGAAGCCAGAGTGGAAGCTGTGTTATTGTGTGTGTGGTGTGTGTGGGGGGGGGGTGGTTGGAATTGAATTATTTGAAACATAAGGACACTGAAAGAGTTTTTAGTTTAAACAAAACCGCAAATAGAGCAACCACTAGCATAAGAAAATTATGAAACATTGCAAAGTTTAAGAGTTAATCATATTTTGTGTTTGAAGTAGCAAATGCAAAACAGATTCCAAATACATTTTCAACAAGCTTTATAAACATTGTGTTGGAAAGGATGTAAATGTTGAGCATTTAGCCTACGTTCTGGTGGGTAATGTGCAACGCAAATGTTTGACAGTCAATTCCTTGTTCTTCCCCACTTTTGGCCTAGGAAAAATTGCTAAAATTATATAATATGTAATTGTATGTTTCTTATAGTTTTATGTGTTGGGCCGACAAACAGGCAGTTTTATATACTACAGCAAAGGAATGAAGGGACAACATTTCCACAAATCTATACTTACTTATTTTCTCTGATAAAAATCTAGGTCCAATGTATACAAGTTGTACGATAAACTACCAAAGTTTATGGATTAAATTATTTAAGGCTTTAGAGTAGCAGGATGGCAAAAAATATTACACTGCTGTTTTACATATGTTACAATCAGTTGGGTGCTATCTCTTCAGATGATATCCCAGTGTTACAACATACCGACCTCTCTTCTATGATGAATATTCATTACAGAAACTAACCTGCTTGGCTATCTATTACCTTTGTATTCACTTGATACCAATAAATGTTACCTCTATACGTGCACAGAACATTCAACTACCTGTTACTATGTGACCTTGATGCGGAACTCACTGTTTCCTCTGGCAGGGACGGACTGGATTTAAAAGTTGCCTGGGAAAAAACTTTAAAAGTTGCCCCTATGGCGGAGCAAAACAGTTAGGCGTGTCCCTGTGATGTGGGTGGGGTCTAACCACACAACAACTGTTGATAGATGTCTAAATCTATGTACACGCACGAGAAATGCCTCCCTATACAGAATACACTATAACAGCCTAGTACAAGAATATAACTACTATAATACAGTCCTCCTATGTACGAAGATAACTAATAATACGTTGCCCCCTATTACGAAACTTACTAAGAACGCATCAAATATAACTATATAAATACTGCCCCTGTGTACATAAGACTATAACTACTTAATATACTGCCCCTATTACACGAATTACTACTATAAACTGCCCGCCCTATGGTGCAAGACTATAACTACTAAATACTGCTCCTAGTACAGAAAGATACTACCTATATTACTGCCCCCTATGTACAAAATAGAACAACTGAAATACGCCCAGTATGAACAAAATATAACTACTATAATACGCTCCCTATTACAAGAATATAACTACTATATACTGCCCCCTATGTACAAGAATGTAACTACTAAAATAAAAATAATACTGCCCCCTATGTACAAGACTATAAACTAACTATAATACTGCCCCCTATGTACAGAATATAATTACTATAAACTACGCCAACCATGTACAGAATATAAGTTAACTAAATACTGCCCCAATGTACAAAAATATAACTAACTTAATACTGCCCCTATGTACAAGAATATAACTACTATAACTGCCCAGCATGTACAAGAACATACACATAATACTGCCCATAGGTACACGAATATAACTACATATACTGCCCCTATGTACAAGACTATAAACTACTATTAATACTGCCCACTATGTACAAAATATAACTACTATATACTGCTCCCTATGTACAAGACTATAACTAGTTAATACCTGCCCCCTATTACAGGAATATACTAACTATTAATAATACTAGCCAAAGACCGCCAATTAGCCCCTTATAAAGCCCAGTCCCCCCAATATATAGCCAGCCACCCTGTATATATCCAGCCAGTCCCCCTATAATACAGCCAGCTAGCCCCACTCAGTATACAGCGAGACAGCGCCCTCAGTAACAGCCAACGCCCCCTTCGTATACAGCCGACAGTCCTCCCCTCAGTATAACAGCCAGACACAGTTCTCCCTCAGTCAGCCACAGTACTACCGTCAGTCTAATCATTAAGCCAGACAAGCCCCCCCTCACGTATGCAGACAGACATCCCCACTCAGAATACAGACGTGCCGCCCCCTTCAAATACAACCTCCATCTGCCCCTCAGTATACACAGCCTCCCCTTATACGCCACCAGCCCCCCCCCGTATACAGCAAGCCAGCCCCCCTATAAACCAGCCAACAGCCCCCCAAATACAGCCAGCTAGCCCCACCTTACACAGCCAGCCCCCGGCCCAGTAATACGCCAGCCCCTGCCCAGTACTACAGCCAGCCCACCCTTAAATACAGCCAGCTCCCCCCTGCACATATCCAGCCCCCCTTATTTACAAGCAACCCGCCCTGTATTCAGCTAGTCCGCCCCCCGACGGTTTACAGCCGCCCCACTGAATGTTTAAACACCAGCTCCCCCCTGTACTCGCAGCCATCGCCCCCTGTACGCAGAAGCCAAGCCATCCCCCTGAATACAGCCAGCCCTTCCTGAATACAGCCTGCCCCCCTGAATACAGCCAGCCAGCCCCCTTAGTTTACAACCAGCCAGCCCCCTGCCCTGTATAGCAGCCAGACAGCACCCCTGTAAACAGCATTCCCCCCTGATACATACACCAGCCCGATCTCGGTATTCACCAGCCGCCCCCCCTCAGTATACAGCCGGCCAGCCCCCCTAGGTAAGCAGCCCACCACCGAGCCCCCCCTTGTATAGCGATCTGCCCTCTTTCCCCCATCTCCCTCCAAAGTACTTCCCTACCGCCTCGCCTAACCGCCCTCCCCCCCTCGCTCAGTGAGCAGCCAGCCCCCCATGGTATAACAGCCTGTCCCATTCTGCCAATAAAAATAATAAACGCTTCTTCTCCTCACCATCTGACGCCTCCTTGCGCTCTGACTCTGTACTGGTTAATAGTTTAACCCTTTGACTGGTCTCAGGTACTGGTGACAGGCTGTCAGTCTGCTCCTGTTCCTCTGTAACCCGAACAGCAGGAGGTTCAGGACTCAGGCAACGGTGAGCTTCCTGAAGACTCTGACTGCGAGTTACAGCGGACACGGACACACCACACTCCAGCTTTTGGCGCAGAGCTGTGGGTGTTAACATACTACCACTCTTAGCCACATTATTTACACAGTTAAACTCTACATCATTACTATGTTCACATTCATGGTCTATGGCATTAAAAGCTGGGTTAGAAACAGGTAAATGGTTACTACACATTTCAACAATATCACATGATGCATCATCGTCACAGTCTACAGTAGGCACAGTCCCAACAATATCAGATGTTAAGGAGTTTAACTCACGTGGGGCACCAGGGATGCCTGTGTCCTCATCGGCATCCTGGATTACATATCTAGAGATCAGACGCCCCAGATCGGTCTCCAGCAACACATTGGTGGGAATTTTATCCGTTACACCCACGTCTGTCATCCCTCTCCCCGCCCCCCAATCCAGGTACACCCGGGCCATGGGCAATGCAGGGGTGAGGCCTCCAACTCCAGCAACTGTAAGAGTCCGTCCTGGGATGAGATCCTCTGGCTTGACAAGTGAGGGGTTCACAAGGGTCATCTCTGCACCAGTGTCCCTCAACCCCATTGTGACAATGTCACCCACAGTAACCTCCTGTAGGTTGTCACCAACCACCCGCTTACTCCCACCCACAAACAAAACAGATGGTGAAGACGAGGTTGGTTTGGGCTATCATTGCCGGCAGGACTGGATAAAGCATTGGAGATTCAAAGGAGCGTCAGAATGGTGAGGAAAGCGTTTATTATTTTTATGTGCCAGGCATGGGACAGGCTGTATACCATGGGGGGGCTGGCTGTACACTGAGCGATGGGGGGAGGGCGGTTAGGCAGGCTGTATTCTGAGGGGAGGGGGAAGAGGGCAGACTCGCTATACACCGAGGGGGGCCCGGTGGCTGGCTGTATACCTAGGGGGGCTGGCTGGCTGTATACTGAGGGGGGGCTGGCTGGCTGAATACCGAGACGGGGCTGGCTGTATGTATCCAGGGGGGAGGCTGTTTACAGGGGTGCTGGCTGGCTGTATACAGGGCAGGGGGCTGGCTGGTTGTAAACTAAGGGGGGGGGCTGGCTGTATTCAGTGGGGCAGGCTGTAAACAGGTCGGGGGGCTGACTAGCTGAATACAGGGCAGGGGCTTGCTGTAAACTAAGGGGGGCTGGCTATGTGCAGGGGGGCTGGCTGTAGGGGGGGGGGGGTCGGGGCTATCGCTGGGCTCGAGTGTCAGAAGATCACAAAGTTGTCCTGAATGCCCTCTTAGAGTCAAATGTTCTTGGCTGCCGCGGAAGTTGCACACCTTCAGTCAGCCAGTCTAGGTTTCCTTCAGATACCCACCAGGATATCTCTGTACGTGGCCACATAATCTTTCGCTTCAATTGCAACCAATCATCCTGCTCCCTGGCGGATCGCTTCAAAAATACCCTCAGCATTATGCTGCCTACCACCATGTTTCAGTGTGGGGATAGTACTTTTGAACGTGGTGAGCATGCCAGGTTCTTCGTCCCATCTCACACAATCACCTTAGATAAAAACAAAAATTCGACACCTTCATCTCATCTGACTTATTGCTCATTGTGTGTGAGTCGTTCATTGTGTCATACCTCTTGCACTGAGGAGATGGCTTCGTTTTGCCTAGGCATTCTCTTTCTTCAAGTTCCCATGGGGCTTAGTCTTCTGTACTTTTTACGGAATTATTATCATTTAAAAAAAAAAAAAGTTGCAAATTTTGGAACAAATTATACATGCCCTTGCCAGGCTGGAAAATAACAACTCTTAGGAGATTATATAACTGTTTTGAAAACTTTTGTGACATAGTTTTTGTCCCTTTTGTCCCTTCTGTGTTAACCGGAGAATGTAAGATCTTTACGGGATAAAATGGATGAATTGCATTCCATGGTCATTGATGATAATGAAATATCCGCGTTGCTGTATTATGATTCTTCATGAGGTCATGGCTACATGAATATGACTCCCGGATAGTTTGATTAGTGTACCGTTTTCTCTTTTCCCAGGTTATAGGCGACAGGGATTGTGTGTATGAAGGAGAAAATTGTTGGAGGTATTATTAATTTATAATCAGGGGTGGTGTTTAGCCAAAACCTATATATTTGTGAGTAATTCAGCACTGCCTCTGGAAATGTTTGGATTTTGGCATGGTATGAGCCCGTTTATAACCTCCCAAGGAGTTCTTCAGGCAGTAATTCTGGTTGGAATATATACCCCCATCAGCTAACTAATGAAGCGCAATTGAAAGTGCTTCAAGAGATTTGGTTGGGTTGGTAGGGTAGATAATCGTGATGCACTGTATGAATTCTAACGGGTATTTTACCATGTCAGGAGTAGGGAATATGTCAATCTAACACATGTATTTACTATGTCCTGCTAGGGGTGGAACATATACTCTCGTCTGTTTCTATGCTCAATGTTCTGATGCCTATAAACCATATAGTTAACCCCCCCCCCCCTCCCGGAAACTCTGACACAATTTGATTTTCCTTAAACCACGGTATCACTCAGTTTTTAATAGCGTCCAGCAAAAGAGATAGTGGTACTTAAATGGTCCGGGACAGTTTGGAGAGGAATGTACATGCTGCTTTGCAACCACAGACATTAAGTAGTTAATTTAAGTGTGAACCCTAGTGAACAACTACATCAGGTTTTGTTGTACCTGCATAGTGGCCGTTGAAATGGTCAATAGTATTTGCAAATAGAATCCCGTGGATGACTGGGAATTGGAGGTTGTTGTGTATGAACGAGCGGCGTTCACGGTGGGGACACAGGATTCCTATAGAAGCTATTGAAGGAATTAACAAAAGTAAGAATTTAGAGGAGCTAAGATCGAATGACTTGAAAAGAGAATGTGTGAGCATAACTAATGGTATGGAGGACTAAATTAATTACTACAATCCGTCTATTCAAAGTGCCGACGGTGACGAGGTGACAAAGGGATGCCATCGTTGCCGCATTCCTCGAGGATAAACGTGTCTTCATTACTCTCGTGTTTGATACACGATAACTCGACGAACAGGATATAGCAAAGTGGCGGGAGCAAATAGAATGATGTAGAGGAATTTGTATTGTGGGGGAAAGCTGGAAATGGCTCTGGTGGAAGTTTAGATGTTGGGTTTAGAATTAAAAAAAGTTGATAACTAAAAAATCTGGGGCCCATATATTTGGATAGTGGGTCCAAAAAATTTTGCAGTATTGATTTCTGGGGGGTTTTTGTGAGGATTATTAATTGATTCCGTAAGCTTGTGGGACAGTGCCAACATTGTGGAAGTCATCGTTTGCAATCCACGTTAAAAAAGTTCCACCGCAAAACTATTAACTATTATGACTACACCAATAGCGCTGACTTCCAGGTTTGAAAATTCTGGAAAGACTCGTTATACATCATCTGTCTATATGGTGAAGTACTTTATGATCCCGCTACAATTTGCAGACGGCAAGGGTCTTGGGAGTAGATGATGCGTTGATGTATCGATGTGTGGATGCCATTTGGAAGCCCTCAAGACAGAAGGTTCCGCCTCACACTTCCGCAGCACATTTAAAATACTATCATTCCGGCAACTGCTGGATCAATTACAGCTATGAAGGTGGAAGGTTCAAACTTATTTAGCATAGTGACATACGGACATGACGTGCAGCCAGCGGAAGTGACTGGCCTTTTTGCGCCACAACAATGCAATCCTCAACCTTTATGCAACAGCATGTCTGCTTAATTGGTAGACCACCAAGTTAAGCACAGGGCAAGGCAGTGAATGTGCATCAATCGGTTTGTTTTTTGGGGACAGTGGGTCACAGGAGCTGGATGGACAGTGAGTCCACAGGAGGAGGTAGGACAAGAGGAGCCACAGAGGACGGGCTTTGAGACAGGAGCTACAAGAGGAGGCAGCGATCACGGAGCCTGGAGGCCAGGGAGGAGGCTAGAGGCCAGGAGGAGCTGGACAGAGGTGAGAGGGAATGTTGATTTTTGTCAGCCTATTTTTGCACTGTGTTGGCAGGGTGTGTTGCATCTTCCTTCATACCCAGTCCATCCAGGCATCGATTTTCATTGTGTTTACATACTCATTTCATTTACGGTTTCCTATACAACATTGTATTCATTCATTTCATCCATACTTTTCAACTAATTATTTTCTTTATTTACTGTAACCTATTAAAATACAAAATAGAGAGAATATATATTCCACACTTTTACAATTTTTTGCATATAATTTATTTATTTATTTATTGTAACCAATTTTATGCACATTCTTTACTTTCATATTTGCAACTGTATTGTATGTCCTGATGAAGATGCTGATCCGAGGTTGAAACGGTGCTTTAATAACCTAATAAAATCCCTGTTATCCCCCACCCCATCATCCCTCTTGTTCTTCTTTATCCACATTGCCTCTTTATTCCTTACTGGCTTTACTCTCACTCCAGCTTGGGCGGACGCAGCACCTCACGGCGCCTAGCTCACATCTCTCCTCTGCATGGTCTTGTTTTATGCGTTTAATCATCTCAACATTTTTGCCTATAATTTCCCATATTATTGGTACCATATGTGTGTGTTATAAACTGCTGTGCCCCACTTGTGATACAACCTTCCACAAATGTCGAAAGTCAGAACTGTTCTCTATAGAGTCATTTTGAATCTCTGGCAAGGGTTAAAATATCTTCTAGTAGCATTACATTTTATAAGTTTTTACCTTTGCAAAAGACACCACTTGTTTGTTGGTTCAACCAGGCGGTCAGACAAAGTGGGGGCCCCAAAATAAACTATGTTTATGACCAGTCACAGTCATAGATGCTCCCCTTTAGTAATGGTAAACAAACTGTAATGGGTGAGAATTTTTATAAGAGATAAGTAGATGAAGGGAGACTTGATGGTCAGCACGGTGGCCTCAGTGGTTAGCCTACAGCCTTGCACGCGGCTGATCACACATCTGCAAAGAGTTTGTATGGGTTTCCTCCGGGTCCTCCGGGTTTCTTCCCAACTCCAAAAACTTAACTGGTAGGTTGATCGAGTTGTGAGTCCCCATGGGACAGAGACTGATCTGCCGCTCTGTGCGCCTGAGTAATCTGTGTGCCCAATATAAATAAGCGGAAAATTCAGTTTTATTTATGTTTTTATGATAGAAATAATAGAAGATGAATACGATTTCTAGTGCAGAACTATCAAAAGGGTTTTAAAATATTATATATAGAGTAATATAGATATGAGAGACTAAATAAAGTAGAAGAGAGATGAGAAGATTGATGTGAGAAATAGATAGGAGAAAAGTGAGATATATAATGGTCCGATTAATAGGAGATGATAAACTAGACGATTTTGTTGTTGGGAATTCACCAAGAGGTATGTTAAACCCTTTCACCACCCACCATTTCTTCGATATTTTTGTTGCGTAATTAACCAGAGCAGTTATTTTTTTTTACAATTTTAACGTGTTAAAAATGAAATTACGCAAAAAGATTAAAGTAACCCAACAACCACCATCTATTCTGAAACAGACACTTGCCCCATTTTCAAAATTCCATTAAAGAGTTAATAGACATAGGCGCCTTCATGAGCAATTTTGATTCAAACTTAAGACATTTATAAAAATACTTAAAATTTGAGCTTTGATGCAAAAATGTGCTCCAAGCAGAAAATATTTACCTTCACATCTCCTAAATGTATAGATGGACTTGTGTACAGTACAAATGCCTCATATTGATAGTTCACATAATAATTCATCATAATATCACAAAATCTGTAATAACTTATTTTTGGTGTTTTTGGTGTTAGATATAACTTAACGACATATTCTGGGTTGCGTTGTTAATATGTAGCCACTTAGATAAGAGGGTCGAATGTTCATCGTATCAATCATCCCCCCCCCAAAAAAAAAAACTATTACGAAATAAAAGGCAATAAGAGAGAAAGTGTGTTCTTTGATATTTCTGGATAGGAGAGGGTTATCACTTCTCAAAATGTAGTAACATATAAAGTGATATTTCCATTATCTTGAGGTGCAGCAGCTCCTGTGTCCAGCAAATTCTCCCTGTAGCCTGATGGCTATAATTCTGGAGTGAAATAGAGAGAAAGAGATTCTCCTCTTTTATATGAATCTAAATTTGTTTCAGGAAAACAGAGATATTACTGTTAAACTGCCGTCTGGAGTGATTTTATATATAAAATTGCTCCTGATATTCTCACTTTAAACCTGAATATCTCTGGATCCATGGCACCTAGAAACAAAATCAAGATTCATTTGAAAGAAGAATTCTCCCCCTTCAAGGTCCCTGGGCAATTGCCCACTTGCCTACCCCAGAGCGCGGCCCTGGTTCAACTACAATGTTTCACTGTCGGGGGTTATTAACTACTAGGCTCTGTCTGTAATTCCTGTGCAGTGTCTATTATCTCTAGTCTTTCCACTCAACCGCATGTCTAAAGAAAGACTGGGTTACAGCTAGTCTTTCCCAGAACTCCTGTCTAGAAACAGGTTCCCAGCACTGCTATTCATAGGGGTGCTATAAAGCCTCTCTCACCACCTGTCAGGAGACAGTTTGAGGTCCTCCTAGTGTCCAGAGATCAACCCTGCACAGATTGCACCCAACTCAAGCTCCTCATGCAGCAGAGCTCATCCAGCTACTCTTTATAAAGAATATAAATTCTGCAACATCCCCCACCGGGGCCTATCCTTTTCTTTTGGCCTGTTGGCAGCCGGGGCCCAAATGCCATAGTTGCTGGCTTTGCGGCCTAGGTCACCCTAGGTCCTGTGCTTGCTATGGGACCGGAGGGCTGTCCTACAGCAGCAGGTCTCCAGCAGGTGTGTTGTGCAAGAAATATGGAGGGAGATGCTGATGCAATGTTTAGTTTCCCCAGGGCAACCCCTGAGTGTCTAGTATGAATTCCTGGTAATGGATGGAAGCCCGTGGTGGGTAAGGCAGCCATATCAAGGGATCAGGCGGAGCAACGTTTGCAAATCAACTTACAGTTCTTTATTCAACAGCAGCCAGCGGACGGAACGGTTAACACAGCAGATTCTTTGATGGAGGGATGCTCATGAGAATTGGTCCACATGAAAGTGCATTCACCGGTGATAGTATGCAGACTGGGCTGGTTCAGGGAGAACTGTGTCCAAGTAGTGGAAGCTGCATTTCTGGGCTTGAGTCTCCAGACTCGCCCTGTGTGTCAGGCAGTGGGCCTGCGGCACTAGAAGTTCCTGGGAAAGAATAGCACTGAGGCAGCACTGAGGTGTACCTCCTCACTCTCCTTACTGGGGGGCAGACCTTAGACAGACCTTGTGCTTATACCCATCAGGGATTTTTATTCACCCTCTGGTGAGGTGGTAACACCTCTTCAATCACATTCCAGCTGACATCATAGACAGGTCATTGGTTAATGACATACAACCAGTTACTGTTGCCTTTCCAGGCAGTTTCTATAGCTGCAATCACTAATATCGAGGTTCCAAACCTCCCTAGAGGGTTCACATTCATTCCCCCTAACAGCTCCTGACCTGGAGAGGGCTCTATTCGCACCCAAACCTGGCTCTCTCATATTGGAGGGATGTTGCAATTCCAGTCCACAACAGAGATACAAGGTCCTGGGGTGAAGATACTAGTACCAACTGATCTGCCATTCCTCATAAGAAATTGTTGCCATCCTGTTACCTTTACTCAGTTGCTTCTGTTGGAATTCTCTACATAAACGGTGATTGTTTTGTTACAAACTCTTTCTTTTGCCTTTACTGTTCTGGCGCCATGACAAGTGGTTGATGGGCACATTTACTAAGAGATAGCAAATTTTGCCTATGTATAGTGTATGGATTCAGGATTTCTGGCACACGTTCTGCATGAATCTGGTGCCCTCTTCAACTGCCCTGACAGAGTGCACCACTTTTTTGGTGCACCTTTAACATGTGGCGTGCAACACATTTCTGTTGGACTTTGCATGTTACAATCTGGCGGACATCTGATCGAGCACCGAACACCCCCTTCATTGCTCACAGCCTGGTAAAGTAGCAACAGATGAAGACATATTCCTGAAGGGGTTGTCTGCTTGGGGCCTGGTTTCCACACAGGCCAAGTGTGTCAGGGCAGCATGCCACATATGCTTCTATGAAGCTCGACTCAGTAGAAAAAGACCTCCAACACTGACCTGGAAACCTTTTTTTATAAACTCTGCTTGTTAGGTAGTAAACTTATATTAATCCAACTAGCACTCTCTTTTAATATATTGCAACTAACAAGTACATCTGATTGGTCACACAGTTACCGCTTCCTTCTCTTCTCAGGTAGATGTTTGCCAGCTGCATTACCATTCCCAACACTAGAGTCTCCCTTGGTTATGATAATAATAATAATTAAAAATAATATAATATAAAATAATAATAGAAACTTTATTTGTCCATGGAGGGAAATTAACCCCTTATCACCACCCCTAGTTTTCAGCTTAATGACCAGACTCAATTTTCAATCTGCCCTTGTGTCAACGATCATTGGTTATGGCTTCAGAACACTTTAACATATCCAGGTGATTTTGAGTATTTTTTCTCGTGACTCATTGTACTTCACGTTAGTTGTAAAATTAAGTGATAAGTTTTTGCGTTCCTGTCTGAAAAAAAGTGAAATTTGGCAAAGTTTGTAAAAATTCTTCATTTTCCAAGTTTGAAATATTCTGCTTTCCAGACAGGAAGTAAAACTACCAAAAAGCTTTTTAACTTAACATTTATTGAATGTCTGCTTTATGTTGGGATGATATTTTATGCATCCTCTCATTTTTCTAGGAGTTATGGAGGCGGCAGAACTTTAGGTGTCATTTTTCTCATTTTCAATGAAAATCCCCAAAACTCACATTTTGAGGGGACAAACTCAGCTTCTAATGACTGAAAAGACTTAATAATAGTAAAACCCCATAAACTACCCCCTATAGAACTTCAACCCCTCAACGTATGTAAACAACTTCTATTAAGTCTATTAAACCCTTTAAGTGTTTCACATGGGTTAAACAATATGGACCTGCGATTTAGAAACGATAGAATTTTTTTGGAAAATACATTCATGTAGGCCACAACTGACAGTTTCAGAATAATTAAAATGATGAAACGCACTGCAACGATTGATGCCCAATTTCTTCTCCCGAGTGTACTGATCCCCCTATGTGGTGGTAGACTTCTGTATGGGAGCACGGCCAGGGATCAATGAAGCAGCAACTATTCACAGCACATTTGTTTGTCACATTGTACAAGCTATAATTTTAATTTTTTTTGGTAAAGCGAACATATGTGGCTTATTATTTGCATGAGATAAAATGTATAGATAATTATTTTTGGGGTTCTAAGCTTATTTGTGAGGATTTTGTTAACTATTTCAAGGGGATACATATGTATATAGGTGAGGGCATATAAAACAATACTTTTAACTATTGCGATTAAAAGAAAACAACACCAGGTGAACCCACATGAAATGTAAACAGAGATAAAAGCTGACCAACGTCAATAGGTTGGTTTTTCTCTGTAGGACACAGCAAACCATCCAGTTAGATGCAACACAAACAGCTAAAGTATATGAACTCTGATAGCCATAGTAACTTTTGCCAACCTGTAAGGGAAAAGGTGGATCCCTAAGCAAACACATACAGCATCATAACTATAGACTCTTGGATGGGGAAATATATCAACTAAATACTTCAGATAAAAGAAAACTTGGTCAGATCTCACCCATCCCGAGGTAGGACCAGACGAGGTTTTAGATGATGGGTCTCTGCACATCTAGGTCAGGAATGGATGGATGCGCTGCCCCTAGTAAGCCCTCAACCTCCACTCGCCCTAGTTCCCATATTAGCTCCCGTCCTTACAAGGACAGTCCCGGTGTTCCCTAATCATGGACTTTGCCCTAGTAGGCCCTATGGTGCTATATTCAAAAAAACGTTCCGACGCGTTTCCAGTGCCACAGATTGTTGGAACTTTCTTCAGGGGAATAATGCCAGTTTTTAGTCCTGCTGCAGGGAAACCGACATGGGTCAGCAACATGGATTAGCAATGGCCTAGTCCATTCCTGTAGCAAATGTATACTCCAGAGTCAAAGTATTTAAAAAGGCTTTGGTGGTTGGGTTAACTCCCATCCGGTCCACAAACCTTCCTCCAATTGGGTCAGAATAGCCCTATCCTGTGTGGCCAAATCATGACCTACCAGTGGTATACGAGGCCACACCCTGTTTAGGTGTGATCTAGTTCCTATGGTGTTGAAGCTGGGCGGTGCATCTGTCCCGGGGCACTTGTTTACTTACCCCCTCTTGCATCGCCATAATCCCCTCTCGGCGTCTCCTGTGTCGGTAGGCACGGACCTTGTACTTCCGGTCCGGGCCTAACGCGATCGCGACATGTCACTTCCGGTGTCGCGAATCGTCACTTCCGGTAATCCCGGAGTGCGTCATATTGTATCGTCGTCAGAGACCTGAGGGTAAGTAGGGCGTGGCGAGGTAAGGCCTGTCATTTGCCGGCAGCCCAGCTAAACGCCTCCTTTAGTGATTCACATGGGTCTAAGTTGACATTGGATATTAAGGCAGAGCCCCTATCCACTAATCAATCATCAGATCCATAGGAATCTTCATTTACCTGACTGCCCCATACAGTTTTAGAATATTCATCGGGAGCGCCCAAACACCAAAAAATGCCCAAAGAGGCCTGTATCAAACTTGTGTTGGAGCTAACCGTTACCATTCACAACCTAAGGGAACCTTGCACGGTGGTCAGTGGGGTAAGCAGAAATAAAATGACACTCATAATGAGAAAATGGTTATTTTGGCTGATTTAGAAGCGCGGCAAGTTCAAACAGTGGCCACAAAAACACAATTATAGTGGTTATCACTTCCTTCTAAATACAGGATAGTCACGATCTCAGAGAACATCACATTTAATATAGCACAACCACAGTTTAAAATAATGGTGCAAATGACACATTTCATTTAGGAGGCCTTTAGGGGATATCGTACACACCCAGAAGATCCACTTAGCCTCTCTCTGAAGGATGAGGCGATCCCAATCCCCACCTCTTGGGTTTTGGTCTCACACCACCATCGATGCCATAAATCTAATACTTCCAACGTCACCCTCACCCGCATGATGCAAGTTTATATGGCGTGCCACTGGGGTATCCGCGATTATGAGCGATATCCCCCAGATGCGCCAAGCGTCGTCTCAGCTCCTGCCTGGTCTTCCCTATATACTCCAGACCACAGTCCATACTGCTCTGTAGATGACGCCGCATGTGCGACAGTTTATAAACGAGCGTATATGTATGTTTTTCCCTGTCACGTTCGATGTGACTCTTACACTTTTTATGACAGGCCATGCAATGCATGCAATGGGGGATACAAACAAATCATCAATTTTTTATTTTGGATTTTTACATTCTCAACCCCCCCCCCCCCCCCCCGCTCACTGTAATGTAAAAATAATATTTTATCTTTATTCTCTGGTTCACTACGATTACGGTGATAACTCATTTATATAGTTTTTTTCTTATCTTTGCTCAATTTTCCTGAGCAGATCCAATATTTAAGAAAATCCCATTGTTTTTACTATTGACAAATTTTCAGGGCCATAGTTTTCAGGGCCAACAACAGAGTTGTTCTTTTTCAGTCGTATCATATTAGGGAACGTAAGTTTTTTGGATCACCTTTTAGAACATTTTTGTGATGGTGTTTGATGAAAATTGTATACTACGGGAAGTTTTTCTTTGTTTTTTTTCGGGTTCAATATGGATTTTATTTATTGTACGATTGATACGGACGCGGTGATACCAAATATGTATGTTTTTTTGTGTTTTAATAGACTTTATTGGCATTATAATGTGTAACTGGGGAGATTATGAGACTTTTACTTCAATATTTATTAATTATCATCATAAAATGACTTATCTTTTTTTTTTTACTTTTCCTACATTTTCCACCTTTCGCTTCACAAGCGTTCATCCGACCGCTTGTTCAAGCCTTTACACTGCAATACACTTGTATTGCAGTGTACAGTGGAAAGTAACTACATTCTGAGCATGCTCAGTTACTTACAAGCCGTGTCAGAAGAAGTACCCCCTCAATGACCGCTGTATAATCCCGATAGGGGTGGTCATTAAGGGTTAAAATACACATCCTCCACATTTAATACAATCACATTTACATGCACTGGTTGATCGGCCTTAAAGAAAACCCTATTTAATGGAGGCCCACAGGAGATGCTTAGATAGGAGTCCACAGGAGGAGCTGGAGATCAGGAAGCTGGAGGACAGGGGTGCACAGGAGGAGGCCGAGGATAGGAGGCCACAGGAGGAGGACAAAGGCAGAGGTACACAACACTGGGTTTGCACTGTGTTGGCAGGGGTGTTGAACTTCCCTTCATACAAGCTCTCCACCTCCTTCCCTGTGCTAGGGTGTAAAAGTGTAAAGACCTTTAGCGCTGACCTGGCTGCACCATAACAGTTGTGTGTATCTATGTATAGACAATATGTATAGACAAGTGTGGTGTGTAAATATGAAATTTCTGCATGTGTAGTGCCGCCAGGCTGCATGCCACAAGTTTGAAAATAAAAAAATCATATATGTTAAAAGCAAGGGTGCGGCATTTGTATTGCGCATACCTGGGGATATAGGAATGGGGCATTGTACATAAAGGCCACTAAGCGCAAGTGTTTACCGATTTACCAATTTAGGGCTTGAAACTTCTAGGGGCTCATGGCCCCCCGCAATACCCACCAATTTATATTGAGCAGGACCTTCACCCATGAATCCTTGTACATCTGTTCATGCTCTCATTACACATGTAATACACACCATTGCAAGACCATTGATGGTCCTCCAAAGGTCCTGGACCGTAATTTGAAAATAGGCAAAATGTCATCCTCCATTCCCCAAAGCTGATTCTAGTACCATATATAGGAAGTGATCCAAACTTGTAGGGAGTATAATATTTCTACAGCCAGGGCCCAAGGCAGTCTTAATCCCGCCTGCCACTAAGAGGGTTTTTTTTTATACTTTGTGGGAAAACTATTGGGGATAGGAATGGCCAATGTAGCAAAAGTTTACAGACGGTATCCTTTGCCCTGATAGTTGAATAGGTATGGCAGGACGACAATGACCAAGTACAGTGACTACCTGGTATCTGGGTTTAGAATTTATGTTGTAACCAACCTAGTCTGTTTGGGTTGGTTTCGGGGAGGTTCTGATTCAGAAAACCATTAGGGGTAAGTGTTGCAAATTTTTGGGGAGCAACAGGGGCAGTATCAGATCCCTGGATAACCAGGTGGCCTAAGATGGGTCTTCTTACTTCAGTCTTAAACGTTTTTTTTGCATAGTATAGTACTAAGATTTCTTTACAGCAGAGCCTGTTATTCAGTGGGAAGCACAGAGTGAAGGCCTGTGTGTATTGTGTGTGTGTGTGGGGGGGGGGGGGGGGGTTGGAATTGAATTATTTGAAACATAAGGACATGAGAGTTTAGTTTAAAATGACCGCAATAGAGCAACCACTAGCATAAGAAAATTATGAACATTGACAAGTTTAAGGTTCATCATATTTTTTGTGTTGGGAAGTAGCAAATGCAAAACAATTATTTACAGCTGTTTAAACATTTGTTGGAAAGGATGTAAAATGTTTAGCATTTAGCCTGTTTCTGTGGTATGTAGCAAATGTTTGACAGTCATTCCCCGCTTTTGCAGAAAAATGCTAAAATTGTATCTGTAATTGTATTTTCTTTAGTAGTGTTGTCCGACACCAGAGCATTTTTTTACAGAAAGGGAATGAAGGAAAACTTTCCAAAATCTATCACTTAACTTATTTTCTCTGATAAAATATCTAGTCCAATTGTATACTTTGAGATAATATTACCAAGTTTATGGATTACATTCTTTAGGAGTAGCAGATGGCAAAAAATATATTACTTGCTGTTATTTACATATGTTACAAATCATGGGTGCTATCTCTTCGATCCAGTGTTACCCATCACTCTCTTTCTTATAGATGAATTAATTCATTAAACTAACCTTGCTTGATATCTATTACTTTGTATTCACTTCCTTGATTACCTATAAATGCTTACCTCTATACGCACATGCACATTCGCTACCTGTCTATAGGAACCTGCATGCTGTAACTCAATGTTTTCCCTCTGGCAAGGGACGGACTGGGAATTTAAAGTGGCCCTGGAAAAACTTTAAAAGTTGCCCCATTAATGGGCGGAGCAAAAAGTAAGGCGGTCCTGTGATGTGGGTGGGGTTACTAAACCCACACAACGTTGATAGATGTCTAAATCATATGTAACAGCACAGAGAATGCCTGCCCCCTATGTACAAGGATAAACCTACTATAATACAGCCTCCTATGTACAAAATATAACTACTATAATACTTGCCCCCTATGTACAATAAGTAGACCTATCTATAATACTGGCCCGCCTATGTTACAAAATTAACTACTATATACTGCCCCTGTGTACAAGACTATACTACTATAATACTGCCCCCTATGTACACTATATTACTACTATAATACTGCCCCCTATGTGCAAGACTATAACTACTATAATACTGCTCCGATGTACAAGAATATACCTACTATATTACTGCCCCCTATGTACAAGATATAACAACTGAAATACTGCCCAGTATGAACAAGAATATAACTACTATATACTGCTCCCTATTATAAAGAATATAACTACTATAATACTGCCCCCTAGTACAAGAATGTACTACTACATATAAAAACTACATGCCCCCATGTACAAAATATAACTCTATAATACTGCCCCCTATGTACAGAATATAATTACTATAATACTGCCAACCATGTACAGAATATATTACTATAATACTGCCCCTATGTACAAAAATATACCTACTTATACTGCCCCTATGTACAAGAATATAACTACTATAATACTGCCCAGCATGTACAAGAATATAACTATATACTGCCCAGTATGTACAAGAATATAACTACTATAATACTGCCCTATGTACAAGACTATAACTACTATAATACTGCCCCCTATGTACAAGAATATAACTACTATAATACTGCTCCCTATGTACAAGACTATAACTAGTATAATACTGCCCCCTATGTACAGGAATATAACTACTATTACTAATACTATGCCATATAAGACCGCCAATTAGCCCCTGTATAAAGCCAGTCCCCCCAATATATAGCCAGCCCCCCTGTATAGAGCCAGCCAGTCCCCCTCAGTATACAGCCAGCTAGCCCCCCTCAGTATACAGCGAGACAGCGCCCCTCAGTATACAGCCAGACAGCCCCCCCTCAGTATACAGCCAGACAGTCCTCCCCTCAGTATACAGCCAGACAGTCCTCCCCTCAGTATACAGCCAGACAGTCCTCCCCTCAGTATACAGCCAGACAGCCCCCCCTCAGTATGCAGACAGACAGTCCCCCCTCAGAATACAGACTGCCAGCCCCCCTTCAGAATAACAACCATCCATCTGCCCCTCATAACAGACGCCCCCACTGTATAATACGCAACCCCCCCCCCCCGTATACAGCAAGCCAGCCCCCCCTATTAAACAGCTACCAGCCCCCCCTAAATACGCCACTAGCCCCCCTGTACCCGCCACCCACCGCCAGTACAAGCCAGCCCCTGCCCAGTACTACAGCCAGCCTCCCCTTAACAGCCAAGCCCCCCCCCTGCACATACCGCTCCCCCTTATTTTACAAGCAAGCCCGCCCCTGTATTCAGCTAGTCAGCCCCCTCGAGCACTGTTTTACAGCTCCCCCCACTGAATACAGCCAGCATCTCCCCCCCCCTTACGCAGCAGCCATCCCCCCCCCACGTTAACTCAGGCCAGCCATCCCCCCTGATACAGCCAGCCCTTCCTGAATCAGCTGGCCTCCCCTGAATACAGCCAGCCAGCCCCCTTATTTACAACCAGCCAGCCCCCTGCCCCTGTATAGCGCCAGCCAGCACCCTGTAACAGCCTTCCCCCCTGGATACATACCGCAGCCCGTCTGTATTCATCCAGCCATGCCCCCCCTTCAGTAGACAGCCAGCCAGGCCCCCCTAGGTGATACAGCCCACCGAGCCCTAGCCCCCCCGTGTCTAGCGATCTGCCTCTTCCCCTCCCCTCCAAATACACTTTACCGCCCTCGCCTAACCGCCCTCCCCCCCTCGCTCATGTGTAACGCAGCAATCCAGCCCCCCCCTGGTATCATAGCCTGTCCATGCCTGGTCCTGATAAAAATAATAAACGCTTTCCTTCCCTTCACCATGACGCTCTTTAATCTACAATGCTTTCATTCCGAGTCCCTGCGGCAATGATACTTTAATGTTGACATGGACTGTGTGACGATCAGCCACTTGGCCGACAGATCATTTCGTGAGCAATAGCCGGCGCAAAGGCTGATCATCGTGCTGCTGTCTCGGACTGGATAAGCATCAGAGATTACAACGGAGCGCGGATATGGTGACCGGTAAAGCGGCTGCTCATTATTTTGCCAGCACCACCCCACGAGCAAGCTCTAGAGCAACCGCCTCCCTACCAGAGTCTCTAGCCCCCTGGTGGGGCTCATTGGCCCAGATCGCCCCTGCCTCTTAGGTCTCCTACTGTTTGATATATGCCATATATGTATAATAATTATTACTCCTCCACGTTTGTTTTGTTCTTATATTTTGTTGTTTTTCTTTCTTTGGTGTTTCCCATTCTGCCTGTTATAACATCATCAGACCTCCATTTGTTTTAAGACCCAAGCCAGAAGATTTAGCCTACAGGTGCTGTATAACCCCCAGGGAGTCATGTTTGATCAGAGAAGCATGTGCAATGGCGTTCATTTCCTACAATGGGATAAAAACACCTTCGCCAGAGTAGTTCTGCTAGTGGGGGATGAAAAGAGCCACAGACTGCCATGTTTCTCCAATGGGCCAACTCAGACAAAGGAATATAATAGCTGTCCATACCTGTGAACATAATTCATAATTATAGGTCCCAAGTTTACACAGGACATTATAGGGTCTAAGACCTCGTTCCTACCGCACAAACAGAACCGTTATGCTGCATGAAAGTCAGCCCAATAGGCCGAACACCCTGAATTAGCTAAGACACCCCTTGTGTCAGGTTTGTTGCGTGTGTGCGTGTCAGGGCTTTTGTTTAATGGGAATACTGACATCACTCGGCCGTTTGGTTGGAATCATGGCCACAATTGTGCCATCTCCCATCATAGCAGTTTATATTGGGGTTCGATAACAACCCAACCCAAAAGTAAGCTCCCGGATGGAGGGGGATAGAAAAATCCCCCTCACAGTGACATCACAGCCAGGGGTGTGGGTCACAAAAATCACCTGGGCTTACAATTACTGCAAACCAGCCACATAAAAACAAAAAAAAAGTAGTGTTCAGACTGAGGATCTATCACAACTCGAAGGCTGGATCGATGCTTATGCCCTGTCCTCGGGCTAAAGAATTTTTCCTATTCCACTAGCAGAATTTTAGTTTCCTTCCTTCCCTCCCCATAACTTTTGTAAGTATTGTATGTTTTTGTTTTTAGATCCTTTTTTCATTTTATCTATGACAATTTTAATTCTTTTAGTGTACTGCCATTTTTTATGTAAATTAACTTTTTAATAAGCCTCTGCTTGTACGTCCTTAGAAAGAATCTGAGTCCTCGAAGGATCACGTACCCCAGAGGTCATTATTAGCATAGTCCATGTCTAAGCGATTGCATGTTCTGTGTGAATTTATATTGTAATATCGGGTAAGTAGTGACTGCTGTGCTGATTATCATCATGTACTTGTCTGTGTGGTTGAGGTGGCTACGGCCTTCTTTGCTTAGTAATTGTGGGTGGGGAATTGTGGGGATTCTGTGGAGTAAATTTGCGTAAGGACGACATTTTGTGAAGTGGGCGGAGCTTAAGGGCTAAATTCTGGACTCCATAGAGTAGTTTATCCCAGTGTGTGAACTCCGTGTTCGGCATAGGTTGCGTTTCTGTGACCCTCTCGAATTCTGTTGGTGCATAGCTGTGGGATAGGTATATTTTTATACACTGTTAAGGCTTTTAAGTGTTTGGTTTAAAGCAATACCCTTTTCACGTAGGGCTGGAGTATTCCCTAATACTACATTCCACAGCAGAGACTCAGTGCACTCCAAAACGTGTCAGTCAATATACCTACTGCAAAACATCCCCCCCCCCCGTCCACCCCCTCTTTCGTATCGTTTGATCTCTGTTTTGAGACCCCTGCTACATGGCAGAGGTATACAAGAAACAGATCCAAGGCTGAAATCGCTGGACTCTCTGTGCGGAGAGAGAGGGCTAATAACAACGGCAGAAACAAGCGGAGATAATTCAAACGCTGGTGGCGTTTGATTTGCAGTCCCATCCTTCTGCGGAACCGGACCAGGACTCTCAGCCTCAGAGGAAACCCAATGGATATGTCTTGCACAACCGGCTGGTCATGGGGCCCAGCGGGTAGTACACCCTTTGTCTCTAATTCTCCAGCAGATCAGGGACTGTGATCCTAGCCTTAGGATGCAGCTTGTATAATCGCAACAACTGGAGAGACCGGCGCCCGGAAGCTGCCCGAGAAGCAAAGCCCCAGCAGCGCAAAGCAGACGTGAGTTGCGGAACACAAACGCCAAGCGGAGCGGTAGCTGAGCTTCAGATGGCCCAAGATACAGCTCAACAAAACAAAGAGTTCAAACCATCAGCACAGATTGAGTCAGGACCTGTTTCTTTTAGGCCACCGCCTGGATCGTTTTGTCCTCCCCTGGAGAATGATGGGACCTGGATGTATTTTTGCAGTATTTGCGAGGGTCTGCAGCAATTTCAACTGCCTCATGCTGAATGGGCCCGAACCATTATCCCCTGACTTAAAGCAAGCACTGGAAGGCCGTTTGTAGCATTACCCTGCCTTTTGGAGCACGATTATGAGCTATCAAAAGGGCTCTGATACGCGTTTTAACCTCACTCCCAGAGGTATACAGGGAGCGTTTCTACTGTCATGCGGACAGATACGGATAGCTATGCCGAGTTTTGCCAGGAACTGCTAACCTGGTGAAACAATGGTCCAGAGGATGGGGTTGTTGACCACTCTAGAGAGAATGGATGACCTGATCGCCCTGGACCAAGTCATATTTCACAACGAGCCTGTACAGCGGCGGGGCGACAGTTCATACGAGAACGCAGTACAAAATCCTTGGAAACGGCTGCCCAGCTGGCAGCGGATGTTTTTGCTACCAGCAGTAGTGCCCGGGCGCGGAAACCTGGCAGCCTGCACGTATGGAAGGGGGGTAAGCCCCTGTTAACTCTTCTCCAGTTTTCCCCACCAAGCTTCTTGGGACAATGCCCCCGTTGCTATCTTGCGTTCATTATAAGCCAGCGGGAGACCAACGCAGGTGGTTCTTGTCTGCATAACCGGAGGATTCGGGCACATCAGCATTTACCTGCCCAGAGAAAGAGGAAGACAACTTCGTCTTCACCATCTGTTTGATTGTGGGTGGGGTAGCGGGTGGTTGGGACAACGACAATTAAGTTACTGTGGTGACAATGTCACAATGGGGTTGAGGGCGACACTGGTGCAGCGATGACCCTTTGCACGCCCCTCACGTTTGTCAAGCCGGAGGATCTCATGCCCAGGACGGACTCTTACAGTTGCCTGGAGTTTTTGGAGGCCTCACCCCTGCATTGCCCATGGCCCGGGTGTACCTGGATGGGGGGCGGGGGAGGGATGAAGACGTGGGTGTAACGGATAAATTCCCCAACCACTGTGTTGCTGGGAGCGACCTGGGGCGTCTGGTTCCTCTAGATAATGTAATCCAGGATGCCGACTGAGGACACAGGCATCCCTGGTGCCCCACGTGAGTTAAACCCCTTCACATCTTGATATTGTTGGGACTGTGCCTATGTAGATGTGACGATGATGCATCTGTGATATTGTGAAATGTGTAGTAACCAAATTTACCTGTTCTAACCCAGCTTTTAATGCATAGACCATGAAATGTGAACATAGTAAGGATGTCGAGTTTACTGTGTTTAATATGTGGCTAAGAGTGGTAGTATGTTAACACCCCACACGCTCCTGCTCCAAAATCTGGAGTGTGGTGTAATCCGTGTCCGCTGTACCCTCCTCGCGTCAGAGTCTTCGGAAGCTCACCGTTGCCTGGTCCCTGAATCTCCTGCGTCCGGGTTACAGAGGAACAGGAGCAGACTGACAGCCTGGCACCAGTGGCTGAGACCAGTCCCAAGGGTTAAACTATTAACCAGTACATAGTCAGAGCGTCGCCAGTTCTGGACTCCCTGCACTCGATGAGAGTCTACACAGCTACGTGAGAGAGGCCTGGTCAGACCCCTGAGGAGGGGACACTGACCCCCAGCCGATGTATCCCTTGATAGGCCAACTGGTGGTACCACCTTTCCGGGAGCAGCTTTTGAGAGTTGCCCACGAGATACCACTATCGGCCATCTGGGGATCAGTAAAACCAAAAGTCGACTCAGCAGAATTTCTATTGGCCCAATATGGGGAAGATGTCGGCGAATACTGCCGTTCTGTCATATTAGTCAAAGTGGGGGGAAGGCCCGCCAGTTACAAACACGAAGCGAGCAGCCCCCTCATCCCTTTACCCATAATTGAGAGCCTTTCCAAGAATTGCTGTTGACATTGTAGGCCTGTGATGTCACCAGCAATCTCAGGTAAAACGCTCATCCTGATGTTGTGGTTCTGCCAAACGTTACCCATAGGCCCGTTGCATTGTCCTCCATCCGGGCTGACAAGGTGTCGATGCTCTCCTCACTATATCTCTCGTGAGGGTTCCCGCAGAGAGAATGCTCACAGATCAGGGGACCAGTTATGTCCTCACCTATGCGTGCTCGGTAAAAAATACAGGTGCAGCACTTGATCTCCTCAACACAACAACGGTGTGGGTGCAGGGGGGAGGTGGTTGAGTGATGTGGGGTAGAGACCGTTGTGGGTGGTTGGGTGTAGATCTTTTTTTTTTGTTCTTGTTTTTTGTTCTTGTTTTGTTTTGGTTTTCGTTGTTTTTTTTTTTTTGGTTTTTTTTTAGGGGTTTCTCTTTTGTTTTTTCTTCTTTTTTTTTTTTTTTTTTTTTGTTTTTTTTTTTTTTTTTTTTTTTTTGTGGTTTTTTGTTTGTTTTTTTTCTTTTTCTTCTTCTTTTTGCCGGCCCTCCGCCCCCCCCCGCTCCGTGCTGCCCTTTCTTTTCTTCCCGCGGCCTGGCCTCCTTGCGTCGCATCCCCTTCCCCTGCCTCTTTGAGCCTCTCCTCTGTTTACCCTACCGAGATAATATCGTGAGGAGCGATCTTCCACCTTGTCAGCCCGGATGGATGACAATGCCACTGCCTCTGGGGTAACTTTTGTCATAATCCACAACCACAGGATGAGCGTTTACCTGAGCTGCTGGTGACATTCACAGGCCCTACAATGTCCAACCCCAGCAATCTCTGGAAAGGCTCCTCAATTATGGGTAAAGGTATGAGGGGTGCTCGCTGTAGCCTGGCGTGCCTTCCCCCCCCTTTGACTACTATACAGGAACGGCAGTATTCCGCCACACATTCCCCATATTGGGCCCAATAAATCTGCTTGAGTCGACTTTTGGTTTTACTTATCCCCAGATGGCCCTGCTATTGGTATCTCGTGCAACTCCAAAAGCGCGTGCGCCGGAAAGGGTGAGGTACCACCGTTGCCTATAAGGGATACAATCCGGCTGGGGTGGTCAGTGTCCCCCTCCTCAGGGGTCTGACCAGCCCCGCCACGTAGCTTGTGTAGACTCTCAATCTGAGTTCAGGGAGTCCATAACCTGGGCGACGCCTGACTCTGTACTGGTTTAATAGTTTAACCCTTTGACTGGTCTCAGCCACTGTGACAGGCTTTGCGTCTGCTCCTGTTCCTCGTAACCCGGACAGCAGGAGATTCAGACTCAGGCAACGTTGAGCTTCCTGAAGACATCTGACTGCGAGTTTACAGCGGACACGTCTACACCACACTCAGATTTTGTCGCAGAGCTGTGGGTGTTAACATACTACCACTATTATCCACATTATTAAACATTTTAAACTCTACATCCTTAATGTTTCACATTTTTCATGTCTATGGCATTAAAAAGCGCTGGGTTGTAGAACAGGTAAATGGTTACGACACATTTCACAATATCAACATGATGCTCATCGTCACAGTCGACAGTAGGCACAGTCCCAACAATATCAGATGTTAATGGTTTACCACGTGGGGCACCAGGGATGCCCTTGTCCTCATCGGACATCCTGGATTACATATCTAGAGACCAGACGCCCCGGTCGCTCCCAGCAACACATTGGTGGGAATTTTATCCGTTACACCCACGTCTGTCATCCCTCTCCCCGCCCCCAATCCAGGTCAACCCTGGCCATGAGAGCAATCAGTAGAGGGGAAAGGAAGGCTAGGGCAGGGGGTAGGGAGATGGGAAAGGGGGGATATAAACAAGCCACTAGAATGAAGTGAATGAACTGTGAGAGATGGAGCATAGAAACTACAAAGGGGGTGGTCAGAGTTCTGTTCCCTCCCAATAAAATGCAGGGGTGCGGCCTCCACTCCAGCACTGTAAATCCGTCCTGGCTGTGAGATCATCCGTCTGACAGTGATTGGTGCACAGGTCATCTCTGCAACATGTCGGCTCACCCCCAATTGTGGACATTGTTCACCCACGTAACTTCCTGTAGGTTGTCACCACCCACCCGCTTACTCCCCCCACCACAATCAAACCGATGGTGAAGACTATGTTGGTCTTCCTCTTCTCTTGCATGTAATGCTGATGGGCCCCTATGGGTTTTCAACAAAACACCTGCGTTTGTTCTCCCGCTGGCTTAAAATTTGACGAAGAAGGGGATTTCCAAGAAGCTTTGTGGGAAACTGTAGAATAGTTAAACAGGTGGCTTCCCCCCTTCCATCCTGCAGGCTCAGTTTCGTGCCTCGGGCACTCTGCTGTTAGCAAACACATCTGCCCAGCTGGGCAGCCTTTTCCAAGGATTTTGACTGCCGTTCTCTATTCACTGTCGCACCTCCGGCTGTAAAGTGTGAATTATTGGTCCATGGCGACTCAGTCCATCCATCTCCTCTGAGTGGTCACACCCCGAATCCTCTGGACCAATTGTTTCACCAGTTTAGTGCAGTTTTCCTGGCAAACTCGGCATAGCTATCCGTATCTGCGCCTGACGTACGGAAACGCTCCTGTATACCTCTGGATGAGGTTAAAACGCTGTATCAGAGCCCTTTTGATGCCTCATAATCGTGCTCCACAAAGGCGGTAAGGTACAAACGGGGCTCCAGTGCTTTGCCTTTAAGTCCAGGTACGGTATCGGGCCCATTCACAGGCGGCAGTTGAAATTGCTGCAGACCCTCTCAATCCTTGCAAAAATACATCCATGTCCCCATCATTCTCCAGGGGCGGAAAACGATCCCAGGCGGGGCCTAAAGAAACACTGTCCATGGACTCACTCTGTGCTGATGTGTGTACGCTCTTTGTTGCTTGTTGGAGCTGTATCTGGGCCATCGCACTCATGCCTCCCGCCTCCGCTTGGCGTTGTTGTTTCCGCAAACTCCGCTCTGCTTTGCGCTGCTGGCTGCTTCTCGGCACTTCTCGGGCTGCCTGTCCTCTCCATTGTTGCATATACAGCTGCATCCTAAGGCTATGATCACAGTCACTGATCTGCTGAGAATTAGAGAAAAAGAAGTGGTCGCATACCGCTGCGCCGCCATGCCCAGCGTTGCTGCAAGAATCTCCTATTGGTTCCTCTGATGCTGGAGTTCCCTGGTCCGGTTCGCAGAAGGATGGGCCTGCAAATCAACCGCACCAGCGTTTGAATGATCTCCGCTGTTCTGGCCGTTGTTAATTAGCCCCTCTCCCTCTGCACAGAGAGTCAGCAGATCAGCCTTGATCTGTTTTTCTGTAACCTCTGCCATTGTAGCAGGGGTCTCAAAACATAGAATCAAAGATAGAAAGAGGGGGGGGACTGTTTTTGCACTATGTATATTGACTGACACTTTTTGAGTGCACTGAAGTCTCTTGCTTGTGGACTGTAGTATTAGGACCTCCAGCCCTAAGTGAAAGGGGGGGTTAATTGCTTTAACCAAACACTTAAAGCCTTAAACATTGTAATCAAAAATGATACACTATCCCACCGCGATGCCACCAATCTGTCATCGAACCCTACTCACCGAGTTCACACAACTGGATCACTAACTCTATGGAAGTCCCAGACTTTAGCCCTTAAGCTCCGCCCACTCCACCCAATGTCGTCATTACGCACCATTTACTCCACGAGAATCCACACTTCCCCCACCACAAGTTACTACGCAAAAATGCCGTAGGCACCTCAACACCAGACAATGTGGGGTGGCCCTGGATGATAACTCCACATGCAGTCACTACTTACACGATATTACAATTATCATTCACACAGACATGCATCGCTTACTACCTGGACTATGCTCATAGACCTCTGGTAACGTGATTCCCTTCAGAGACTCAATCTTTAAGCTACAGCAGAGGCTTATTAAAAAGTTTTAATTATAATAAAAATGCAGTACACTCAAAGAATTAATTGTCAGAATAAATGAAAAAAGGATTAAAAACATACACATGACAATACTTACAACATTTATGGAATAGAACTAAAGAATGCTTGCTAGTGGAATAGGACAAAATTCTTTAGCCCGAGGACAGGGCATAAGCATCGTTCCCCGCCTTCGATTGTATAGATCCTCGTCTGAACACTACTAATGTTTCTTCTTCATTAATTAGCCCAGGTGATTTTTGCCCCCCACCCCTGCTGTGAATGTCACTGTGAGGGGATTTTTTCTATCCCCCTCCCATCCGTGAGCTACTTTTTGGGTCTGGGTTTTTTATCATAACCCCATAACTTTGATTGGGGGATGGCACAATTGTGCCAATTGCTTCCAACAAACGGGCATGTTATTCCTTAACCCCATACCAAACTCGGGTGTCTTACCTAATCAGGGGGTTTTTCGCTATTGGCTGCCTTCCATTGCAGCTAACGTTCTGATTTTCGTCCAGAGTGTGTCTAGACCCATAACTTGTCCTGTGTAACTGGGACCTATAATTATGATTTGTCCCAGTTATGGCAGCTTTATATTCCTTTGTCTGAAGTTTGATGGCAGAACATGCAGTCCTTGGCTTCCTTTTCCATCCCCCACTAGCTCGACTACTCTGGCCGAAGGTGTTAATTTTACCACTTAGAGACCAGCCTTCTCTGATCAAACATAGACTCCCTGGGTGTTATAAACACCCTGCTAGGCTCATCTTCTGGCTGGTCTTAAACAAATGGAGTCTGATGATTTATAACAGGCATAATGAACACAAAGAAGCAAAACAAAAAATATATAACAACCAAACTGTGGAGGAGTAATATTATTATCACATTATGCATATATCAACATCAGAGACCCTAGAGCAGGGGCGGACTGGCCAATGATGCCCACCGGGGAAATCCTGTTGTTCCGGTTTGCTCTAGAGCTGCTGTGGGGCTGGTCTGAAAATATAAGCGCTTTACTCACCATTCCGCGCTCCTTGGAATCTCTGTGCTTTATATCCAGTCCGGACATCAGTGACGCTCTTTGCGCCGTCTGTGCTCAGACTTGATTCGGCAAGTGGCGACGTCACAGTCCTGTGCACATTAAGGCTATCATTGCCGGCAGACTGGATAAAGCTTGGAGATCAAGGAGGCGTCAGATGGTGAGGAAAGCGTTTTATTATTTTTATGTGGCCAGCTGGGACAGGCTGTATACCATGGGGTTGCTGGCTGTCACTGATGCGTGGGGGGAGGGCGGTTAGGCAGGCTGTATTCTGAGGGGATGGGGGAAGAGGGCAGACTCCTATACACCGAGGGGGTGCTCGGTGGGGCTGCTTTAACCTAGGGGGGCTGGCCGGGCTGTATACTGAGGGGGGGCTGGCTGGCTGAATACCGAGACTGGGCTGGCTGTATGTATCAGGGGGGATGCTGTTTACGGGGTGGCTTTCTGGCTTTACAGGGCAGGGGGCTGGCTGGTTGTAAACTATGGGCGGGCTGGCTGATTCAGGGGGGCAGGCTGTATTCAGAAGGCTGGCTGTATCAGGGGATGGCTTCTGCGTACAGGGGGGGATGGCTGCGAGTACAGGGGGGGCTGGATGTTTAAAAAACATTCATGGGGCAGGCTGTAAACTGTCGGGGGGCGGACTAGCTGAATACAGGGCGGGGGCTTGCTGTAAACTAAGGGGGGGCTGGCTATGTACAGGGGGGCTGGCTGTATTTAGGGGGGGCTGGCTGTATACTGGGCAGGGGCTGGCTGTATACTGGGCGGGGGCTGGCTGTGTACAGGTGGGGCTAGCTGGCTGTATTTAGGGGGGGCGGCTGGCTGTATACTAGGGGGGGCTGGCTTGCTGTATACTGGGGGGGGGCTGGTTGGCTGTATAAGGGGGATGGCTTGTAATACTGAGGGGCAGATGGAGGTCTGTATTCCTGAAGGGGGCGCCGCTGTATTCTGATGTGGGACTGTCCTGTCTGCATACTGAGGGGGGCTTGTCTGGCTGTAACTGGAGGGAGGACTTCGGCTTATACTGAGGGGAGGAACGGTCTGGCTGTATACTGAGGGGAGGACTGTCGGCTGTATACGAAGGGGGCGTCTGGCTGTATACTGAGGGCGCTGTCTCGCTGTATACTGAGGGGGCTAGCTGGCTGTCTCTTAGGGGGACTGGCTGGATCTATACAGGTGTGCTGGCCTATATATTGGGGGGACTGGGCTTTATACAGGGGCTAATTGCGTCTATATGGCATAGTATTATTAATATTAGTTATATTCCTGTACATAGGGGGCAGTATTATACTAGTTATAGCTTGTACATAGGGAGCAGTATTATAGTAGTTTATATTCTTGTACATAGTGGGCAGTATTAATAGTAGTTATAGTCTTGTACATAGGGGCAGTATATAGTAGTTATATTCGTGTACCTACTGGGCAGTATATAGTAGGTGTCGTGCGTTCTTGTACAGCTGGGCATAGTATAGTAGTTATAATTCTTGTACATAGGGGCAGTATGATATTAGTTATATTTTTTTGTACATCTGGGGCAGTATTATAGTACTTATATTCTTGTACATGGTTGGCGTATTATGTAATTATATTCTGTCATAGGGGGCAGTATTATAGTAGTTTATATTCTTGTACTAGGTGGCAGTATTAATAGTAGTTACATTCTTGTACATAGGGTGCAGTAATATTTAGTTATATTCTTGTACATAGGGAGCAGTATTATAGTAGTTATATTCTTGTTTCATACTGGGCAGTATTTCAGTTGTTCTATTCTTGTACATAGGGGGCAGTAAGATAGGTAGTTCTCTTCTTGTACTAGGAGCAGTATTTAGTAGTTATAGTCTTGCCCATAGGGGGCAGTATTAATAGTAGTATATTCGTGTACATAGGGGCAGTATTTAGTAGTTTATAGTCTTATGTACACAGGGCAGTATTATATGTTATATTCTTGTACATAGGGGCCGTATTATCTAGTTATCTTCTTGTACATAGGGGCATATTATAGTAGTTATATTCTTGTACCTAGGAGGCTGTTTATAGTGTTATATTCTTGTACATAGGGGGAGGCATTCTCTGTGCTGTACATATTGATTTAGACCATCTATCAACAGTTTTTGTGTGAGTAGTACCCCACCCACATCACAGGACACGCCTACTTGTTTTGCTCCGCCCATAGGGGCACTTTTAGTTTTTTCCCAGCCACTTTTAAATTCCAGTCCTCCCTGCCAGAGGAAACAAGTGAGTTCCGCATCAAGGTCCATAGTAACAGGTAGCTGAAGTTCTTGTGGCAGTATAGAGGTAACATTTTCTGGTATCAAGTGAATACAAAGGTAATAGAATATCCAAGCAGGTTAGTTTAATGAATATTCACATAGAAGAGATGATTTGTAACATGGGTCTGACGAGATGCACCCCTGATTGTAACATATGTAATAACAGCAAGTAATACTTTTTTGCCATCCTGCTACCTAAAGAAAATTTAATCCATAAACTTTGGTACTATTATCGTACAATGTAACATTGGACTAGATTTTTTCAGAGCAAAATAAGTTAAGTATAATTTTGGAATGTTTCCCTTCATTCCCTTTGCTGTAAAAACTGCCTGTTTGTCTGCAACACTACTAAAGAACATACAATTACATATAAATTTTAGCAATTTTCCTGCAAAGTGGGGAATGACTGTCAAACTTTGCTACATTACCACAGAACTAGGCTAAATGCTACACATTTTACATCCTTTCCCACAATGTTTATAAAGCTGTAAATAACTGTTTTGCATTTGCTAACTTCAAACACAAAATATGATGAACGCTTAAACTTTGTCAATGTTTCATAATTTTCTTATGCTAGTGGTGCTCTATTTGCGGTCATTTAAACTAAACTCTCATGTCCTTATGTTTCAAATAATTCAATTCCGCCCCCCTTCCCCTTCCACACACACACACACACACACACAATACACACAGGTGTTCACTCTATCCTTCCCACTGAATAACAGGCTCTGCTGTAAAGAAATCTTAGTACTATACTATGCAAAAAACGTTAAGACTGAAGTAAGAAGACCAATCCTTAGGCACCTGGTTATCCAGGCATCTGATACGGCCCCTGTCTGCTCCCCAAAAATCTGCAACACTTACCTCTAAAGGTTTTCTGAACCAGAACTCTCCCCGAAACCAACCCAAACAGACTAGGTTGGTAACAACATAACTTCTAAACCCAGATTACCAGGTAGTCACTGTACTTGGTCATTGTCTGTTCCTGCCATACCTATTCAACTATCAGGGCAAAGGATACCGTCTGTAAACTTTTGCTACATTGGCCCATTCCTATCCCCAAAGTTTTCCCACAAAGTATAAAAAAAACCCTCTTAGTGGCAGGCGGGATTAAGACTGCCTTGGGCCCTGGGCTGTAGCAATATTATACTCCCTACAAGTTTGGAATCACTTCCTATATATGGTACTAGAATCAGCTTCTTGGGGAATGGAGGATGCATCATTTCTGCCTATTTTCAATTTACGGTTCCAGGACCTTTGGAGGACCTTCAATGGTCTTGAAATGGCTGTTGTATACATGTGTAATGAGAGCATGAACAGATGTACAAGGATTTCATGGGTGAAGGTCCTGCTCAATATAAAATTTGGTGGGTATTGTGGGGGGCCATGAGCCCCCTAGAAGTTTCAAGCCCTAAATTGGTAAATCGGTAAATCACTTGCGCTTAGTGGCCCTTTATAGTACAATGCCCCATTCGTATATCCCCAGGTATGCGCAATACAAATGCCGCACCCTTGCTTTTACATATATGATTTTTTTATTTTCAAACTTGTGGCATGCAGCCTGGCGGCACTACACATGCAGAAATTCTCATATTTACACACACACTTGTCTATACATATTTGTCTATACATAGATACACACAACTGTTACTGGTGCAGCCAGGTCAGCTGCTAAAGGTCTTTACACTTTTACACCCTAGCACAGGGAAGGAGGTGGAAAGCTTGTATGAAGGAAGTTCAACACCCCTGCCAACACAGTGCAAACCCAGTGTTGTGTACCTCTGCCTTCTGTCCTCCTCCTGTGGCCTCCTATCCTCCGGCCTCCTCCTGTGCCCCCATGTCCTCCAGCTTCCTGATCTCCAGCCTCCTCCTGTGGACTCCTATCCTCAAGCATCCTCCTGTGGGCCTCCATTAAATAGGGTTTTCTTTAAGGCCTGATCAACCAGTGCATGTAAATGTGATTGTATTTAAATGTGGAGGATGTGATATTTTAACCCCTTAATGACCACCCTATCGGGATTCTACAGCGGTCATTGAGGGAGGGTACTTCTTCTGACCCGGCTGTAAGTAACTGAGCATGCTCAGAATGCTCAGTTACTTACACTGTACACTGCAATACAAGTGTATTGCAGTGTAAAGGCTTGAACAAGCGTTCGGATGAACGCTTGTTGAAGCCGAAAGGTGGAAAATGTAGAAAAGTAAAAAAAAAAAGATTAAGTCATTTTATGATGATAATTAAATAAATAATTGAAGTAAAAGTCTCATAATCTCCCCAGTTACACATAAAATGCAAATAAAGTCTATAAAACACAAAAAACATACATATTTGGTATCACCGCGTCCGTATCAATCTGTACAATAAATCTAAATCAATATTGAACCCGAAAAAAAACAAGAAAAACTTCCCGTAGTATACAATTTTTCATCAAACACCATCACAAAAAATGTTCTAAAAGGTGATCCAAAAAAACTTACGTTCCCTAATATGATACGACTGAAAAGAACAACTCTTTGTTGGCCCTGAAAACTATGGCCCTGAAAATTTGTCAATAGTAAAAACAATGGGATTTTCTTAAATATTGGTCTTGCTCAGTAAAATTGAGCAAAGATAAGAAAAACTATATAAATGAGTTATCACCGTAATCGTAGTGAACCAGAGAATAAAGATAAAATATTATTTTTACATTACAGTGAGCGGGGGGGGGGGGGGGGGGGTTGAGAGGTGTAAAAATCCAAAATAAAAATTGATGATTTTGTTTGTATCCCCCATTGCATGCATTGCATGCCCTGTGATACAAAAGTGTAAGAGCTTCACATCGAACGTGACAGGGAAAACATACTCTATACGCTCGTTTATAAACTGTCGCACATGCGGCGTCATCTACAGAGCAGTATGTGACTGTGGTCTGGAGTATATAGGGAAGACCAGGCAGGAGCTGAGACGACGCATTGGCGCACATCTGGGGGATATCGCTCATAATCGCGATACCCCAGTGGCACGCCATATAAACTTGCATCATGCGGGTGACGTTGGAAGTATTAGATTTATGGGCATCGATGTGGTGAGACCAAACCCAAGAGGTGGGGATTGGGATCGCCTCATCCTTCAGAGAGAGGCTAAGTGGATCTTCTGGTGTGATACGATATCCCCTAAAGGCCTAAATGAAAATGTGTCATTTGCACCATTTATTTAAACTGTTGTGCTATATTAAATGTGATGTTCTCTGAGATCTGTGACTATCCTTGTATTTAGAAGGAATGTATAACCACTATAATTGTGTTTTTGTGGCCACTGTTTGAACTTGCCGCGCTTCTAAATCAGCCAAAATAACCATTTTCTCATTATGAGTGTCATTTTTATTTTCTGCTACCCCACTGACCACCGTGCAAGGTTCCCTTAGGTTGTGAATGCGTAACGGTTAGCTCCAACACAAGTTTGATACAGGCCTCTTTGGGCATTTTTTTGGTGTTTGGGCGCTTCCCGATGAATATTCTAAACTGTAGGGGCCAGTCAGGTAACTGAAGATTCCTATGGATCTGATGATTGATTAGTGGATAGGGCTCTGCCCTTAATATCCAATGTCAACATTAGACCCCATGTGAATCACTAAAGGAGGCGTTTAGCTGGGCTGCCGGAATGACAGGCCTTACCTCGCCACGCCCCCTACTTACCCTCACGTCTCCTTGACGACGATACACTATGACGCACTCCGGGATACCGGAAGTGACGATTCGCGACACCGGAAGTGACATGTCGCGATCGCGTTAGGCCGGACCGGAAGTACAAGGTCCGTGCCTACCGACACAAGGAGACGCCGAGAGGGATTATGGCGATGCAAGCGGGTAAGTAAACAAGTGCCCCGGGACAGTTATGCACCGCCCAGCTTCAACACCATAGGAACTAGATCACACCTAACAGGGTGTGGCCTCGTATACCACTGGTAGGTCATGATTTGGCCACACAGGATAGGGCTATTCTGACCAATTGGAGGAAGGTTTGTGGACCGGATGGGTGTTAACCCAACCACCCAAAGCCTTTAAATACTTTGACTCTGGAGTATACATTGCTACAGGAATGGACTAGGCCATTGCTAATCCATGTTGCTGACCACTGTCGGTTTCCCTGCAGCAGGACTAAAAACTGGCATTATTCCCCTGAAGAAAGTTCCACCATCTGTGGCACTGGAAACGCGTCGGGAACGCTTTTTTTGAATATAGCACCTATAGGGCCTACTAGGGCAAGTCCATGATTAGGGAACACCTGGGACTGTCCTTGTAAGGACGGGAGCTATATATGGGAACTAGGGCGAGTGGAGTTGAGGGCTTACTAGGGGCAGCGCATCCATCCATTCCTGACCTAGATGTGCCTGAGACCCATCATCTACAACCCTCGTCTGGTCCTACCTCGGGATGGGTGAGATCTGACCAATTTTTCTTTTTATCTGAAGTATTTATTGATATATTTCCCCATCCAGAGTCTATAGTTATGATGCTGTATGTGTTTGCTTAGGGATCCACCTTTTCCCTTACAGGTTGGCAAAACGTACTATTAGGCTATCAGAGTTCATATACTTTATGCTGTTTGTGTTTGCATCTAACTTGGATGGTTGCTGTATCCTACAGAGAAACCAACCTATTGACGTTGGTCAGCTTTTATCTCTGGTTTACATTTTCATGTGATGGTTCACCTTGGTGTTGTTTTCTTTTAATCGCAATAGTAAAAGTTATGTTTTATATGCCCTCACCTATATACATATGTATCCCCCTTGAAATAGTTAACAAAATCCTCACAAATAAGCTTAAGAACCCCAAAAATAATTATCTATACATTTTATCTCATCCCGCAAATAATAAGCCACATATGTTCGCTTTACCAAAAAAATTAAAATTTATAGCTTGTACAATGTGACAATACAAATCTGCTGTGAATAGTGCTGCTTTCATTCTATCCCTGGCCGTGCTCCCATACAGAAGTCTACCACCACATATGGGGTATCAGTACACTCGGGAGAAATTGGGCATCAATCGTTGCAGTGCGTTTCATCATTTAATTTATTCTGAAACTGTCAGTTGTGGCCTACATGAATGTATTTTCCCAAAAAAATTCTATAGTTTCTAAATCGCAGGTCCATATTGTTTTAACCCATGTGAAACACTTAAAGGGTTAATAGACTTAATAGAAGTTGTTTTACATACGTTGAGGGGTGAAGTTTCTATAGTGGGGTAGTTTATGGGGTTTTACTATTATTAAGTCTTTTCAAAGTCACTTAGAAGCTGAGTTGTCCCTCAAAATGTGAGTTTTGGGGATTTTCATGAAAATGAGAAAAATGGCACCTAAAGTTCTGCGCCTCATAACATCCTAGAAAAATGAGAGGATGCATAAAATATCATCCCAACATAAAGCAGACATTCAATAAATGTTAATTAAAAAGCTTTTTGGGTAGTTTTACTTCCTGTCTGGAAAGCAGAATATTTCAAACTTGGAAAATGACGAATTTTTACAAACTTTTGCCAAAACTTCTCACTTTAATTTTACAACTAACGTGAAGTACAATGCGTCACGAGAAAACATACTCAAAATCACCTGGATATGTTAAAGTGTTCTGAAGCCATAACCAATGATCGTGACACAGGGCAGATTTGAAAAATCGAGTCTGGTCATTAAGCTGAAAACTAGGTTCGGTGATAAGGGGTTAATTTCCCTCCATGGACAAATAAAGTTCTATTATTATTTTTTATTATTATTATTATTTTTTAATTTATTATTATTATCATTAACCAAGGGAGACCTCTAGTGTTTGGAAATGGTAATGCAGCTGGCAAACATCTACCTGAGAAGGAAGCTGTAACTGTGTGACCAATCAGATGTACTGTTATTGTTGCAATATAAAGAGAGTGCTAGTTGGATAATATAAGTTTACTACCTAACAAGCAGAGTTTATAAAAAAAAGGTTCCAGGTCAGTGTTGGAGGTCTTTTTCTACTGAGCTTCATAGAAGCATATGTGGCATGCTGCCCTGACACACTTGGCCTGTGTGGAAACCAGGCCCCAAGCAGACAACCCCCTTCAGGAATATGTCTCATCCTGTTGCTACCTTTACCAGGCTGTGAGCACTGAAGGGGGTGTTCTGGTGCTCGATCAGATTGTCCGCCAGATTTAACATGCAAAGTCCAACAGAAATGTGTTGCACGCCACATGTTAAAGGTGCACCAAAAAAGTGGTGCACTCTGTCAGGGCAGTGAAGAGGGCACCAGATTCATGCAGAACGTGTGCCAGAAATCCTGAATCCATACACTATACATAGGCAAAATTTGCTCTCCTCTTAGTAAATGTGCCCATCAACCACTTGTCATGGGCCAGAACAGTAAAGCAAAAGAAAAGAGTTTGTAACAAAACAACTCACAGTTTATTGTAGAGAATTCCAACAGAAGCAACTGAGTAAAGGTTAACAGGATGGCAACAATATTCTTATGAGGAATGGCAGATCAGTGGTACTAGTATCTTCACCCCAGGACCTTGTATCTCTGTGTGACTGGAATTGCAACATCCCTGCCAATGCAGAGGCAGGCTGGTTGTTGCGAATAGAGCCCTCTCCAGGTCAGGAGCTGTTAGGGGGAATGATGAACCCTCTAGGGAGGTTCTGGAACCTCGATATTATGTGATTGCAGCTATAGAAACTGCCTGGAAAGGCAACAGTTAACTGGTGTATGTAATTAACCAATGACCTGTCTATGATGTCAGCTGGAATGTGATTGAAGAGGTGTTACCACCTCACCAGAGGGTGAATAAAAATCCCTGCTGGGTATAAGCACAAGGTCTGTCTAAGGTCTGCCCCAGTAAGGAGAGTGAGGAGTACACCTTCAGTGCTGCCTCAGTGCTATTCTTTCCCAGGAACTTCTAGTGCCGCAGGCCCACTGCCTGACACACAGGGCGAGTCTGGAGACTCAAGCCCAGAACTGCAGCTTCCACTACTTGGACACAGTTCTCCCTGAACCAGCCCAGTCTGCATCTACTATCAGGCTGAATGCACTTTCCTGTGGACCAATTCTCCATGAGCATCCCTCCATCCAAGAATCTGCTGTGTTAACCGTTTCAGTCCGCTGGCTGCTGTTGAATAAAGAACTGTAAGTTGATTTGCACAACGTTGCCTCCGCCTGATCCCTTGATATGGCTGCTTACCACCACGGGCTTCCCCATCCATTACCCAGGAACTCATCCTACGGACACTCAGGGGTTGCCCCGGGGATAAACCATTGCATCAGCATCTCCCTCCATATTTCTTGCACACACCACCTGCTGGAGACCTGCCTGGCTGTAGGACAGCCCTCCGGTCCCCATAGCAAGCACAGTGACCATAGTGTGCCCTAGGCCGCAATAGCCAGCAACTATGGCATTTTGGGCCCCGGCTTCCACCAGGCCCAAAAGAAAAGGATAGGCCCCGGTGGGGGATGTTGCAGAATTTATATTCTTTATAAAGAGTAGCTGGATGAGCTCTGCTGCATGAGGAGCTTGAGTTGGGTGTAATCTCTGTGCCAGGGTTGATCCTCTGGACACTAGGCAGGACCTCCAAACTGTCTCCTGACAGGTGGTGAGAGAGGCTTTATAGCACCCCCTCATTGAATAGCAGTGCTGGGAACCCTGTTTCTAGACAGGAGTTCTGGGAAAGACTAGCTGTAACCCAGTCTTTCTTTAGACATGCGGTGAGTGGAAAGACTAGAGATAATAGACACTGCACAGAATTACAGACAGAGCCTAGTAGTTTATATAACCCCCGACAGTGAAAACATTGTAGTTGAAACCAGGGCCGGCGCTATGGGTAGGCAAGTGGGCAATTGCCCAGGGCCCCTTGAAGGGGGAGAATCTCTTCTTTCAAATGAATCTTGAATTTTGTTTCTAGGTGCCATGGATCCAGAGATATTCAGGTTTAAAGTGAGAATATCAGGAGCAATTTTTATATATAAAAATCACTCCAGACGGCAGTTTAACAGTTAATATCTCTGTTTTCCTGAAACAAATTTAGATTCATATAAAAGAGGAGAATCTCTTCTCTCTATTTCACTCCAGATTCTTAGCCATCAGGCTACAGGGAGAATTTGCTGGACACAGGAGCTGCTGCACCTCACAGATAATGGAAATATTCACTTTATATGTTACTACATTTTGAGAAGTGATAACCCTCTCCTATCCAGAACTATCAAAGAACACACTTTCTCTCTTATTGCCTTTTATTTCGTAATAGTTTTTTTTTTTGGGGGGGGGGATTGATTGATACGATGAACATTCGACCCTCTTCATCTAATGTGGCTACATATTAACAACGCAACCCAGAATATGTCCGTTAAGTTATATCTAACACCAAAAACACCAAAAATAAGTTATTACAGATTTTGTGATATTATGATGACTTATTTATGTGAACATATCAATATGAGGCATTTGTACTGTACACAAGTCCATCTATTACATTTAGGAGATGTGAAGGTAAATATTTTCTGCTTGGAGCACATTTTTTGCCATCAAAGTCAAATTTTAAGTATTTTTTATAAAATGTTTCAGTTTGAATCAAAATTGCATGAAGGCGCCTATGTCTATTAACTCTTTAATGGAATTTTGAAAATGGGGCAAGTGTCTGCTTTCAGAATATATGTGGTTTGTTGGGTTTACTTTAATTCTTTTTGCTGTAATTTCATTTTTAAACGTTAAAATTGTAAAAATTGCTCTGGTCAATTACGCAACAAAATATCCAGAAATGGTGGGTGGTGAAAGGGTTAATACCTCTTGGTTGAATTCCCAACCAATCAAAATCTGTCTAGTTATCTATCTCCTATAATCTGACCATTTATATATCTCACTTTTCTCTATCTATTTCTCAATCAATCTTCTCTCTCTCTTCTACTTTATTTATCTCTCATATCTATCTACTCTATATATAATATACTTTATAGTTCTCTAGTATAGTTATAGTTATCTTCTATCATAATAATAATAATAAATAATATATCTTTATTTATATTGGGCACACAGATTACTCAGTGCTGCACAGAGCTGCCAGATCAGTCTCTGTCCCCATGGGGCTCACAATCTATTCAACCTACCAGTAATTTTTTGGAGTATGGGAAGAAACCGGAGGACCCGGAGGAAACCCATACAAACTCTTTGCAGATGTTGATCAGCGCTGCAAGGCTGTAGTGCTAACCACTGAGCCACCGTGCTGACCATCAATCTCCCTATCATCTATCTATCTCTTATAAAATTCTCCCACATTACAGTTTGTTTTACCATACTAAAGGGAGCATCTTACTGACTGTGACTGGTCATAAAATAGTTTTATTTTGGGGCCCCACTTTGTCTTGAACCGGCCCTGGTTGAAACCAAAAACAAGTGTGTCTTTTGCAAAGGTAACAACTTATAAAAACGTAATGCTAATAGAAGATATTTTAACCCTTGCAGAGTATCAAATATGATTATAGAGAACAGTTCTGACTTTCGACATTTGGTGGAAGTGTTGTATCACAAGTGGGGCACAGCAGTTTATAACACTACATATGGTACAATAATATGGGAAATTATAGGAAAAATGTGAGATGATTAAACGCATAAAACAAGACCATGCAGAGAGAGATGTGAGCTAGGCGCCGTGAGGTGCTGCGTCCGGCCCAAAGCTGGGGAGTAAAGCCAGTAAGGAATAAGAGGCAATTAGGATAAAAGAAGGACACAAGAGGGATGATAGTGGGTGGGGGATAACAGGGATTTTATTAGGTTATTAAAGCAACCTGTTTCAACTCCGGATCAGCATCTTCATCAGGCATACAATACAAGTTTGCAACTATGAAAGTAAAAGAATGGTGCATAAAAATTGGTTACCAATAAATAAATTATATGCAAAAATTGTAAAAGTGTGGGATATATATTCTCTCTATTTTGTATTTATAATTAGGTATACAGTAAATAAAATAAAATAATTAGTTGAAAAGTATGGATGAAATGAATGAATACATGTATGTATAGGAACGTAAATGAAATGAGTATGTAAACACAATGAAAATCGATGCCCTGGATGGACTGGGTATGAAGGAAGTGCAACACCCCTGCCAACACAGTGCAAACCTAGTGCTGAAAAATCAACATCCCTCTCCCCTCTGTCCAGCCTCCTCCTGGCCTCTAGCCTCCTCCTGGCCTCCAGCTTCCTGATCGCTAGCCTCCTCTTGTAGCCTCCTGTCCTCAAGCCTCCTCCTGTGGCCTCCTCTTGTCCTACCTCCTCCTGTGACTCACTGTCCTCCAGCCTCCTGTGACCCACTGTCCCCAAAAAACAAACCAGATTGATGCACATTCACTGCCTTGCCCTTGTGCTTAACTTGGTGGTCTACCAATTAAGCAGACATGCTGTTGCATAAAGGCTTGAGGATGCATCTGTTTGGCGCAAAACGGCCCATCACTTGCCGCGGCTGCACGTCTGTCCGTATGTCACTCTGCTAAATAAAGTTTGAACCTTCCACCTTCATAGCCTGTAATTTCGACTCCAGCAGTGCCGGAATGATAGTATTAAATGTGCTGCTGAAGTTGAGGCGAACCTCTGTCTTGAGGGCTTCCAAATGAGCACACACATCAGATTAATCAACGCATCATCTACTCCCAGCCCTTGCCGATATGCAAATTGTAGCGGATCTATAAAATACTTCACCATACTAGACAGATGATGTATAACGAGTCTTTCCAGAATTTTCATAACCACTGAAGTCAGCGCTATTGGCCTGTAGTCATAATAGTTAATAGTTTTGGCCGTGGAACTTTTTTAACTGGGATTGCAACCGATGACTTCCACAATGTTGGCACTGTCCCACAGCTTAGACTCATATTAAATAATCTCACAAAAACCCCACCAAGCTCAATACTGCAAAATTTTTTGGACCCTACTATCCAACATATCTGGGCCCCCAGATTTTTTAGTTATCAACTTTTTTAATTCTAAAACCACATCCTCAACTTCCACCAGAGCCATTCTTCCAGCATTTCCCCCACAATAAAATTCCTCTACATCATTCATATTTGCTCCCGCCACTTTGCTATATCCTGGTTCTGTCGAGTTACTCAGTGTATCAAACCGGTTGAAGAAGTTATTCAATTCGTATGCCATCCCTTTGTCACCATCTTCACCGTCGACTTTAATAGGGATTGCAGTAATTAATTTTAGTCCCTTCCATACCTCATTTGGTTTATGCTCCAACATTCTCTTTTCAAGTCTATTCTTATATGCCTCCTTACATTCTCTTACTTTTTGTTTAACTTCCTTCAATATGCTTCTATAGGAATCCTTGTCCCCAACCTGAAACGCCCGTCTCTTCATACACAACAACCTCTTCAATTCTCCAGTCATCCACGGTTTCTTATTTGCAAATATCTTGACCCTTTTCAACGGCACTATGCAGTCTACACAAAACCTGATGTAGTTGTCACTAGGTTCACACTTAAATTAACATCTTAATGTCTGTTGTTGCAAAGCAGCATTGTAATTCCTCTCCAACTGTCCCGGACCATTTACGTACCACTATCTCTTTTGCTGGAAGTCTATTAAAAACTGAGTGATACCTTGGTTTAAGGAAAATCAAATTGTGGTCAGAGTTTCTCGGGGAGGGGGGGGGGGGGTAATATCATGGATTTATAGGCATCAGCAACATTAGCATAGAACAGATCGAGTATATGTTCACCCCTAGTCGACCTAGTAACATACTGTGTTAGATTTGACCATATTCCCGTACTCCTGACATGGTTAAAATCCCCCGTTAGAATCAATAGTGCATCACTATATCTACCTACCAACCCACCAAACTCCTCTTGAAGCACTTCAATTGCCGCTTCATAGTTAGCTGATGGGGGTATATATATTCCAACCAGAATTACTGCTGAGAACTCCTTTGGGAGGTAAAACGGGCTCATCACCAATGCCAAAATCTCAACATTTCCAGAGCAGTGCTGAATTCTCACAATAATAGGTTTGGCTAAACACCACCCCTGATTAACATAAATAATAATCCCTCCAACTTTTTTCTTTCCATTACTACCACAATCCCTGTCGCCTCTAACCTGGGAAAAACTCGGTACACTAATCAAACTATCCGGGATCATATCATGTAGCCATGACTCCATGAAGAACATAATACAGCAACGCGATATTTCATTATCATCCATGACCATGGAATGCAATTCATCCATTTTATTACTTAAAGATCTTACATTCCCGGTTAACACAGAAGGGACAAAAGGGACAAACTTATGTCACAAAAGTTTCAAACAGTTCTAATCTCCTAATAGTTCTTTATTTCCTACGCCTGGCAAGGGCATGTATAATTTGTTCCAAAATTTGCAACCTTTTTTTTTTTTAAATGATAATAATTCAGTAAAAAGTACAGAAGACTAGCCCATGGTGAACTTTGAAGAGAGAATGCCTTAGGCAAAGAAGCCTCTCCTCAGTGCAAGAGGTATGAACACATGAACGACTCACACACAATGAGCAATAAGATCAGATGAGATGAAGGTCGAACTTTTTGTTTTTTATTCTAAAGGTGATGTGTGGAGGAAACCTGGCACTGCTCACCACCTGTCAAATACTATCCCCACACTGAAACATGGTGGTGGCAGCATCATGCTATAGGGGTATTTTTGAGCTGCAGGGACAGGATGATTGGTTGCAATTGAAGGAAAGATTAATGTGGCCACGTACAGAGATATCCTGGATGAAAACCTTAGACTGGGCTGAAGGTTCACTTTCCAGCAAGACATTGACTCTAAGCAGTGGCTTCAGGACAACTTTGTGATCATTCTTGACTCGCCCAGAGATAGCCCTGACCAAAACCCAATTAAGCATCGATGGAGAGACTAGAACATGGCGTCCACCAACAAGCATCCGATCCAAAGGAAACCGGATAGGGTCTGAAAGGAAAAATGGCAGAGGATCCCCAAATCCAGGTATCTAAAACTTTTTGCATCATTCCCAAGAAGACTCATGGCTGTACTATCTCAAAGGGTGGTTCACTCAATACCGTGCAAAGTATAAGTATATGAATACTTATGACCATGTGATATTTCAGTTTTTCTTGTTTAATAATTTACCAAAAATATCTGGAGTAAATTCTCTGTGGCACCAGAGGGGCATGTGCTTAGAGAGGAGGAAGGTAAGTGAATAAAGCTTTTGTACGTCTTTCCATGCTACTAGTGTATCCCTCATTTCAATTGATGTCTTTTCTATCGCAGGCCATCTATTGTATTTCGTGTGTAGGAGTGCCACTAAGTCATGGGGCGCGTGACAAAGAGATTCGCTAAAGGTAATAACCAGGAATATCAGGTAAATTGACTCCCCCCTCAAATTTCTCCAGCATTAGTTTTCAGACTGTTATCCATGGTTTCTTCCCCCTCCATATGAAGGATTGGAATGCTCTCATTATTTGATCTACGTCTGAATGTTTAAGTAGTATGGGTATGGTTTGCATTGGGTATAGGAGCCAGGAAAATGGGATCATATTCATAAGATGACGTCTGCCTAACATTGTTGCCAGCATATTAGCTCTGCTAGGATCTTGGTTATGAGTGGTGAGTAGTTGAGTGCATAAATTATGCTTGGTGATCCTCTTCCTATAACCAGATATGTTAAGTGTGTGTCCACCCACTTAATACCCATGTTAGATGGGGGCCAGTCAGGTTCTCTGTGGTTTCGGCATAGATTGAGGGCTTCGCTCTTAGATATATTTATGTGAAAGCCCGCAAACCTTCCAAATTTCTCTATGTGATCTAGAACCGGTTCTGCAGAATTAGAGAGAAAGAGAATGATGTCATCTGCAAACATAGCTAGCTTTACTTCTCTGCCTCCGACCTTGATTCCTTTAAATAGCTCTGTACCCTCTAATACTCTAACCAGCGGTTCCAGAGCTAAGTCAAAGGGCAGCAGAGATAATGGGCATGCCAAAATCGTCTTCCAGTGACAACACACTTCATTGCAAATAAAAATCACCTATTACAATTAAGGTTTCACGTCATTGAACATGTTGATGAACACAGAAGAAGAGATAATCAGGTGGTGCTACATGCACATGTGAATCTTGCTAGATACAAACCATTGAACCAATGGGGATGAACTGGGCTTACATTTACTCTATAATGCAATTTCTCTTGCAATAAACTGTGTCTACTGCTTATTATTCATACTAGTTGTCTATATTTTTGATTTAATTAATATAATAATACTACTTCCTCATCTTTTTTTACAGGAAATTGTGGCTTCTTCTCCAGGGGTGTGATAGGGATTTTTATGCAGGGCCCCAACAGCCCTCTTGACTTTTGTAAGGTGAGTCCTAATTAACCCTTTCATGATTGAACATAAAAACTAAGACACACGTCAGTCTCTTAGTGTATGTCAAGATCTTCTCCCGTTTAATATCTCAAAATGCATAATATCACAGACAGAAGAGTCATCAAAGGGGCGTGAATAGTATACTACAAAACTATTGGTCATCAGCACATTCTGGGAAAAACAATTAATTAATTGTGCTCAGTTCTCAGAGACCTTGTACACAGATATTGTTTATATTATCAAAAGCTACAAAAAGTACTGAGAATGTCTCTAGAAGATAAACAACAAGATAAGAAGGAGAGCAATTATGTATAACAAGTGTCAAGGAGAAATCCTCACAAGCAGACTTTAAATTTAAAAAAAAACTGAAGTTTGAATTATGAATTTAACTTGACAATGGTCAGGGAACATGGCCGCTGTATCTAAGATGGTGACAGAAGTCAAGATGGCGTCCGAAACCAGTGCGATCTCCTTAACAGGTGGGTACGACTCAAAAGTTGTATACATCAAGTTTTATACTTCTTGGCTCCCCTCCCAATCCATTTCATTGTAAGTTTGTCCTGTCTCTCCCATATCTCTCCCATATCCTGTTTAACCTATGTTTCTTATATATATCCCTCTCATCTTCCCATGAATCTGGCATATACATTTCTACACAACGCTCGCCTTTTTAGATTATAAGTATACAGTTAGGGCCAGAAATATTTGGACAGTGACACAATTTTCGCGAGTTGGGCTCTGCATGCCACCACATTGGATTTGAAATGAAACCTCTACAACAGAATTCAAGTGCAAATTTTAACGTTTAATTTGAAGGGTTGAACAAAAATATCTGATAGAAAATGTAGGAATTGTACATATTTCTTTACAAACACTCCACATTTTAGGAGCTCAAAAGTAATTGGACAAATAAACATAACCCAAACAAAATATTTTTATTTTCAATATTTTGTTGCAAATCTTTTGGAGGCAATCACTGCTATAAAAGGGGTTGTCCGAGAGTTCCGAAACAAAACTATAGGTGGCCGGGAGCGGGCTGCTTAAAACAATAAAGATGTACTTACCTTCCGGTGCCCTCCGGTATCCAGCGCTGCTGTCGCTCCAGTCGGGCGCCATGTAAACAAACATGGCCGCCGAAGCAGCGCTGCATTCAGCTTCCGGCCGGACCCGACAATCTTCCGGCCCCCATACACAATGCTGTGTATAGGGACGGATAGGCGTACCCGGCCACGAGCGGCTCCTCTTGTCTGCTGTTATGTCATCAATAAACACAAGTGACCCAGTGCCATTGAAAGCCATGCATGCCCATGCCATCATGTTGCTTCCACCATGTTTTACAGAGGATGTGGTGGGCCTTGGATCATGTGCCGTTCCCTTTCTTCTCCAAACTTTTTTCTTCCCATCATTCTGGTACAGGTTGATCTTTGTCCCATCTGTCCATAGAATACTTTTCCAGAACTGAGCTGGCTTCTTGAGGTGTTTTTCGGCAAATATAACTCTGGCCTGTCTATTTTTGGAGTTGATGAATGGTTTGCATCTAGATGTGAACCCTTTGTATTTACTTTCATGGAGTCTTCTCTTTACTGTTGACTTAGAGACAGATACACCTACTTCACTGAGAGTGTTCTGGACTTCAGTTGATGTTGTGAACGGGTTCTTCTTCACCAAAGAAAGTATGCGGCGATCATCCACCACTGTTGTCATCCGTGGACGCCCAGGCCTTTTTGAGTTCCAAGCTCACCAGTCAATTCCTTTTTTCTCAGAATGTACCCGACTGTTGATTTTGCTACTCCAAGCATGTCTGCTATCTCTCTGATGGATTTTTTTTCTTTTTTTTCAGCCTCAGGATGTTCTGCTTCACCTCAATTGAGAGTTCCTTTGACCGCATGTTGTCTGGTCACAGCAACTGCTTCCAAATGCAAAACCACACACCTGGAATCAACCCCAGACCTTTCAACTACTTCATTGATTACAGGTTAACGAGGGAGAAGCCTTCAGAGTTAATTGCCAATTGTCCAATTACTTTTGGTCCCTTGAAAAAGAGGAGGCTATGCATTACAGAGCTATGATTCCTAAACCCTTTCTCCGATTTGGATGTGGAAACTCTCATATTGCAGCTGGGAGTGTGCACTTTCAGCCCATATTATATATATAATTGTATTTCTGAACATGTTTTTTAAAACAGCTAAATTAACAAAACTTGTGTCACTGTCCAAATATTTCTGGCCCTAACTGTACATTGATATATTAACCCTTTCCCTCTCCATAGCCGGTAAGTCTTTGCTGCATATTGCGTCCTCGGGGAGCGGAGATCCGTCGCCATGGTAGCCTCGGGTCTTCCGAAGACCCGAGGCTACTTCTTTTTAACTCATTCATTACAATGTGCAATCAGCACATTGTAATGAATGGGGAGTAAAATCCACATATACTGCTATACTGTAGTATGGCAGTATATGATAGGATCGATCAGACAACCTTGGGTTAAAGTACCCTAGGGAGTCTGAAAAATACTAGTAAAAATAAAAAAAGTAAAAAAAAAATAATAAAAAAAAACTAAAAATTCAAATCACCCCCATTTCCCAAGAACTGATATAAATATAAATAAACAGTAAAAATCATAAACACATTAGGTATCACCGCATCCAAAAATGCCTGATCTATCAAAATATAATCACGGTTTTTCACTGCGTTTTACCCCGTAACGGAAAATAGCGCCCAAAATCGCAAATGGCATAAAAAATCTATAAAAAGTGATCAAAAGTCCTAAAAATTATTGCAATGAAAATGCCATCAAAAGTCACAAAAATTTACACCACCCACAGCTCCGTGCACCAGGAGATTTAAATTTTTGTAAATGTATGAAAACACTAAAAAACCTTTACAAATTTGGTATCCCCGTAATCACAATAACCCAAAGAATAAAGTAGACCTGTCATTTGGGGTGTACAATTAAAGTTGTAAAATCCAAGCCCACAAGAAAACGTCACAAATGTGTTTTTTCTCCATTTTCACTGCTTTTGGAATTTTTTTCCCGCTTCCCAGTACAAAGCATGTAATATTAAATACCGTCACTTTGAAGTGCAATTTGTTACGCAAAAAATAAGCCATCACACAGCCCTTTATGTGGAAAAATAAAAAAGTTATAGAATTTTGAAGGTGGGGAGTGAAAAATGGAAGTGAAAAAACTAGAAAGGGCCAAGTCGTTAAGGGGTTAATACTTCAAACTCTAGATTTCTTGGGTGCTAAAGGCAGCCGGGGCCCAGAATACTGGAGTGGCTGACGGTTGTGGCCTAGGCACGCTGATGTCACGGTGCTTGGTATGGGGACTGGAGGGCTGTCTTACAACCTGGCAAATATCCAACAGGTGGTGTGTGCAAAAAATATAGAAGTAGAGGCTTATGTACTGGTTTCTCTCTGGGGCAACCCCTGAGTGTACGTAATACATGTCCCTGCGTGATGGATGGGGAGCCCTTGGTGGTACAGCCTTATCCAGGGAACATAGTGCAGAATAACTCAGTGTTCTTTATTAAAACAACTGGAGGCAAACGGCCAGAATGATCTCGGTACAGATTCCTGATTACTGGAGTGGTCCTGGAGAGTGGTCCTCAGGAACTGGTTCACCAGCCTGGTAGTAGATGCAGGCTGGGATGAAGCTGTGTCCAATCTGTGGATGCTGCAGTCCTGGGTTTTGATGTGTGTCAGTGCTGATGGTGCACAGACACTGGGGCTCATTTACTAAGGGTCCGCGGACCGCACAAATGTTGGATATTCCGACGATTTTGGATTTGCGCCGCATTTAAAAGGGTATTGTGTCACACGCAATTGGATTTTGGCACAAACGCCATGGATTTGGACAAACTGTGGGATTTAACTTAAAAGTTGTGTCTCAAGCCACGCACTTACATGCACCGGGAGAGAGATGGTGAACTCCGGCGGACCTGAAGTGACGCATTCAGGAAGTCCGGCGCACGATGTAAGTGAATTGCGGCACTTTCGGGATCTCCTCTGGACCAGGTGAGTAAATGTGCCCCACTATCTCTCTCTCTCTGACAGGGTCTGGTCTCAAGTGAGAGCGGGATTCCAAGAGGCCCAGCCCCTCCCTGTACAGGGTTTTTGTTATCCTGGTCAGGTGGTGGCTAACTCTCCAATCACACTCCAGCTTACATAGGGGAATACAATTGGATGACAATTCACATATACCTAACCCTTGCCTGCCCAGGCAGAATCTACTGCTGCTAATTCCTAATGTCCAGGGTCTGGAGCATTCCTGGAGGGTCTCAACTCCCTCTGTCAGTTCTTAACCTGGAGAGGGCACCTGTTTGCAACTACTCCCTTGCCATTGTATTGGCAGGGGTGTTGCACCTCTATACTATCTCCACCTCCTACTGAGCAGCCTATACTTCATATTTCTTTCATCTCCTACTCATACATGCTGTGCTTCTACACCTCAGCATTGCATCCTCATGAAGACCCAACCTTGCGCTCCCCATGTGATGACACAGCGTCTTTGCTCAGCCTTTATTGCAATGGTAACATGAACTTGCAGGTGTCTGTGGCTAGAGAAGCCCCCACACCCATCCATACTATGCCTCCTTCCACAACACAGCCACCACTTCGCCCTCTGCTTCAAATTCATTGTCTCCATGTTGACATATACAGTTTTGTGCTTATATTGTCTTTTGCCCTCATCTACTGCATTTGATTCTCCCCTAGTCACTCCACTCCTCTGTTAGCTCATACTTTATCTTTACCTTTCCCTGGCACCCTCCACTTATCATGGATTTATTCATGACCGAAACGTTGTCATTTTTTATCTGGAATACCCCTTTAACAGCAACAACTGATGTTAACAGCAAGACCACTGCCAGTTATCAAGTATAAAAAATAAATAAAATCAGTCAGTGTTAACCCTTTAACGACATTAGTACTACATCACGGGCAGCAGTGACTTCCCGGATCGTGATATACTACTATATCCAGCTTCTGGCAGCAGGGGTTGTGGGTGTCAGCTGTATATTAGGCCTGTTCCACATTTGCGAGTGTGATGCGATGAACTCACATCACACGCACAACAGGTGCTGCCGGGATCTCCCGGCCTGAACGCTACAAACCCGGGATTGACCTAAATATGTCAGTTCAGTTCCGGTTTGCAGCGTTCAGGCTGGGAGATCCTGGCAGCACGCGTTGCGAGTGTGATGCAGGTTCATCACATCACACTCGCAAGTGTGGAACGTGCCTTAATACGCCTCTAACATCCATGAATGGAGATTCCTTTGATCGCAGATGTTAGCCCCTTAAAGGGGTGGGGTGGCGGGTCCACTGCTTGGATGACAGCCCCAGAGTCTGGGGCTTCACGATGCCTTCCGGGACCCGGGTCTGCTGTAGCATCTGTATTGCACTGTGTTAGATGAATAAGGCCCCTTTGACACATGTGTTTTTCACGCACGTTTTCTGCACATGCTTTTGACGCGCAGAACTTGCAGTGAACTCTGACCCATTGTAATCAATAGGTCTTTTCAGACTTGCATTTTTTTTCACGCACACACGCGCATTTAAATCTCGGCATGCTCTACTTTTGCAAGTCACGCGCATGAAAAACGCACCATACAAGTCTATGGAGACGCATCAAAAACGCATTGCACTCTGAGACACTTGCAAGTGCAATTTTTCATGCATCAATTGCAATAGAAAAGATAGAGCTCAGTCCTGAGTCCTTTCATGCGCATTACCTGCGCGTGAAAAACGCATTGAAATTGCATTGTAAGTGCATTGAAAACGCGCGTGAGACACTAAACAAACTCTGACTGAAAATTGATTGAACTCTGATGCAAAATGTGCGTTTTTGAGTGACCAAACCCTGACCGCACCCTGATCAGACTCTGATGTGATCTGCAACGCAAGTGTGGAAGGGGCCTAAAAGCTTAAACAAGCGACCAGAGCATCCCTTGTTGAAGATAACCAGTAAGAAAAAAAAATCTTTTCAATAAAAATAATTAATTTAATTAAAGTAAAAGTCCCCTAAACAACAACATTCCCTGTACAAATCTAATGAAGTGCAAAAATCCCAAAATAACTAAAAAGAAAACCACATATTTGGTATTGCCATGTCCTTAACAATTTGTACAATAAATTGGTAACATTATTGGACCCACTAGGTAGACACTATAAAAAAAAATTTGTCAAAAATGAAAAAAAATGTGAAAATCCCTTCACATAAATGTTCCAAAAAATGATCCAAATAAGTCACATGTGCCAAAATGGTACCACTGAAAAGAACAACTCAACATGTGAAAAATAAGCTCTAAAATATCTCTGTCAACCAAAAAATATTAACCCCTTTCCGACATTGGACGTAGTACTACAATCCGCTTCTGGCACCGACTGCGGGCAGATTTATCAAGCTAATACCCTACAATAAGGCAAACTCGAGAATGATAGATTTAAAAATATTTTAAATTTTTATTTCATATATATTAAAACTGATACAAACATTGGTCTATACAAAAACTAAAAATTATCCCAACGATCCCAAAAATGACGTAGAAGCCTTATACACCTCAATTAGACACGCGGATGGCCTGACAGCAGTGAAATTTTTCTTGGAATCAAGCAATCTTCCTAAAGACCTTTCGGAATTTCTCATAAAATTACTGGACTTTATTTTGACACATAACTTTTTTACATTCAAGGACCGTTTCTTCCTCCAAACCCAAGGAACGGCAATGGGGGCTGCGTGCGCCCCCTCATATGCCAACTTGTTTTTAGGTGCATGGGAAAGGAAAATCTTCCAAACGGACCCCATTCGAGGAATTGAGCATGTGTACAATTGGATGCGATACATCGATGATGTACTATTCATTTGGCAAGGGACTATGGAAGAACTGCATGACTTTATGCAAAATTTAAACAAAAATACAGAGAATATAAAATTGACATACAAAGTAGGCTCTGAAATGGATTTTCTGGACATCAGAATGAAGGTGGACGAAGAGGGTGAGATCAAAACCGAGGTATATCGGAAACAAACAGCCACCAATTCATTGTTGCATGCTGAGTCAGTACATATTCCCTCAACAATAAAAGGGATACCGGTAGGACAGTTTTTAAGACGAAAGCGGATTTGCTCTGATGAATCTAGCTTCGAACAACAAGCGGTGGATTTGAAGGAACGCTTTATAGAACGGGGATACTCAAAAAAGGAACATCAAAGGGGCCTATCGTAGGGCCAAATTCACACCCAGAAAAGAGCTATTGTGCCCCAATGAGGAGGATAAAAAATGGAAAGTAGCTAAAGAAGGCAATACCACACGCCTAATTACAACATACAATAATGATTGGAAAAAACTGACCTCTACGATATCTAAATACTGGCCTATTTTACACACAGACAAGAACTTAAGCAAACTAATCACAAAACAACCAAAAATTACAGCACGAAGAGCACAAAATCTGAAAGACCGGTTGGTCCACAGTCACTATATTCCGGAAAAGGGGAATCCCTTCGGAACTAAAGGTCCAAGATGGGGATGTTTCCCAAGTAAAAACTGTAAAGCGTGCGATAACATCCAAAGATGTGATATATTTTGGGACCAAGAATACAAAAAGGAATACAAGATCACACAATATATCTCATGTAAAACCCCCGGGATAATATACCACGCAACATGCCCGTGCGGGAAGATTTACATTGGTCTAACAACAAGGGATTTCAAATTAAGAGTTGGTGAACATCTAAGGGACATTGAGAACGCAAGATCAGAAGAACATATTGAATCCTTGAAGACATTACCAAGACATTTCAAACTACATCACCAATGCAACTCCAAAGGACTTGTCTTCAGAGGTGTTGATAAGGTACATTTGGGTGTGCGGGGGGGGAGATCTGATGAAGAAATTGGCACAAATCGAATGTAAATGGATTTTTAAGTTAGGCACAATGGCACCTTCGGGACTAAATGAATCTTTAAGTTTTGGATCCTTTTTATGAAATATTTTTGTGTTGGGTATATGTATGGTTTTAACTATGATTTCTTTGATTCCAGTACTATGAAATGTCCAGTTGGTCATGGGGGACAGCACTTACCAGGGAAGGTGGAGCTGGTTGGTGGAAGATCATGACGAGATCGAAGCCCTATACCGGGAAGGAAGAAAAAAAGAAGATGAACTGGGATGAATAAATGAAATTAACTCTAAGATATATACGCGAAATGGACAACCTTGCTGTAAATAACCACAATAGAGATAAATAAGAATCGAGACATCCTGTCATTGAAGAAGGACTTTGAACATGTTGTACGCTTAAGTAAGAAATCCAAAGTCAAAGAGAGAGATTACAAGAAAAGGAATTGAGCTGCTATCCGGGATGAAATGGTCCACCAACTATATGTATGTAGTTGCTTCATATGAATATTTCATTACTAATACAAAGGCCCTTATACATACTGCCGAGTTTTTAACTCATTAAATATGCATCAGCCAAGAAGAATTTCAGGGCATTCAAAAATTGAGAGCAACAAACCAAATTGTATAATTAAGGATAGGGGAAAAGAGTACTAACTTTCAATTATAAAATAGGACTTATGAATTATCACTATAATTATCACAAGCAAATATCACAAGTACACTACTAGTATAAGCATATCACAGGCACAACACTTAGGCACAATATTTTGGGGAGATCCATGGTTGGGATAGCACAATCACTAGTAATTAATCTAAGGATAGTTAGTATTGTCTTTTACACTATTGAGCACCACGGAATAAGGATAGTCACATTCTATTTGCTTAGTAAAATTTGATTAATCACAGTCTCTATTTCCAACACATAAATTTGATGGACACCCAGGGGAGAATAGAAATTTACACTACTGTACACCACGGAACAAGGATAGCCACATTCAATCTGTTTAATATAATTTGACAACACATAAATTATATGGACACTTAGGGAGAATAGAAAATTCACATTTTCCGGGTCAATTTGAGAACAGTAATATGTCACATGGCTTATACATGGGTAAGTAGGGCACTTAGGGATGATTTAACTTTTTACACCAAAAATTCTTTTGAATATCATTTCACACTTACTCCCGATCCCATTAATAATATTTTTTCACTCCCGGCACTGTTTTTCAACACTATTAGGTTGAATAGGTTTAGTACTTATAAAAACATTAGTAATAAGATTTACAGCTATGAAAGATAATTTCTCCTTATTCCCCTTTTCTATTCTTTATCTCTTCTTTATGTGAGCGCATCCCGACCACTAATTCCGCTGGTGACGGCTTCCTCCGGCAAATACCTATGCGCATGCCCGGACAGAGGAAACGTAATTTCTCTCCGTCTCGGGACTGCGCGTGCGCGGCGGTGGCCAGAAGAGGGACGTCGCCATCTTGCTACAGGCGGAAGCAGTGGAAGGGCATGCGCCATATAACAGGTGATTTAATTAAACAGATCACTGACATATATTTCCACCTATCACAGCATCCCTAGAAATCACATGTTCGATACCCACGGCCATAAATAACTGGACATACCTCTTGGTTAAACACGCCTCCTGAGGAAGCAATAGGCGAAACGCACGTCGAGGCGCGGGGTAGACAAACAGCCAGAGCAAGAAGGTAATAACCTATACACTACCTACTATAGAAAGAAATGTCTTTTATTTGATGCATGGTTTAAATTTGTAATTGACTTGCTTTAGCTGAGCTGTTGAAGTCTCCCCTACTATCTTGGGATCATTTTTAGTTTTTGTATAGATCAATGTTTGTATCAGTTTTAATATATATGAAATAAAAATTTAAAATATTTTTAAATTTATCATTCTCGAGTTTCCCTTATTGTAGGGTATTTGATTGGAGTTTAGGGGGGAATTCATCCTAACTAAACTGTAGGACGTATTAAATTTGGATTATAGATTTATCAAGCTGTCTGAATGTCAGAATATTCTTAGTTGCCCTTGGAAACCAACCATATCTCCCCCTTTAAAATATTCATGAGAAATGGTAAAATGAAAGTTGAGCTAGGAATTGCTCTCCCTATCCACTTCTTTCCTTGCCAGAATGCTGTCCCTCTAACTTTATGCTGTATTAAGTAGCGACAACTGTGTGGGAAACTGCAGATTTTGTCACTATTTCACGCATCCTGTAATGGACGGAGCCAAATAACAAGCAGAGCTAAGCAGCTGTGGGCTGAGACAAACAGACAAAGGCATACAAAGTTTTGGGAGCCAGTTTATTTGGTCAGAGGAGGGAGATTTAAGTTGGGATGCCAGCACTGCACTTTTCAACAAAGGCACAGTGCAGGGCAAGGTAAGAAAGTCTGCGTGCACTCTCCTCCATCTCCCTTCATTCTGCCTTGTGGCTTAGAAGCCAACGATCCAAAGTTATGGCTCCTAGAATCCAGTACTTTGCCATGCCATGTATAAGATACATCCTTGGTGATATAAGGGTTAAAACAAGAATTCTTTGTCTACATCAGCATCTCACTAGATGGTGAGTCATAAAGTACTTAAGTAATAAGAAGTTACCCCTTACTGTAGCTTCACATATCATAAACAGATTATCTGTTACCTTGTTTTCTTTTCCAGCCTTGGAATGTTGATGAAAACCTTTAATTTCAATAGGTGGGGCAGTCAATACATTTATTTACATTTATTTATTATTCACTTTCTTCATATCTGAAAAACGGTTAACCATATTCAGCTAGTAAAAAAATATTAACTAGAAGTGTGCATTGATGCAATCATAAAACAGAGTTAATGTTCAGCAAGATATGATGACAGCAATTTAATATTTACCTTGTATACAGACAAGACAGACTTGCATGGTAAGATAAAACATGTCTAAATGGATGGTTGGACTGCAAATTACCAGACAGCAGTGGACACAGGTTTATTTAAGATTGGGTGTATTTAAGCTTGGCAATAACACGGCTGCTTACATCAAGAGAGATGTGACGTACCTGAACAGTTCGTGGGAGGAATAGCTGAGTATAATTGTCATTAGCTTCATTATGTAAATACCAATGACAGCAGGTCCTGGGCAAAGTGCAAAGGGAGTGTCACCTGCAAGAAGCTCAGGTCAGTGGGTGCTCTTCACATTAAGCTGCTTGAGCCTTGATCCAACAAAGTGAAAATCATTAAACCACAGATCCAATCCATTTGCTCTGGATGGATTTATAGCTAAAGGAAACATCAAGACCAGCTCCGGTGGTAAACAGGTAAATTGTGCTTTTTATCAAAGTATTTAATTATTGTTAATACCAATTGTTTGGATTGATCTCTTCTTAGACTATATGTTTGCGAAGTGAACAGGACTGTAACAAGAAAGTGTTGGGTCAACTACACACTGCTCACATTTTCCCCAATATCTGACACTTCTCCCATCAGCCACAGTTCATATTTACCTTTCAACAGTATCACTAGACCCAGGAGCGTAAGTAGGACTTGCTAAACCTCGAGGCAAAATAGTGATTGTCCCCCCTTTGACTTAATTGTGTACATGAATAATTAAGAAGCTACTATTAAAATTGGCTAGTTTAATGGATTAACCAAAGAAAGTGTAGGGATGAGGCAGGCAGGAGGAAACTACTATTGAATGTACATAAATACAATGGTAGATTTCCTTTAAGTAATGTAATCTATGAGGGATCCGCTTATTACAATTTGAAAATAGTTTACTATATAACATTTTGTACATAAATGATGTCACTACATTCCTTACTCCTTTATTCTTTATACTTCATCTTGTATTGATGCATCCAGGTCTATTCTGTTATCTCAGTGTTCAAGGCTGGGGGGACTATACGGGCGCTTCTGCATACGATATATATTGTTCTTTATCTTGAACCAGGTGGTCTCCTCCCCCAACATTGAAGCTGAATTAGCCCACTAATTAAAATCCAACTTTTTAAGAAATGAATAAAATTAATCCATAAAACAATACAGTGTTTGTAGTGATAAAATCAATCAATTAATCCATTAATTCATTAAAAATAATAAATTTAAAACAATCCCATCTGCATCAATCTGTAAGTATCAAAAAGATGGGCACAATCATAGTGTAAGAGTTCCCAAACTAATGGATGCTTACCCTTGTAGTGACTATTTTATAATGAATATGTAGTCAGAATGTGACATGAGAAAGGAGATAATTTAAGGTAGGAACATATATTATTGTGGAAATAGGATATGAATAGAATATGTCCCAAATATCTCCCTTGCTGGGTGTCTTAAAAAGCCTTAATAACCTCAACTGTAGTCCTAACCGACAAGCACCCCAACAGGAACCTATCCTGATAAGCCAGAGAAAACTAATGCACCCTACTGTAAATTAATGATCCCAATCTGATTGTTTAGGTGAAGGTGATAGGAGGGACAAGTTGTCTTTACAAAAATTCCTGACATGGTATGTTTCACCTGGTAGGCTCATCATGGAAAAACGATTCTGCACACCTATCCTGTTCTTGGTGGCATAATGCTAATGAACGGAGTTTTGGAATTGGACTGGTGTAGCTGGTTCAATAGCCAGCATGGTTGTTTTATGGACCCACTGGCCATACAACAACCACGCTTTCCATTGTGTGAGGAAAAGTAGAATGGAGGATGAGTAAGATTAAGAAGTTCTTGGAGGCTGTTGTGATTTCATGTGATCAGATACATACATAGGGTTTAGCTTGCAAATGGAACAGCACCTCAGATGATGTCACCCTGGTAACATGTCATAGAATATGGGGAGGAGTAGATAGGAGGGGCCAGCTGAGCAGGACATTCTCCATCTGAAGCCAGATAATAAAACATAAAATTGATTTATGGGGATGTAAGGAAAACAATTTTGAGCTAAAAGATGGGTGTCAGTTAGTTTATAGGGCTCTGTAGGAACCTTTCACTTTCTGTATTTGTGAAAATGTGGTGACGGGTTCCCTTTAACTTTACCTGTCTTAGTTTGCTGTATTAAATAATGCAAGGAACTGCTCCATTGGTACATTAACTAAATAGGTCAACATCTGTATAAGAGTATGAAGAGTTTTTTATTATCTGTGTGATATTAAGCAAAATAATTTGGGTCCAAAGGTGAAAGCTCTAATAACAAGTCCGGTAAGAAAATGGCCTGACTGCTTTCAGTTAAAAGTCCACAGAATGTGTAATGTGCATCCAGGAAATACAATTTGGCCCATAGAAATCAAAGGGTATAAAGATTACGGTCCGTAGGCAATCAGAAAGGATTCAAGAAAAATATATTTATGGTAAGATTATTCCAGGTCTGTCTCTATAGAAGTTTTCCTGGATTTTACTTTTCACTTCACTCACCTTTGGGGCAAACTTTCTGAAGCTTGCATAGAGCAAGATTGATGTATAGGTTATGCAGGAGGAATCGGGGAGAAAGTGGCTCTTATCAACTCAATTTTAATCAACAGACCTGACGGTATAATCAAAACTACTGTAGAATAGAGAACCAACTACAAATAAAAGAAATAGCAGGTATCTACAATTCCGTATTCTCTCTGTATTTCCTAAAAGGACATTAGTGCTCCATTATTAAATAACTGATAAACATGCTTCATTCCTTTCTTTATCTATGGTCTTGCATTCATTTCTGTAACCTGTCATCTCTTATTACCCCATTATGGAGTAAACCAATTAATTCCTTTGATACCTGATCTAAATTTCACTTATTCCCATATGCCAATAATCAATTTTAAACTGTGGGGAATTGCTCTGGTAGTTGACTGGTAGCAGTGCAGGAAGCAGTGACACACGCAGGTTTAAAGTCCAATTTAAGTGTTTATTCACACTTGCAAAACAGAACACAACTTCAGCCTTGGCTTAGGCACATGCAAAAACATTATAAAAGTAATTCCTGCCCGGCTAGGCGCTGTCTAATACATTTGGAGGAACCTAGCTATCCGGGTACCAGGCTGCCTGGCACCTGCTCTTGGCCAGCAGCAAGACAGGAGACCCTCAGTTACCTTTGCTGTGAGAATGCAATCTCGCTTTCAGCTCTCCAGGTAGGGCCTCTCCTACTGCTTCTGGCCTGCAGACTAAATCAGGCCCTAACGAGTCCTATGACCCGCACCTGTGGACAATTCACAAACCCAGGACCGAAGCCCGGGTGGAGTAGGAGTCCCACTACCAGCCTACCCCTACTCCATAATAAGCAGGCCCAGTACGGACATTACAAATGTGTCTGTGTTAGCTAGGCCAACATGGACCAAACAGACTTCTCCTGCTTATCATGTCTGCATTAACCCTTGGGTTACTGCAGACAAACCCAGGGCTTTTACCACATGCATTTCATCTGCCTATAGGTCAGATAGCGGTTTTCCCACACAATACCTCTTACTTTCTCACAAACCCCTTAGTGACCAATCTCATTTGCACATTGATGACCAAGGCCTATTTTTCAAAACCAGCATGTGTCACTTTATCCGGTTATATCTTTAGAAGGTTTTAACTTACCCAAGTGTTTTTGAGGGTTTTTTTCCGTGATATTTTGTACTTCAAGTTAGTTGGAAATTTTGGTTGATATTTTTAACATTTATTTATGAAAATAGGTGAATTTGGTTAAAATTTTGAAAAACATTGCTATTTTCAAACTTCAAAATGTTCTGTTTTTCAAACTAATATTCTTTACCCAAATTATTTACTAACTAACATCTACCATATCTCAGCTTTGTGTTGGCGTCATTTTATAAGTGTCCTTTTGTTTTATTACGACACTAGAAAAATCACAAATCGAACAGCTTTCTCAACATTTATTTAGTCTGGAAAAGAGACGACTACGAGGGTACATGATTAATTTATATAAATATATGAATGGTCCATACAAAAAATATGGTGGTAAATTGTTTCAGATTAAATCAAATCGAAAGACGAGGGGGCACTGTCTCCGTCTGGAGAAATCAAGGTTTAATCAGCAGAGGCGACAGGGCTTTTTTACTATGAGAACTGTCAATCAGTGGAATATCCTGCCACAGGCGCTGGTCACAGCAGGGGCAGCAGAGAGCTTCAAGAAGGGTCTAGATGCCTTTTATACCTAAATAACATTGACGGATATGTTATATAGAATTGTTTCCCCTAAATCCCTTCCTCATGCTATTCCTTCCCTTCCTTGGTTGAACTTGATGGACATGTGTCTTTTTTCAGCTGTATAAACTATGATACTATGATAGGGGGCATAATAAAATAAATTAAAAAATTATAATTAAAAAAAAACCTAAAAATTGCCCCCTTCCCTAGAATTGATATAAAAATTAATAAACAGTAAAAATCACAAACATGTTAGTTATCGCGGCGACCCAAAATGCCCGATCTATCAAAATATAGAAACAGTTATTCCAGTACCAAAATTCTTAAATAGCGACCAAATTTCTGAAACACCACTTTTACACCATTTACTTCACAGAAAAATGTTATAAAAATGATCAAAAGGTCACAGTCCTCAAAATAGTAGCAATGGAGACTTCATCTCACAAAAAAAATGAAATCTTACACAGCTGTGTACACCGAAGTTATTAGTGCCAGAAAATGGAGAAATACATGTTTTTTCATACACATTGGGGCACATTTACTAAGGTCCTTGCCTCCGTTTTCTGTTGGACTTTGCACGTTCTTTCTAGTGCAAATTGCTTGCACAGGTATTTAAGATGTGTCTGAGACACTGCACTAGGCATCATGCGACACAAATTAGGGGGCTTTCCGGAGCTCATTCCGACGTGCCTCAGATTTATCATGAAAAGACTGAAATGTGTAGCAAGCCCTATGTTAAAGGTGCACTGAAAAAAAGATTTGTGATATCTGGCACCCGTTCTTTATGAATCTGGTGAACCCTGCACTATACACAGGCAAACTGCATTTAGTAAATGTGCCTCATTGATATATTTTTAGAAAATGTACTAAAACACAATAAGACCTAAAAAAAATTGGTATTACGGTGATTGTACCAAACCATAGAATAAAGTAGAAGTGTTATTTGGAGCGCAAAGTGTAAGTCGTAAAAAGTAAAATTTGTTAAGCAGAAAATAAGCCCTCACACAGCTCTGTACATGGAAAATGAAACAGGAATGTATTTTTGAATGCGGGGAGCAAAAAAACACTCACTGATTATGTCAGAGAGTGCGCCGGCAGGCAGAGCACATGGACGCAACTCTGTCAGCTGTTTCAGCAGAGAGAAGAAAGAGGAGCAACAGAGAACCACGCGTAGCATCGGGGAGCTGCATTGAGCATCGGGAGCGCCAGAAGGTGAGTATGTAAGTTTATTTTTTTATGTACAATAGTAGAAAAAAGCAGCGGCACTCACCGGTCAGATGAAATAACTTTTTATTGTTCCATGTGGCAGTGTGAGGGGGAAAGCCGAACACGGCAGGAACGGGCCGTTTTGCGCAACAGTGCTTTCTCAAGCCTAAGACGCTGCTACTTCTACATGGCCACATTTATAGTTCCCTTCCGGGACACAATCTTTTAGCCAGTTTTTGCTAGGTGTCACAAACCTGCTTGTCACCAGATGGTTTCTTAATGTGGTACTGCGTCTAAACAAGATCAATGGATTTTCGACTACTAGCTCCCCTAATTGACTTTCCTCCTGCAAGAACTTCCAATTTTTGAATATCAAAGCCTTTATGATCTTCTCAAGGGGGTTATAGGACAAGAACCTTTTTCTGTTGTTAATATTCATGCGATTATCTCTCTTTCTTTTTTCTTCCCCTCTTCTTCTCCCAACCCCCTGTTCTCTAGATCTTTCAAGTGACCTATCTATGACACAATTAAGGTAGCCTACTAGTCTAGATCTACTAGTCTCCATTTTAGTTCTCCTGCTTGCACCTCAAAAACATCCATATCACTGTTATTCTCCTTAATCGTAGCAATTTTCTGTAAGGTACACTATCTCTTGTATGGGTAGGGTGGAAACTGTTGTAGTGTAGAAGGAATTTGTGGCCGTACTCTTTCTAAAAGCAGTGGTGTTAAGGCAGTTATTCTTAAAGTACAGCCGAACATCTAAAAACTCCAATGTCTCCCCCGAGGGGGGGCACATGCAACTTTTTCATCATTATGACACAGTGTACATCCTGTGCCATGTATGCTTTCCTTAATCAGCCGTTCGAGGGGGAATATTGCTCTGTGGGATGTGTGAAAATTGCTCATCTGGAAGCCCAGATTCTGGATCTAAATGAGCAAGTTTCAAGGCTGCGGGCAATTGATAATATGGAACGAAGTTTGCTGCTCCTGGAGCACAAACTCTCTGGGGAAGATGGGTGTGGGGAGGGAAGTATGGAGGTGCAGAGTGAGGGGGCAGCTAGTTGGGTAACATGTAGAAGGCGGGGTAGAGGGAAGAGTTGTAGAGAGTCTAGTCCTGATCTGGTGCACCCCAATAAGTTTGCCAGGCTGGCGGATGAGGGGGATATCAGCTCTGGGGTAGCAATGCTGCAGAAAGACGTGGCCGCTAGCAACCAGGGGAATGTCTGCTCCAGTAAGAAGGGTAATGGGAGCACAGGCAAGGTCAGACAGGTGCTGGTAGTGGGAGATTCGATTATTAGGGGAACACACAGGGCAATCTGTCACAAAGACCGTGCATACCGAACAGTGTGTTGTTTGCCGGGTGCTCGGGTTCGGCATGTTGCGGATCGGGTTGACAGATTACTGGGAGGGGCTGGTGAGGAACCAGCGGTCATGGTCCACATTGGCACTAATGACAAAGTAAGAGGTAGGTGGAAGGTCCTTATAAATGATTTCAGAGATTTAGGCCATAAGCTCAGGGCAAGGACCTCAAAGGTAATTTTCTCCGAAATACTGCCTGTACCACGTGCCACACCAGAAAGGCAGCGGGAGATCAAGGAGGTATATAAGTGGCTCAAAAGTTGGTGTAGGAAGGAGGGTTTTGGGTTCATGGAGAACTGGACTGACTTTTCTGTCGGCTACAGGCTCTACAGTAGGGATGGGCTGCACCTCAATGGGGAGGGGGCCGCTGTTTTAGGGGAAAAAATGGCTAGAGGGTTGGAGGAGTGTTTAAACTAGAGACCTGCGGGGAGGGCAACTACACTTGTGCAGGGCAAATAGACAGTGTACATAGAGAGCTGGGAAGAGTCATAGTCCATGGGGGAGGAAGGGGGGCTGGAATGAGATTGGGGAATAAGGACAAAAGGAATACGGACAGGGAAAACCATATAAAGTGTATGTACACAAATGCCAGAAGCCTCACAAACAAAATGGAGGAACTGGAACTCTTGATGTTGGAGCGGAAATATGATATAGTGGGTATCAGCGAGACATGGCTGGACAGTAGCTATGACTGGGCTGTTACTATAGATGGTTATAGTCTTTTTAGAAAGGATTGTATAAATAAAAAAGGTGGAGGGGTTTGTTTATATGTGAATTCTTGCCTCAAGCCCGTCCTGCGAGATGACATCAGTAACGCAAATGTGGAGTCCCTATGGGTTGAGATAAGAGGAGGGAAAAAGAATAATAAAATATTACTAGGGGTTTGTTATAAGGCTCCAAATATAATGGAGGCAGCAGAGGAAATGCTGATAAGTGAAATGGATGCGGCTTCAAAGCAAGGTGAAGTACTTATCATGGGAGACTTCAATTACCCAGATATCGACTGGGAGGCAGAAACCTGCAGGTCCTTCAAAGGCAGCAGGTTCTTGTCAACAACAAAAGACAATTACCTGTCGCAACTAGTCCTGGAGCCAACAAGAGGGGGGGCACTGCTGGACCTTATCCTTACCAACAGACCTGATAGGGTATCAAAACTACAGGTTGGGGGGAACCTGGGGAATAGTGATCATAATATCATTGATTTTGTATTACGCTTTACTAAGAGCGTTAGTGAAGGGGCAACCAACACTCTAAACTTCAGGAGGGCAAATTTTTAGCAACTAAGAGAAGACCTTAAAGGCATAGACTGGGATAATGTTCTCAAAGACAAAAGCCCCCCCAAAAATGGGACTTTTTCTCATATATTCTGAAAAGTGCTGTGAGAAACACATACCTTATGGGAAAAAGCATAAAAGGAACAAGAAAAACCCTATGTGGCTAACTAGTCTTGTAAGGAAAGCAATAAGCGAGAAAGATAAAGCGTTTAAGGTGCTAAAACGTGAAGGTAGCGATGAGGCATTACAGGATTATAGAGAGAAAAATAAATCCTGTAAAAAGCAGATAAAGGCCGCAAAAATAGAGACTGAGAGAAATATTGCCAGGGAGAGCAAAAATAATCCCAAATTATTTTTCAAGTATATAAATGATAAGAAACTAAAAACAGAGAGTGTGGGTCCCCTTAGAAATAACATGGGGGTCATGGTGGAAGGAGATGAGGAAAGGGCCAGTCTACTGAATGTCGCCTTCTCAACTGTCTTTACCCAGGAAAATCCCCTGGTGGAAGACACAATGAGGAATAATGTTAATTCTTTTTATAATGTCAACAGTTTAACCCAGGAAGAGGTACGGCGCCGCCTCGCAACCACTAAGATAGATAAATCACCTGGGCCAGATGGCATACAACCCCGGGTTCTGCATGAATTATGTACGGTGATAAACAAACTGTTATTTTTAATATTTGAAGATTCACTGAGGACTGGTTATGTTCCACAGGAATGGCGCATAGCAAATGTGGTACCAATATACAAAAAAGGATCAAATAGCGATCCTGGAAACTATAGACCCGTGAGTCTAACTGCTGTGGTGGGGAAAATATTTGAGGGGTTTATTAGAGATGCTATCCTGGAGTATCTCACAGTGCACAACCTTATAATCCAGCGTCAGCATGGGTTTATGAGAGATAGGTCCTGTCAGACTAATCTGATTGGTTTCTACGAGGAGGTAAGTTCAAGACTGGATCTGGGGGATGCTGTGGATGTTGTATATCTGGACTTTTCAAAGGCATTTGACACCGTGCCACATAAAAGGTTGGTATATAAAATGAGACTGCTGGGAATAGGAGAAAATCTGTGTATTTGGGTAAGTAATTGGCTTAGTGATAGAAAACAGAGGGTGGTCATTAATGGCACATTCTCAGATTGGGTTGATGTTACCAGTGGAGTGCCACAGGGGTCAGTATTGGGGCCACTTCTTTTTAATATTTTTATTAATGACCTTGTAGTGGGTTTACACAGTCAAGTTTCAATATTTGCAGATGATACTAAGCTGTGTAAAGTAATAAATACTGAGGTCGATAGTTTAGCATTACAGAGGGATTTGTGGAAGCTTGAGGGATGGGCAGAGAAATGGTTGATGAGGTTTAATGTAGATAAATGTAAAGTTATGCACTTAGGCCATGGAAACAAAAATTATAATTATGTTATAAACGGTCAATTACGATAAAGACATAGTTTTGCCCTTATACAAATCCCTGGTCAGACCACACATGGAATATTGTGTACAGTTTTGGGCACCAGTGTATAAAAAGGATATAGTAGAGCTGGAACGGGTGCAGAGGAGAGCAACCAGGATTATTAGGGGAATGGGGGAACTAGAATACACTGACAGATTAAAAAATTTGGGATTATTCAGTTTAGAAAAAAGACGACATTACAATGTACAAATACCTAAACGGACAGTACAAGGATCTCTCCAAAGATCTTTTTATACCTCGGCCTGTGACCAGGACAAGGGGGCATCCTCTACGCCTAGAGGAGAGGCGATTTTACCATCACCATAGACAAAGGTTCTTTACTGTAAGAGCAGTGAGACTATGGAACTCTCTGCCGCAGGAGGTTGTTATGGCGGACTCTATGCACATGTTCAAGAGAGGCCTGGATGACTTTCTGGAGAGAAAAAATATCACGGGTTATGGGGATAAAACATTTATTTAATTCTTAAAGGTTGGACTTGATGGACTTGCGTCTCCTTCCAGCCTTATATACTATGATATGATACTATTAGTTATAACAATAGAATAAATTGAATAATACATTGTATTGCTGGTGGTTGTGTCACAAAATTCGTCTCAAAATAATATGTAACTAGAATGGTGCTATATAGCAAGCATGCATTAACTCATGCGTTGATATATGCAATGTTTACTGCAAAGTAATTGGGCAAATCTTCTTCTGTTGTGCTGTGATTGAGAACGCAAGCATTAGGGGGGCATTTACCAAACTTTTTTTTTCCTTTCTTTTTGTCGTTTGCACCTTTTTACGACTTTTGTGGCTGTTTAACAAAGTTTTCCATGTTAGCGTTTTTCAGTATTGCGCCTGATTTGTCATTAGCTTCACAGATGTTTGACGTATAAAAGTTTTGTAACTTTGGCGCAAATATGTTAAAAGGGTTGTGTCACCATAGCAAATGGCTGTAATTGGGTCCAATGCATTGTGACAAGTACTTTCACCATTTACACTTATTAAAAAAAATGCAGGCTTACTGAGATAACTCCCTTTGTCCTGGTTGCTGGCGCCCCCTAGTGGTAGCTGTGTCCCGTCCTGAGCTACAGCTGATCTGGCCGAGTCTGCGCACAGGGAGTCAGCAGCTGCTCTACACTACAGATCACTCCACGGGATCACAGCTCCTCTCCACACTGAGAGATCACCTGACACACTGCAGCCAATAGGAAGTGAGACAGGGGGCAGAGAGCTCAGCCGTCTACACCAGTGAATGAGGTGATTTCCACTGCCCCACAGTTGCTTCCAGCAGCAGATACAAGGTAACTGCAGACATACATGACTATCTGCTGCACAGAGGAGTCCCCCATAACATGGATCATAGCAATGCAGCAGCCCTTTCCTCCCTCCACCATTAGTCAGGTCACACAGTAGCCTACAGCAACAGATACAAGGTAACTGCAGGCAGACATGACTATCTGCTGCACAGAGGAGTCCTCCCCTAACATGGATCATAGCAATATGGCAGCCCTTCCTCCCTCCACCATTAGTCAGGTCACACAGGAGGCTACAGAGATAACATAAGGAACAGGCTGAGCTCTGACCTCTCCTGATGCAGTCCTCCTCCTGTACTCTCCACCATTCACTGTCCCTCCATGCTACCCTGCTGTCCTGCAGTCCTCCACCTGTACTCTCTCCACCATTCACTGTCCCTCCATGTTACCCTGCTCTCCTGCAAAGGGGCCCCTGTCCCTGACTAGCAGGGAAGTAGCTAAAGATCAGTAACATGTGAGAAGCTGTCACCTATTTATCTATGCATTCATGCATGTCAGCCTGACCGACCATGATGTTGTGAGAATACATAGTACATGTGTACTTTGTGCAGTGACCCGGGGGGGGGGGGGGGGGCGCCAGATTCAGGATTTCTGGCGCACGTTCTTCATGAATCTGGTGCCCCCTGCACTGCTTTGACAGGCTGCACAAACTTTTTTTGGTGCACTTTTAACATGGGGCGTATGACACATTTCAATTGGACTTCTATTGGATCAGTAAATGCAGGGACTATTTGAGCACAGCAGGTGGAAGGAGACTCTGAAGGCTGAGCGCTCTGTAGCGCTGAGGTGAGGCCAGTGAGTTGCCTCTGTCAGTGCTGTGCATGTGCCTGGCCAGGCCCCTCCCACATCTGCTTCTGTGTGGAGCAGAATAGAGGCTGAACAAGCATCATAATAACAAATAGAAAGGAATCTTTAATTCCAGTAACCATTACAAATAGATTTTTTAAATATTTTTATCTCTTTGACAGCTTTTTGAAGTCAATTGTTTCGTGGCATAACCCCTTAAAAAAGTTGCAAAAACACTTCAGCTTACTACTCTCATCTTTCATGACAAATGATGTCAAGCATCACTTCCAGGGATGTTTTAAGGTTACAACTGGAAGGTTATCAAAAAAGGTTACTAATAAGTTACTAAGCCTTTTTTTTTTAGCTTTTATAGGATTTTTTACGAGTTGGTACTTGGGCTGATTCTATGCTTGACATTAGGCAGTGCTGCTGGCTGAATCTATTGTATGATAACATTTCTAATTTGAATTTCCATGACTGGCCTAGGGTCACATCATGTTATTAGACTTCTTTTAGGTCATACTTGGTGTTAAGGGGCTGCCTTTCAAGGTAGCAAAAGGAGGTATTGTTTTCCATACTTCCCATGGCTAGCTTAGAGATTTTGTCAAGGTTTGTGTATTGAATCTGGACTGAATTCCCTTGTGGAGCATCTATGGCTTTAAGTCTAAACACTCCTATAAGGGGGCCTTAATTGGCAACCTCTCCATAAGGAGAGCACCTACTGTCTGACCCTAGTCAATAGCTTCTCACAATCCAAACCAGTTCCCTACGTGTCTGCACTGGACGCGTCACCACATTTATCATGCAAAGTTAAACAGAAGTGTGTTGCAAGCCCCATGTTAAGGGTGCACTAAATAAAAAGTGGTGCATGCTGTCAGAGCAGTGTAGGAAGCGCCAAAAATGCTGAAACTGGCAACCTCTCCTCACTACACAGACAAACTGCACATAGTGAAGTTTGTACTGTTTTAGTAAATGTGGGCCAATTTGTTTAAATTAATGCATGTGTTCTGTAGAGCAGTGTTGACAGGAATGTAATTAGGCAAATTTCCTCTTCTCAACTGTTGTGATGCATTAGAAAACGCATGCGTTAACACCTTTTATTTTCTTTGCCTTTTCATTCTGGAGACTGTTTTGCAATGTTTTTCATTAGCTTGGAAAATTTCTGTGACATTTGACAAAAAAAAGGGATATTATACAAAAAAAATAAGAAATCAGTAAGTAGGGCTGGGGGAAAAAACACATAAACAGACAAAAAAAAAACTATGATAAAATGTCCCCACCAATGGTGTTTGCTTAGGTGTTTTACTTAAGTCAATCTCCTGTTATGCCTTGCATTTAGAAACTCAAGGCAACTGCCCATGTGAGGTGCTTGGCACAATCGCATATGCGTTTCTATAGAAACACATACGATTGGTAATTAGCATCTGGTGTCTTGCAGGATAACAATGCAAAACAGAAAGGGAGCACATTATCGATCTAATGCATTTCTATGAGAATGCATATGCGAATGGGCCAAGCACCGCCCACAGGCACCTGCCTAGCATTTCTAATTGCAAGACAAACGCCACATTCGAACACAGCCTATCGAGGACCTGTTTTACCTCATAGACATCGGTGGAATCAGCCTCATGTGCAGGAGAAGGTACCTGTTGGGAAAAGTGGTTCAGGATGACTGGCTTCAGAAGAGAGACATGGAAGGGGTTCAGAATTTGAATAGTGGGAGAAAGGCGCAGCTTATAGGCCACAGGATTGATGCGCTTTAGCACCTCAAAAGGACACAGGAAATGTGGCCCAAGTTTATAGCTTGGGATCTTCAGCCAAACATACTTGGAGGACAGCCACACCTTATCACCCAGAGAGAAGATCAGAGGAGACCTGCGTCTTTTGTCAGCCTGGGTCTTGGTTCAAGCAGAAGCCTGTAGCAAGGAGAGTTGAGTGCTCCCAGATAGACTTGACTTGATAGACCACTGCAGGAACATCAGAAGGGACTAAAAGAGGAAGAGGTTGACGTGGGTTGTTGTCCATAGATGATAAAGAAAGGAGCAGAGCCGGCAAATTCAGAGTCCAAGGAATTGTAGGAAAATTCTTCCCATGGCATCAGAGTGGACCACTTGTCCTGTCAGGTGGAGACAAAATGGCGGAGATAGGACCCTAGGGTCTGATGAGCCCTCTCTCAACTCCATTGGACCGCGGATGGAAAAATCCAGATTTTACTTGAAGTTGAGTACTCAGGGATCACCAGAAGTGGGAAACAAACTGGACCCCGCGGTCAGAAACGATGTGCATAGGAAGTCCATGTAACCGTAAGATGTGGATGAAGAACAGGCTGGCATGGCCAGGAGAAGACGACAGACATTGGAGAATTGGTCTGTCCCCACCGAGATGATGGTATTCCCAGAGGAAGGCGGAAAATCCATGATAAAGTCCATGGCCACTTTTGTCCAAGGGCAGTTGGGTACCGGTAACTGCAGTAGAAGACCAGCTGGTTTGAGACAAGATGGCTTGTTTCAGGCAAAGAAAGTGCAGGAGCCCACAACATACTGTACATTTTTGACCAGATCTGGAAACGAGAATTGAGGGCAACAAAGCACCCCAGGGTGGCCAGACACACAAGAGCAATGTCCCCAAGTCAATATCCTTTTCCGAAGAGCAGGTCGGACATAGGTCTTGCCAGGAGGAAGCTGCCGAAAGTCCACTGGAGCTGCAACAACCAGTCGCTCAGGAGGAATGACATGCCGGGGAACCGGTTCTTCCCCAATGAAATCCAAGGCACAAGAGAGGGAATTAGCCTTGATGTTCTTTTCCTGACAGATGGAAGTGGATCAAGAAATTGAAACGAGAAAAGAAGAGTAACCAGCGAGCTTGTCGTGGGTTGAGGCGCTGAAAAGTGTGGTGATATAGGAGCTTCTTGTGATCTGTATATATGGATAGTGAGCTCCCTCGAGAAGATAGCGCCACTCCTCTAAGGCAAGTTTTATGGCCAGTATTTCTCAGTCTCCAATATAGTAATTCTCTCTGCAGTGGAGAATGTCTTAGAAAAGAACCCACAAGTGAGACTTTGGCCTTTAGGCCCTTTCTGGGTGAGCACTGCTCTAGCTCCCACTGAGGAAGCATTAAGCTCTAGCTGGAATGGCTTATCCGTATTTGGCCGTGTGAGAATTGAAGCAGAAGCAAATGCAGACTTTAGCTTAGATAAAGCTTCTTCAGCGGAGGGAGGCCAGAGTTTAGGATTGGCGTTCGCTCCACAGATGCAACTTGCTGCCAAGGCGAAGTACAGAGCCGTAGAGCAAAATCGCAGTCGGGGACAGGCAGGAAGTCACGCAGCACCGGAGCGAAGTCAAGAACCGGGGTCACAACGGGAATTCACAAGGCATTAGGCATTGTCTCAGGCACAAAGATTTGCCTAGTTTGCCAGGCGGCCAGGACCAATTAGAGGCTGGCACATGTGCCCTAGGAGCGAGGAGACCATCACTGTAGCGTGGGGGGGTAGTGGATCTGCTGCTGGCATGAGAGGGCACAGGGAGGCAGGCAGGTACGCCTGCGACGTGGGACATGGGTCGCAGGAGCACCCGTGACAAGGCCTTAGGGCAAACTTGTGGTGTTTTTCACATCTGTGGATCTGTGATTTTCATAGCCTTACTGATGCATTGTTTTCTATAGGTATTTTCACATTGGCTTTTTTCATACTGATCCATTGTCCATGGAAAAAAATTTGAAAGTTGTCTTTTTTCACTAATGTGGATCACAGAAGGCAATATCAGTCGATGGAAGATTTATCATTAGACAGGCTCTTTGGGACAGTTCTATGCCTGTCGTTGGAGCTCCGCAGCTCATCAGATTCATTAAAGTGGCTTTGGCCCTTTAATAAATGTTCTTAAGCTGTTTATTGTCTAGGATTTTTCTTTCAAAAAGTCGTAAAATGGATCAAAAGTAGAAGCACATACACCAGCAGGGGGCTGGAGTGACCCTGCAACTTTTTTAAAAAGTCACAAGTCATCTGGCTTTAGTATCATCAGTAGCTCTATATTTAAATCAGTATAGTGAAATGGTGGGAATAGTCCTGTGCAAGATTTTAGCAATGAAAAACTGCAAAAACCCTCTGTGAGACTTTTTTTTAGATTATTTTACACCAAAATCTTGTCTTCATGAGAATACCCCTTTAATATAGTTCTGACGCGGCTGTTCAGCCATCAGAAGGCACATCCATGTTTTATGTTTCTGTATAATGCAGGGACTTCTGTCCACTGCATTGCGTGCAGTGCCACCATAGAGCATCTATACACAGGCTGCACATGTAACAGGCCTTACTCTGTCCAAGGATTGTCTAAACATGCATTAAAATCTCCAAGTTTTACAACAGGGCAAACAGGCTTTTTTTTCCATAAATCTTGTAAAGTGATTCAAAAGCACCAATGAAAAAGGGTGGGGAATATAAATAAAAGAAATAATACACATGATCTTAAACAAGCAACCAAATATGAAGATAAACCTTCCCTCCTTATCCAACCTGGAGGCCTTCATTTCTAAATTTACTTTATTATGCACTAATACAGAAATACCCAGAGAAAGATGACCCATACACATGTAATCTTATTGATTTATTAAGCCATGTCAGGAGTTTTGGTTAGACAAATAATTCCCGATAGATGGCGCAAAATGAAATCACCATGCATAGCTTCGTACTGTCATTAACATTCCATGTTAATAAAAGGGTAGATATTCAGGCCAGCGAAAGACACAAAAAAGAAAAAAAAATCCCAATGTAAACAGATGGAGCCTTCACCCACCTCCAACCCGCTTGACCTGTCAATCTCTAAATCCTAAACTCATATGTTATCCCCTCTCCCTTCACAGCTCATGGTGATTAGAAAATAAACTACAGAAAAAATAAACTCCAAACAACCCATCCTCAGCAGATTTTAGAAACCCACTGACTCTAGCCAGCTAGAGGCCTCCTCCTAATTCTAACTTGATCCCAGTACACAAGCCTTAATTTCGTTGGATGAAACCTTCATCCCAGCTTCCCTCATCTGCTTTTACACATATTTAAATTTTGCACGCTTTTGTTGTGTAGTGCTAGAATAATCAGGGAACACAAAAATCTTCACACCATTATAAAACACATCCTGCTTTTCACAAAAATGTCTAATAATCCTGTCTCTATCCTAAAAGCATAAGATTGTTGCTGATATCACTCTGGACACAGACCCAACTGAAGGAGGTTTACTGGCTACCCAATGAGCCCTTTCAACTAAAAATAAATTCGAGATATTCTCTGGCCAAGCTACTGGACCTCTGCAATCCATTTTTGGATAAAAGCCTATAGCCCATGCCTATACTTTCTAAATCCTCTGGGAAGCCAATAATTCAGATGTGTCCCTGTTTGGCGCATCTTCTTGATAGGAGAATTCCATATCTTTTCAAGCTTAGCTGTAGAATCACTTTTATTACCTGATCTTTTCTTTAGGATCCTTAGGGGAAGTCCCATCTCCCTCAGATTTGCCCCGTGAATTTTCTATGGGCATGTTGACATACAAAAAAGCAAAAGAAAAGGCACCCAAAAAGGTCCCAGTATATCATAAAAATGGACAATAGATGCTATGAGGCACCCTCTGCACGATTAAAGGATATCGACCATAAGCTTGCTGATGGTGGATTTGTCCTAATAACCTCTTATATTATAACTCTATATGCCGCTAAGGGTAATTAGCATAACTTTTATAACTCTATATTTCCACAATCGCTGGATATAGAGTTATAATAAAAGAAGTCCAACTTCTTATTAGGACACATCTGCCATCAGAACCCTTGATTCTGTCACCCTATTATAGGGTAATCCTAAAGATAGATTCACATATTCAACAGCGCATAGAAAAAAACTATAGAAAAAACAACGATATTGGGGCTTATATACTAAGGGTCCCGCGGCCGCATTCTCGTTGGGTTTTCCGACTTTTCGGGGATCGCGCCGGGGATTGTTCCGCACCCGATTGTATTTTGGCGCATCGGCGCCGGCTTTCATGCGACAGAAATCGGGGGCAGGCCATCAATCGGACGGATTCGGACAAACCGCGGGATTTAACTTTGAATTTGTGTCGCAAGATCAAGCACCTAAATGCATTGGGAAAAAGAAGGTGAACTCCGACGGACCGGATCGGGTAAGCGACAGATGCAGGATATCGGGCGCATGCACGTAGGGAATCGCTGCAGCTGTGCATTGGAGTCGGGGAACACAACTCTAGGATCGCGCAGGGACGGGTAAGTAAATCTACCCCGTTGAATCAATGATACTGCTGACTGCATAATAATAGCAACAATCTCAGACTTTAAAGAAAAATATAATTCAAGAAAGTAAAGTTTTTGAGATTGATTAGCTGTGTTCATGAATTACATATCATGAAGTACATATATCCTTTACAAAGCTTATAGTAACAAGGCAAGTATTAGGTGAGTGAGTGATACAAAAAAGCAAAGGGTAGATGCCTGCAACAAGTTATTAGTAGCACATTAAGGCAACAGTACAATATACGAAACCATACAAATATAGTTAGGACTCATTACTAAACCCAAGCTATTCCTCCACTTAAGGAAATCAAGCTGGACGCCGAATCACGGAGCCGCCTGCCACTCAACTTCCCATCCACCTAGAGCAGCAGGAGGAGCTAGACTGCGAAATGTGTCATTGTCATCCAGCTGTAGCCTAGCATAGCACCGACTCAATTGGGAAGCTGGAGCTCAGAGCAGTTAGTCACGGTGCTCCTGTCTAGGTACAGCCTCTTTGCCGCAAAACTTAAGGTGCCTGAGATACAGCTACGACCAGGATAATCTCCTACCTCTGACCAATGCCTTCGATCCCTCCACTGTAGCTTTGTCTCAGCTGCAATGGATCTAAATATGTTCATTTTAAATGGACAGTTTTGAGTGTGATGTTTTTTATATATAAATCAACTCCACTTTAATAATCCTGGTGAATTTGAAGGTTGTTCTTTTCTGATTATACTGAATTTCTTATTCACTATATGAATACATTTGTTCCCTGGGAAATAAAACAAAAGTGGGCAAACAAAAGTGCACAAAGCTACTGCATGGATGCTGCCAAAATCTCTCTGGCACAGCTCAAAGGTCTCCTCTTCAGGCCTCTTTGTCTGCTTTGTTAATCAGATCACTGAAAGGCAAATTCTTATCCTTGTGACATTACTTGGTTTTGTTCCTCATATTAATTTGCTTTTCCATTTACTCTAACAATGGAATCTTTGAGAACAGCAGTGGATGAAGAGCATTTGCTGCACAAGATGACCTCCTTCTCACTTCTCCATATTTATTAGATAAAAACAAAATGGAGATCAAAATTAGAGAACAACGCACAATTTCCTAAATGTAAATGTCATTGTGTAGTCCTATATGAATATATACTAACATGAGTAAAATAGCAGTATTTTAAGCTTATTTCATAATCTTTTCAAAAGCACAATATAAAAATGTAAATGAGATAAATTAAAAAGAAGACTGATAAAGATTAGAGAACACTTTTATGGCTCAATCAACAGAGAAAATAACTGACAATTTTTCTTAATTATTTGATAGACCCTATTTAAAATCCATTTTTGTAAGAAATGTGTGCTGTTCTAAAGTGACTGAATCTGGGGTCAGCAATAGGAGGTCCAGGTAGACAGGAACGGGACACAGGAACACGGGACACAGGCACACAGGAGCGCAGGAACACAGGAACTCAGGAACACACAGGAACACAGGAATAACGCAGGGGAGCTTTCTCAATGGCATAGGCTTAAATAGATGAGTTGAAAATGGCCAGCGCAAAGTAGTGGCACGCTGGCTCTTTAAATCTTTCAAAGCTGACGCACCCGCCCTAGGAGTCGGGCCAGCGGGGGATAGAAGCATAGGTGAGACTACAACCCGCCATACAGCACCACCCTTTCAGCCTCCCCCTCTTTTTGGGTTGAAGAAATCTTTGCAGGAGGCTAAGGTCCAGGATATTCTCTTAAGGCTCCCAAGATCTCTCCTCGGGCCGAGCCCCTTCCAGTCAACAAGGAAGAACCACTTCCCTCTCATGATTTTCATGTCAGTACCTCTTTTACCTAATAGACATCCGCTGAGTCAGCCTCTGGAGCAGGAGGTGGTTGTTGCCAAGAGAAGCGTTTCAGGATGACAGGTTTCAGAAGGGAGACATGGAAGGAGTTCGGGATACGCATAGTGGGAGGAAGGCAGAGTTTATACGCCACAGAATTTATCCGCTTCAACACCACACAAGGACCAAGAAACCATGGGCCAAGCTTGTAACTGGGAATCTTCAGTCGGACATATTTAGAAGACAACCACACCTTGTCATCTGGAGAGAAGACAGGAGCAGCCCTATGTCTCTTATCCGCCTGGGACTTGGTGCAAGCAGAGGCCAGTTGAAGAGTTTGGTGGGTCTGTTCCCAGACAGATTTGAGGTCCTGAATCCAGTCAGCTGAAGGAACTGCCAGAGGGAGCAGTGGGCGAGGAATTCGTCCATAGACAATGAAGAAAGGAGCTGCTTTGGCACCCTCAGAGTCCAAAGAGTTATAGGAGAACTCTGCCGAAGGCAACAGACTGGACCAATCATGCTGACGGGCAGAGCCAAAATGGTGGAGATAACATCTTAAAGTTTGGCTCTCCCTCTCCAATTCTCCGAGGGTGGCAGGCAGAGGAGAAGTCCTAAGTCACTTGCAACTAATTGCACAAGGATCGCCAGAATTTGGACACAAGCTGAACCTGTCGATCAGACATTATGGGGGTCATTTACTAAGGGCCTGATTCGTGTTTTCCCGACGTGTTACCTGAATATTGTCGATTTCCCCTGAATTGCCCCGGGATTTTGGCGCACACGTTCGGATTGTGGCTCATCGGTGCTGGCATGCAGGCGAAGGAAATCGGGGGCGTGGCCGCACAAAAACCCGACGGATTCGGACAAACCGCCGCATTTAAAAAAAAAAAAAAGTGTCGCGAAGCTTGCACTTACCTTCACTAGAAATAGGCTGGTGAACTTGAGTGCGTTCCGATGCTCTTCAGCGCAGCAGCGCCACCTGGTGGACGTCAGAGGAACTGCCTTAATGAATCCCGGCCGGACCCGAATCCACCGCAGAGAACGCGCTGCTGGATCGCTAATGGACCGGGTAAGTAAATCTGCCCCTGTGTGTTGAGGGAGACCAGCCGGAAGATATGTTGAAAGAACAAGCTGGCAAGACGTGGAGCAGACGGAAGACCTGGAAGGGGTACAAAATGCCACATCTGAGAAAACCGGTCCGTCACCACCCAGATGATGGTATTGCCAGAGGGAGGTGGAAGGTTTGTAACAAAGTCCATATCCACGTGCGACCACGGGTATCAACTGGGCAATGGAAGCAAAAGACCAGCCGCTTTCAGGCGGGAAGGCTTATTACAGGCACAGGAAGTGCAGGATCCCACAAAGTCCCAAACATCTTTGACCAAGTCAGCCCACCAGTAGTAGCGGTAGATAAGGGCCATAGAGTGTTGCACTCCAGGGTGCCCAGCCAGGTGTGAAGAATGTCCCCAAGATAAAATCTTCCTCCGCAATGCAGGTCAGACATACATCTTGCCAGGGAGAAGCTGCCGAAGATCCACTGGAGCGACAAGAGCCAACTGTTCAAGAGAAATAATATGCTGAGGAAACGGCTCTTCTCCAATGACATTGGAGGCACGGAAAAGGGCAGCCGCTTTGATATTCTTCTCTGTGGGTCGAAAGTGGGCCAACAGGTTGAAGTGTGAGAAGAAAAGTGACCAACGGGCTTGCCAGGGGTTAAAACATTAGGCTGTCTGGATATAGGAGATTTTTATGGTCTGTATATACGCAGACCGGATGGCGAGCTCCCTCTAAAAGATATCACCATTCTTCCAGGGCAAGTTTAATGGCCAACAGTTCTCTGTCCCCAATAGATTAATTTCTCCCTGCGGGAGAGAAGGTCTTCTAAAAGAATCCGCACGTGAGAGATAAATGCCACCTTGGATCGCTCCGTGACAAATTGAGACGGCATGAGCTCTATGTGCAGGTAGCAGTGGTTTATAAAGCCCCTACACAGCTTCGGATCTCCATCATTTGTCGGTCATAGACAGCCGTAGCCTAGGTTCAGCCGCAGGAAGACAAGCTGGGGTGGCAGAAGTCCCGGGAGCAGTCTCAGGAACCTGTTGCTGATGCTGAGTGGCTAGCAGCTGTTGCAGCATGGCGGTGACTTGACCCAGCTGTTGGTGGACCACTATGGTGGCAAGATCGTGCCGTCTGGGAAGCGGAACCCCGGCAGGATCCATGGCCGGATCTTACTGACAGGTTACTGATCCTCTGGACCACCGCGGGAGGTGGTACTAGCCAACACCTGGGACCGGAATCTAAGTGGCATCTGGTCTTCACCAGAGGGGTTCCACCAGGTCGTTCCACAGGTGTGACTAGCCAGCGGTGGCAGACAAGGTCGGGGTACCTTAGCAGGAGACAGTCTCGTGGTCAGGTTCAGGCACAGGGTCAGGGCAGGCGGCAGAGATGCAAGGTCAAGTCCAATCTGGGGTCAGCAACGGGAGGTCCAGGCAGATGGGAATGGGAACACAGGACGCAGGATCACAGGAATTCAGGAGCAGGTACACACAGATACGCAGGAATATCGCAGGGGAGCTTTCTCAATGAGTTGAGTTTGGCACTGTCAAATGATGATACTAATGTTAAATGGGAGAAATTCAAATCTATCCTGGGTTTTTATACTTCTAAATTAATTCCAATAGTTAACAAGCATAGACGGGCTACATTACACCCCGCGTGGCTTACAGCTACAGTTAAAAGGGCAATCAATGAGAAAAAGAGGGCATTCAAAAAATATAAATCTGACGGGTCACCTGAGGCTTTCAACACTTAAAAAACTTTAGAAAAAATTTTAAAGAGGAAATCAAATCTGCCAAAATACAAAATGAAAGACAGCTGGCTAAAGATAGGGATTCTGTAATGTCTGGTGTGGTGCCAAGTGACTGGCACAAGGCAAATGTGGTGCCAATATATAAAAAGCTTAACTTCCATTGTGGGGAAAATATTGGAAGGGTTGGTAAAAGACTATATACTGGAGTATGAGACATCAAATAGTATTATAAGTGACAGCCAGCATGGGTTTACTAAGAATAGAAGTTTTCATAGAAGCAGATCAGGTTAGTTTGACGAGGTGAGCAGATGTCTGGATGGAGGAGCAGCTGTGGATATTGTGTTCTTGGACTTTGCAAAGGCATTTGACACTGTCCCTCATAGACCCCTGATGGGTAAAATTAGGGCTATTGGTTTGGCAGAAATAATTTGCAATTGGATTGAGAACTGGCTGAAGGATCGTATCCAGAGAGTTGTGGTCAATGATTCCTATTCCAAAGGGTCACCAGTTATGAGTGGTGTACCCCAGGGTTCTGTGCTTGGCCCACTACTATTTATTATATTTATTAATGATATAGAGGTAGGAATTAATATCACTGTGTCTATTTTTGCAGATGACACCAAGCTGTGTAGTGTAATACTGTGTAATAATGCAGAATGATCATAGGCTGCAGGGTGACTTGGACAAACTGAATGTTTGGTCATCAACTTGGCAAATGAAGTTCAATGTGGATAAATGTAAGGACCTGGGGGCTAATAATCCAAAGGCAAAATATGTCCTTGGGGGAGTAAATCTGGGAGAGTCCCTTGTTAAGAAGCAACTGGGGGTATTAGTAGATCATAAATTGAATAACAGCATGCAATGTCAATCAGCTGCCTCTAAAGCCAGTAGGATCTTGTCATGTATCAAAAGTTGTATGGACTCTCGTGATAGGGATGTGATATTACCACTGTAATTGGTATTGGTTCGGCCTCACCTGAAATATGCTGTCCAGTTCTGGGCACCGGTCCATAAAAACGATGCTGTGGAGCTGGAGAGGGTTCAACGTAGAGCCACAAAAATGATAAGGGGTATGTAGGGCCTGAGTTGTGAGGAAAGATCAAAACAACTACAATCATGGCCATAAGTTTTGAGAATGACAAAAATATTATATTTTCACATGATCTGTTGCCCTCTGATTTTTATGTGTGTTTGTCAGATGTTTTTATCACATACAGAAATACAAGTGCAATCATATTATGAGTAAAAAAACCTTTTATTGACAGTGAGAATGAGTTAATGCAGCAAGTAAATATTTGCAGTGTTGACCCTTCTTCTTCAGGACCACTGCAATTCTCCCTGGCATGCTCTAAATCAACTTCTGGACCAAATCCTGACCGATAGCAGTCAATGCTTGCATTTTGTCACAATTTGTTGGTTTTTGTTTGTCCACCCATCTCTTGATGATTGACAACAAGTTCTCAATGGGATTAAGATCTGGGGAGTTTCCAGGCCATGGACCCAAAATCCCTGAGCCATTTAGTTATCACCTTTGCTTTATGGCAAGGTGCTCCATCATGCTGGAAAAGGCATTGTTGATCACCAAACTGCTCTTGGGTGGTTGCGAGAAGTTGCTCTTGGAGGAAATTCTGGTACCATTCTTTATTCATGGATGTGTTTTCAGGCAAGCCTGTGAGAGAGCTGATTCCCTTGGCTGAGAAGCAACCCCACACCTGAATGGTTGCAGGATGCTTTACAGTTGGCATGAGACAAGACTGGTGGTATCACTCACCTTGTCTTCTCCGAACAAGCTGTTTTCCAGATTTTCCAAACAATCGGAAAGGGGATTCATCAGAGAAAATTACTTTAACCCAGTCCTCAGCAGTCCATTCCCTGTACCTTTTGCAGAATATCAGTCCATCCCTGATTTTTTTCTGGAGAGAAGTGGCTTCTTTGCTGCCCTCCTTGACACCAGGCCTTGCTCCAAGAGTCTCCGCCTCACAGTGCGAGCAGATGCACTAACACCTGCCTCATGCCATTCCTGTTGAAGCTCTGCACTTCTGGTAACCTGATCCTGAAGCTGAAACACTTCTAAGAGACAGTCCTGGCGCTTGCTGGTCCTTCTTGGGCGCCCTGGAGCTGTTTTGGCAACAATGGAACTTCTCTCCTTGAATTCCTTGATGATGCGATAGATTGTTGACTGAGGTGCAATCTTTCTAGCTGCGATACTCTTCCCTGTTAGGCCAGTTTTGTGCAGTGCAATGATGACTGCACTTGTTTCTTTAGAGATAACCATGGTTAACAGAAGAGAAACAATGATGCCAAGCCCCAGCCTCCTTTTAAAATGTCCAGTGGTGTGATTCTTACTTAATCATGACAGATTGATCTCCAGCACTGTCCTTATCAACACCCACACCAGTGTTAATGGAGCAATCACGGAAACGATGTTAACTGCTCCTTTTAAGACAGCCCTGCAATGAAGTTGAAATGTGTTTTGGGGGGAAAAGTTCATTTTCTAGGCAAATATTGACTTTGCAATTAATTGCTGTTAAGCTGATCACTCTTTATAACATTCTGGAGTATATGCAAATTGCCATTGTAAAACCTGATGCAGTAGACTTTGTAAAAATTAACATTTGTATCATTCTCAAAACTTATGGCCATGACTGTAGATTTATTTAGTCTGGAAAAGAGATGACTACGAGGGGACATGATTAATTTATATAAATATATGAATGGTCCATACAAAAAATATGGTGGTAAGTTGTTTCAGATTAAATCAAATTAAAAGACAAGGCGGCACTGTCTCCGTCTGGAGAAATCAATGTTTATTCACCAGAGGCGACAGGGCTTTTTTACTATCAGAACTGTCAATCTGTGGAATAGTCTGCCTCAGGTGCTGGTCACAGCAGGGACAGCAGAGAGCCTCAAGAAGGGTCTAGATGCCTTTTTACACCTAAATAACATTGATGGTTATGATTTATAGAATTTTTTCCACTAAATCGCTTCCTCATCGAATCCCTTCCCTTCCATGGTTGAACTTGATGGACATGTGTCTTTTTTCAACCGGATAACCTATGATACTATGATAGGATTTGGTCTTAGCTGTGTCCAATCTGTTACAAAGGTTATCAGGTGAGAAAACACTTTTACAGTTATGGAAGTTGTGCTGAAACAAGCACCTCAAACTAACTTGACATTGGCATCTTTAATTTTTTTTTTGAAAAATTCCAGGTAAAGATGTCCACGTGATATTCAATCACAAGGTCAACTTTACATGTTGAATACGCTGTCATAGTGGCATGCAATGAAAAATATAATATTACGATATATATATATTTATATCATTTATATATTTATTTATTAATTCATATGATACTGATAGCTAAAATTAAATGATGCAATCTGTAAAGAATATATCTTTTGCTTTTTAGGATTCTAGACATTAAGTATGGATCAAGAATTCAAGAACACTATAGAGTAAGTATTCATTATTCCAATGTATTTTCTAGTCTGTTACATTAGGAGGGAGTCTACAAGCAATTTTGACCAGTGTTAGGTTGACATATGTAGTTAGGATATAATTGTTACATATAGTAGGAAAAGGACTGTGAAAAATGCATTAATATTCCACGGACTGTAGCAGGACTTGGAGCATTAGGTTGCACTCCTATGTAAACTGCTGCACAGTTCCTTCACTGAGAAAGAGCACCAGACTTCTGGTTAGATATTGTAGCAGGGGATGGGCTGCATAGCAGTTTAAATGCAGAGATCAAAGACTACAGTAATTTGAGGAGACTCCCCCATTGCTCCAAGACCAGCTACAAACCTGGGATAAGAATCTGATTCACAGTCCTGCTGCTACTAGCACATACAAATGTGTAGCTACACAGATCTCCATGGTTTTTACCTTACCTTGTCTGCGGCTTTGTATAGTCAAAAATGTTGGTAGGCTTCCTTTAACCATTATTTTAAGCAACACTACTATATTTGTTATTTTGAATTTGCTAAACCCAAACCACATTCACAGGACAAGGTGATCAATGAGGTTCACACTGCTGAGACTCCCATTGGTTACAAGAACTGACTTCCAGCAATCTGAAGAATGGGAGGCACAGTGTCACAAATGGTTGAGTATGGATCACTGGTTCTCCAGATTGATGGGGGTCCCGCAGTTGAACCTTAACTGATCACCTTGTTAGAGTTAAACTACTGTATTACTAAACAAGTTATAGCATGCAAAAATCATCATTAACAAAATATTGAGTATCCCCCCCCCCAAAAAAAAAAAAAACCCTCAAATTTCAACATAATAAGAAAGTTATGATTTTATAATTTTGGCAAATAATAATAATAAATAATAGTAATAATAAAAAAAGACTATGATTATGCATTTAAAGCATTGGTCATGGCTGAATATACAGGTGCTCCCCTACTTAAGAACACTCGACTTACATACGACCCCTAGTTACGAACGGACCACTGGATATTGGTAATTTATTGTACTTTAGTCCTAGGCTACAATAATCAGCTATAACAGTTATCACTGGTGTATGTAATGAAGCTTTAGTGTTAATCCTGGTTCTTATGACAACCCAACATTTTTAAAATCCAATTGTCACAGAGACCAAAAAAGTTCTGGCTGGGATTACAATGATAAAATATACGGTTCTGACTTACATACAAATTCAACTTAAGAGCAAACCTACAGACCCTATCTTGTATGTAACCCGGGGACTGCCTGTAGTTATAATTATTTTAATGTATTATTTCTGTTCTGTTTTAGGGGTGTACTGGCACAACAGCTAGAATCCACAAAACCCAGCATTGCTAGTAGCAGACCAAGTGCAAAGGCCATCTACAGTAAGTAAATTATTAACTTATTTTTATTTAACCCTTCCCCAGCTTTCATACTGCTATATTTGCATATACCACCTGCAGATACCATGTGTATACATGTTATGATAGTGTCCCAATTTAAATGATTGTTCAATTTTTTTGTCATATTTAAGGGAGAATCTCTATTTTAATATAATATAAGGAATGAGTTTCTAGGTGAACGAGAACTACTGTTAAAGTTGCAATAAAAAATGAGAATTTTAAATACAGATCTTAATCTCTGACTGTAATTTCTGACCGTGGATATCTCTGATAAATAATATATTAGAAGGGAGATTCTACTCTTTAATTGGACAGAATTGTTTCTAGATGTCACGGTTCTGGAGATATGACATGCGATATTTGAAATGAGCCCCCTCCATGCTGACAGCTGAAGGCAGAATGCAGGTGAAGCTGCAGAAGAAACAAAAGTACATAAACCCTCCTCTCTGAACCTGGAAAATTGTGATGGATTTATACTGTACATACTTATAATGTATTTTGATAAATGTTTATAAAATGTGGCATATGAGTCTGACACCTGCATCTGCAATGATCAGCTAGGGACAGAAACAAAAAGCAGACAATATCTTCCACTGTAAATTGAGGTCTATGAAGAACTTTATTCTACCACTAATTCATTTGAATAGGGCATAAGCTGCATTTCTCTGCTGGAATGAGCATTGCTCTCTTGCTTACACTAAAGGGCCCTGGGACTGCAGTATGGTGGAGGTTCAGGCTTTGGACCTTTCTTACCTGCAGGTCCTCAGTATTAAAAAAAGGCATCACCACATTTTACTAAAATCGCTAGTGTAGTGTTTCCTAACGCAAAACTAGCAGCAGGACTTGGCCCGAGCACATATGTGTTTTGAGTGAAACCCATGAGATCCGTAACCAGCACCTGGTGTATCTAGTGTTTATATGCAAGACTAATTATCTGTGTTTCACTGAAAACGCATATATATTCGAGCCATGACCCATCCAACGTTGCACAAGCATTGTGTTAGAATTGTGTGACAAACATTTTTGGAGTTCAACATCATGTCTTGTCAACCAAATAACTAAACTTTTTCATGTGTTTTGTGCTGCAGCATTTCAATTACTGTTGAAGAATTTGCAATGCATAGGTTTAAAGGTGCCCTTAGACAGGCTGACCTCCCATCATACAAATAATAGTTTGGAGATTTCAATGTAAATAGTTTACATTTTAGACATCATTTGTCAATTCCAGTTCATTAAATTACATTTTTGGTTGTGTTGCAGATCAAAGAAAACAATACGTTCAAACTTTGTCAAAAGCTGATGGCAGCTTTTTTCATCGAGTAGAGGTAATGAAATTCCACTGTTCATACTTAATCCATAACATGTCAGTATACATAAAAATTACATTTCAAACATACATTATGAAAATGATCAAACATTGGGGGGGAATCTATCAAGACTGCCATTTTGCATGCCAGTCTTAAAATTCCCCTCTCACCCCCCAAGTAGATGTTCTCCCTGATTTTCGAAGGGGCTCCAGCCTCCTCTTACAGACGGAAAACCATTTAAACTAGGTTGGGCTTGTTTAAACCAAGTCTGACCCGGCAGAGATTTTGGCTATAATCTCTCTACAATTTTGTGGAATATACTGACATAAATACATTAATTATGTCTTGTGAAGAATACCTATGCAAAAAGGCATTCTATTATAAACTTGCCACAATTTGTTTTTCATGTACAGTAAAATGAAATCAGGCTCATAATGATATTAATCATACATATGATGTGAGCAACACCCCTTCGCCTGGCTTTTCCTGTTGTAGAATTGCGCTGTTACCTGCAACCATTCAGGGCTGAACGGTTGCAGATTATAGTGAGCGCACATGCTGAATGTGCCGAGTGACGTGGAGGTGGTGTATAGGGGAAATAATTTCAATTCTTGATGGTTCACAAGGAATTGCATTTAGGGCTTGTAGCTTGCCAGGAAACTGCTGTACAAACTCTGCTAAATGTCCCCCAAAGAGTCAAACCCTAGCTTGTCAAATGCCCATATATCAAATTGGCCTGTATGAGATTTTGTAAATAAATGTATTACAAAACAACACAAAACAATTATGCAAAAAAATTATGCAAAAAATAATAACAGGGTCTTCTGATCTGCTTTGGCCAATCAGTTACCTCCTCAGATCATGAGATGCCACTTGTCAAAAAGTGGCATCTTTTGACTGCAAAGGCAATTGATTAACCAAAGTGGTCTTAAGGCCCCTTAAGACTGGTATTACAAAGACATGGATAGTGCCAGAATGCTGGAAACCCAGAGCACAGTAAGTTATTGGATCCTGGAAAACCTGTGCCAGCTCCAAGGGGGTTTTCCAGGATCCAATAATTATTCATTCAACAAAAATTGTTCATTGACACTAAATGTAATGTGAATGTAAATTTGTTGATTACAGCACCTCTTGTCATGTGAGCTTAATGACCGCCTCAGAAATGTCCAGGATTGTGTGAAACAGCTCCACAAATTAGATGCAGAAGGGAGAGTCTGGGGTCAAGAAATGATCCTCCAGGTACAAAATGGAGAATTAGTACTGACAGACCTGGAGTCTCGGGTAAGATATTTACTTATGCCTCTTGTATTAACTTTATAGTATAAAGTGTTTTCTGTATATTTATAAAAATAACAGGTTGCCAGTTTCCATCACAATGAACAGGAAGGGGAGATGCCAGATCCACTTTCTTTTAGCCAGCAATCACCCATTTTATTCTGAGAAGGTACAGGACTAAAAATAGAAAACTGACAAAGCTACCTCTGGTGGTTGACTTTCCCATGTAGAACTCTTTGTAGGTCTGGTTTGCAAGGAACCATTAAACAAATTAAACAGAGCTAGAACAATTCAACGACTGCCCCCTTAGTCTTGGGTCAGGAAGTAAATGTTCTCCTTACGAAGACTGCCAATTAAGGCCTTGTAGGCATGCAGAGACTTATAGCCAAGGACGCTCCAGTAGAGGATACTGGAAAAATATGAAAATAAGTTTTCCAGGATGGGATAAAGAAAACTGCCTCTTTTAGCTACCTTATAAGGCAGCTCTCTTGACATCAAGCATGACCTTCAGGAAGCCTTATGACATGATACAATAACCTTACCCCAGAAGAACATGAGGCTTTATTAACTTTTAAATAGGCTCATCTGATGATAATAATAACACCATCTAACAAGTAGGGTAACACTATGATCCTTAGCAGGGAGAATTACAATCAGATGTGTGAGAGTATCCTAATGTATCACAGTTAATACCATGATCTGGAGAGAAATCCAACAATAAAGTTTAAGCAAAAAACTGAAAAATATACTTTTAGAGGCCCTGCAATCCAATAATAATAATCATAATAAAATATAATATGAACACCTGTTTCTGCAGAACCCAACAATAACCACATTTTATAGCCTCCGCAAACCCTGTAGATGCTATCTACATGATAAAGGATATATAGCAGTGCAGTCTTGATACTACATTTTGTCTTGGAACAGAATGTTATAGCAAAAAAAGGGGGGTTCCGGAGGTGGTACTCTGTATAAAAAAACTGTAAAATGGTTAAGTCTTAATATAAAAGCTACCTAAAAACAAAGCAGTGAGTAGTAGTACAACTAGAATGAGTGTATTGGGCCAACAGAAACCAGTTAAAATAACACTTACGGATATAAACCAAACACATTAAACCTCCTAAAATATTTCACATAAGTAAGAAAAAGGTTCTGTCGTAGGGTACAATCACACGGCCATATGCCCGTCCAGCTGCAGCCTGGCGGGCATACCACTGTGTGCTGGAGAGCAGGAGGAGGTGACCCCTCCACAGATAAAAGCACCGCACAGCCGCACACATGGGGCAAGATTGAACATGCTCTATCTTTTCCCTGTGTACGGCGGGGAACGGTGCCACACATGTATAGCACCATACCGCTGCCAGGCCACCATTGCCCTCTTTGGGAAGGTATATGCGGCCTCAAATTTGTCTGAATGTACCCTTACCCTGATTCAGGAGGATTCTAGAATGGATGAGGGGTGAGAGAACAGGGTTTATATAGAAGGGATGCTGTCCCTAAAGTATCCCGTTATCCTTTAACTTCCACCTTTACAAGGGCAGTACCATGACTTGCCCTAGTTCAAAATGCCCGCCAACCACATGTACCTGGCGCTTTTATTCTTAGACAGATTTATCAGAGGGATTCTTGTAATGGGTATGAAAATACAAGAGGGCAGTAAAAGTATTAATCTCCCAGTGTGGGTTGCTTAACAGGGACAACAGGCCTCCTGTAGGTCCAGACCTATATGAAGGTACTGCTAAGCACTGGCCCAAGTGGTGGATCAGTGGTTAATTAACATAGAGTGAGGTCCCAAACTGCATGTTGATGAACCACTGGTCCATGCACAGTACCACTCTAGGGACCCCTTTTTTGGCTATATTGTTATTTGATATTGAGTGAAGTATTAAACTCTAAACTTGTTGCCGCGTATTGTTGCTTTTTGAAATTGAATATGTTAACCTTTGGACACCGGTTCTTTCACCAAAAATGGGGTAAAACAATGGGGAGCTTAGTGGCACTGACATATGCAAATTAAATGACTTAATACACCCCCACCATGCACCTTTTGGAGGAGCTGTCCAATATATTTTAAGATCATAAAAATGCATAGGGGTACCTGCACTGGCCTGACAAAGTTCAACAACTTTTTTGTGGTGCACCTTTAACATAGGGCGTGCAAAAAACTTTGAGTGTTAAATCAGGGGGTCAGACTGAGCACCACAACGTCCCCTAATTTGTGTTGCATGTGTCGCAGAAAAGTGGCGCAAAGCCCTTAGTAAATGTGCCCCATAGTATTCAGCCAATGTTCCACTCCTACTCTTCTCAATAAAGAAAAGAGTATTCCATCAACTTTCCGGATATACAAAAACTAAATACCCGGTTATATCATGGAATATCAAGTTGTCAGGTGTCCTGTTAGCTTTATATTTTATATGTACAGCTGAGAACCGGGTTCCCTAAGAAGCTGATTAAAAGAGCCCACATTCAGGCCAGACATACGGTCATAACTATGGACCCCACATGGAAAGAGCCATTCAATGGTTCTTGGTGTATTTGATTCTAAACAACCATAGGACCTCAAAGCTTTGCACAAATACTGGGGTATTCTGAAAAGCAGATCCTGACATTGCTGAATGTTTACCAGAGAGCCCATAGAAGACATAGCGAGGTGGAAAAACCTCTGTGACCATCTGGTAAGGAGTCATTTTCAGAAGGTCCAAACAGTAGGGAACTTGGTTGAATAGAAAAGTAAAGAGCACCCACAGCTGTGAGAATTGCTCTGCATATACAGGATCCTGTGAATTGATGGGAGTGATCTGTTGGAACACCTGGCAGTGGTCACTGAACTATGTGGTGCAGTTTCACAGATTCTGATGCAGGATGTTATAATTTTATACTAGGGAATTACTGTCTATTTGTGCTTCATTGTAAGATCTAAGATCTGTATAGGGATTTGTAAATTATTGAACCAACTTAGAAAGCATGTTAACTAAAGATATCCTAAGTGCTGCAGCATATAATGCCGATATATATAAATAAAGATTTATTATTATTACTTGTGCCTTTTCCCTTAGACCCACTGGAATGCTGCCTTTTCCATATCCATTTTGATGGGTTCTGTGGGGTTGTGAGGAGTTGGAAAACTCCAACAAAACCAGTGAAATACAGATTTAGTTTTTTTAATGCATCAGAGAAATGTTTCAGTACCACCATAGAACTTCTTTCAAAAAGAGGATTTATTGATAAAAAAAAAACTATATAGTTCCAGTGAATACCAGTCCAAGTTTCTCATTCATGTAATTACTGCAAATGAAGGTGACTGTGGCCATGCCAAATTTATTTTGTTAAGCACCTGGAAATGGTGGACAATGAAATGCTGGGACCTTCTTAAGTTACTTGGTGGATCAATTGATCCTCTATACTACTTGTGTTCCTTGGTTGTTCAGAGCTTGTTTCCATGTTTAAGTAACCCCACATTATCACTGTTCCCAACACCTCCCTAACAGCAAGGTCAAAATGGCCTAGATAGCATGAAAAAATTATTACCTGCTTCTTTCATTTCATCTCAATCTCTCTCAAATAGGCCAAATGCGTTGTTGTGTTGTGGCAGAACAGTCAACTGTTTCTCTCACCAAAAGCTCCAGGATAGTAGGGAATAATTATTATGCCAAGACTCAAGTCCTAATCACACCACCCAAGTTATCATTTACATATCTACCAGACACTTCTTACTGGGTGGATTTTAGTTTTTAATCAGAAAGTCTATATTTTTTATATGGAGACATAGACACTCAGAGGAGTGTGATAACAGTAACATGGAAATTATCTCTCAAGCTCAAGTATTCAAAAAATATAATAATTATATAATGTCTATTCTATTTTATAGGACAGACTGGAAGGTATGCCATTGCAGAGTATAGAAAGCAGTTGTTCTGTCATGGGAAGCCATCCAATTTACAATTCACTATTTGTGGTTACCATCCTGAATAAAGAAAATACAACTATTTTGCTTTTTCAATCTGATGAGCACCCAGTAAGTCGTAAACAGATTTTCATTTATCATCAATATTTGTTAACTTTTCTCAAGCAACACATCCTCTATTTTCATATAGGCTAGCACCCTACAAAGGAATCTAGAGAAGTATCTGTCTCAATCAAAAGAAGCCCAGCAGAATAAAGATATTATCAGGTATTCATTAAACCAAAATCTGCTTTGCACACACCATCTGTCGTTGTAATTTACCTAAATATACACTGGAGATCAACATTAGAGAACAACACACACAATTTCCTAAATTCCAAGGTCATTGTGTAATCCTATGTGTTATATATGCTAACATAAGTAACATAGCAGTATTTTTAGCTTATTTCACAAATTGGATATATTCTAAAGCACAGAATAAAAATGTAAATGAGTAATTGTAAAAGAACACTGATTAAAATTAAAAAACACTTTAAATATCTGCAAGTTACTGGTGTTTATATGGCAACTGGTGCTAATTTCCTTAACCTCTTACCGATAAGTATCAGTACGTCACATGGGGGCTGTGGGTGTATGGAGAGGGCTCACAGGCTGAGCCCTCTCCATATAAGGTGAGTGTTTGCTGCACATTGAAACAAAAATCGACCAACAACACTCGCAACAGTTGCTAATACCGATCACGGGTGTTAATGAGTGTGTACCGGTGGTGGAAAAAAGCTGGCAGAGCATCGTGATTTCATCTTGGATCAATAATCTTTGTAAGACCTGAGGCTGTATAGTTTCTGATCATTCGTTACAGTGTGCCAGTGGGCATAATTCGCCATGGTCAAAATATTGTGTCTGTCATTCAAAATGGAGATGAGCTTTTTAATGACCATGTACCAGTTCAGAAAAATGTATACCTGTTTTTTTTTTGGTCACAACAGTATTCTAAACAAATTGCAAATATTCTACCTTTATAAAGAAAGGGTTAATCCATCTTTATATAGAAGGGGGTTATGAAAGCAGTGTATTGCAACCTTTCAGGCCAAGGGGTGGAAGACCTGTTATATTGAAGCTGAAACTGTATGGTTCCTGTTTGCAATGTGCTACCTTTCCAATCAGGAAACCCCTGAAAACAACTTTATGCTCCTCCCATACCGGACATGAGAATAAAAGGTCATTGGTCCAAAAGCATTCCTCCAAGGTCCAGGAGTAAAAGAAGATAGCCTCATCCTTATTCCAAAGTGAGGCACAATTAGTATAAAAAGTAGGGCAATCTGTTAAATGGAAATGAGAAGATTATTTAGAAAAGTGCGTCTCCTGTTGGAGACTTTGGATATTTTGATTAAAGAGTTTAACCCCTCTACATTATGGATTGCTAACTTCAGAGCCATAGAACAGGTGAAAGGCACTATAAATCAGAAACGCCCATGGTGTAGGGGAGGAGAGTGGGTGAGATTACAATAAATTTTTGTGAATATTTGAGGAATTTTGAGTCTTTTTTCTTTCAATTTTTAAAAACAAAGTAAAAGAAAAAAGTAGAGAAGCACAATACATCCCTGACAGGGGAAATATCAAGTAAGTCAGTAAGTTAGTCACAAAATGTTGCCAGATATCACACCTAATCTGTGAACAACACTGCTTATGAAGAAATAAGGAACATTTAGAAGAGAAGGGCTTCAACACCTAAAGGATGAGAGGGCTTAAGAACAAAAGCAGCCGCCATTACAGTGTATGGACCTGGGAGGTATAGTTAGTAAATCTATGATAAATCCAAGAAACAAATCCAAAAAGTCTATACTCACAGCCAAGATCTTTTCAAATGCCATCACTTTGGTGACATGGCCTTAAGCTTCTCCAGTGACAAGTGTGGAGATTTCAATTTGGTAGCAGTGTGAATTTGAGTCACCTAACTGTGGTGGGTACACTGGAAGCAGGGTAAGATTTTGGTAGCTGTTTTAAGTGAATGATTAATGGCCTGGGTGTAAGGGGCGCACATGCCTCGATAACTTTTCTATCCCCCCGTAGTCACTAGAATAGACCTTGGTACAGCCTTCTGACACTGAAAGGGCAACTGCGGGACACAGTACTAGTGTTTTCAGCTGTCTGGATGCCAGTCCACAATAAACTTAGTGTGGGAGACAGAGACTGCTTTCTCCTCATTACCACTGATTGGAATTCTATGCTCTCAGGGTCCTAGAGGCCTGGTATCTGTTATCTATACCCACCTCCTTTCTGAGCTGTTGGAGGGTCCCTCTCTGCCAGTCAGAGCCCGATGGGAAGCTCTCATTCCCTCACTATCGGATGAAGACTGGGGGGCGGCCCAGGAGTCTCACACCTCGGTATCACTGATTCAGTTGTTCATCATCCATCAATGCTATATAACTGCAGTCAGACTGTTTCATATGCATAGATTGCCGAACTCTAGATGTCACAGATGTCATGTGGACAGGGCAGATTTCACCCACCTAATATGGACTTGCGATTACATAGCCGTATTATGGAGAGAAGTAGTTTCTCTGCTGTCTGATATCCTGAATAAACCGGTCCCTACCTCGCCGGCCCTATGCCTGTTGGGAATTACCCGGAAGGATGACTGCTCCCATTATGAAGCTATTTTCTTGAAGGAAGCTCTGTTTTTGGCCCGTAAGGCCATTGCCATACGCTGGATGGCTGATCGCTCTCCTACTGTCTCTCAGTGGAAGAAACTAGTTAATCTGACTCTACCTTTCGAGTATATAGTTTACAAACATCACGGCTGCCCGCATAAGTTCCGAAAAGTGTGGGACTCTTGGTGCTCTTCCCCAGATACCCTTTTTAATGTTCGCAGTCTGAGAGAGTCTCTTGTCCCTTTTCAGTGAGTGCAATACTCGATGGAGGTTATATTATTATAATTTTACATATTATAGTTGGGCACCCTTCCTGCACTTCTCTGTGCACTGTTAACAGGAGGGATTCCGTGCTCTCCAGAAATAGGGTGGTGGGTTACCTTGTTGCCTAACCATTGTTACTACCTTTTCTTTAACTCCATTTCTCTCTTGACACCTCTCGACCAGGTTGGTTACTGTTCTATGTATGGGTTGGGGAGGGGTTTACTGGATCGCTGTTTTTGTACAGATGTTATCACACATGACAAATGATTGTGTAAAGATATATGCTGTTATATCTGATATACCTCTAATGATCCTTGTTTTGTGATGTTGCACTGTTTAATTTCTGTGCCAATAAAGTGATTTAAAAAAGAAAAAAAAACTTAGTGTGGGAGCTCTAGTTACACTGCCCAAATAACTGCCTTCACTAATGGAGGTAAGATAGCCACTGTGCGCATCATGTTTCAGCAGGAGAGTTCCCCCACCTCCAGATGCCGTGAGCTTGCTGCATTTCAGCAAAAAAAAAGTCTTGGCGTTTCACTTCTGACAGATGTGTCATAGGTTAGCCATAACTGCCCCAGTTACCAGTAAGAAAGAGAACACCGGGCTTCACCTTCTCAGGTTTTGTTGTTACTATAGTTAGGAGGGAAGCACTGTGTGACCCCATAGGGTTGACACCATAAGGCAAATCCACCAAATGTGGACCATTCTTCCCAGTGAAAAGTGGAAATACCTGAACCCTAAGTTCATCAGATATAATTATACTGTAATCACTTGTATTTCCAAACTCTAAACTATTGTATGTCTGGAAATGGGGCACCTAGAAACCCATTACTGGTGTCCTATTCCCCTTAAAGGGGTATTCCGGGAATATGAACGTCTGACACAAAAACCCATGATGATATAAATAAATTAATACAACAATAGTCAATGTCATTAGTCATAAAACGGAGCTTAAATAAATTGATTTTATGATTTACAAAATTTATGGCCTCTCTAAAGTAGGTGGAGTTATCACTAAGAAACTGGAAACTACAAGTTCCATGATCCTTTAGTTCTCAGTAACTCCTCCTCCCTCTTATGCTCTGCTCCCAGTGATGATCTAACAGGTTTTCTTGCTCTGTTACCATAGTAATGATGTGTAACTGCCATCCCCACAACACTGACCATACTGGATGCACTGCAACCAACCGACTACAGCCAAACTTAGTGGTGATCACATGACCTGCCCCGGCAGGTGCAGGACATGTGATGTGGACATGTGACCAGCAGCCATCTTCTGTCCTGCAACGGACCGTGCGGAAGAAATTAACGAACTGATTAAAGGGCCAGTAGCATTTTACTTCTTCATTACAGTGTATGCCATCAGCATTTTCTGCTAAGGGGAGCAAAATTTTAAATAACAACTAATTACACATTAGCTTATATTTTGAGTGCCCACTTGTATATGAATTATGCTGATTCCTGGAATACCCCTTTAAATATAAGATGAGGAGTGTGTTTCTAGGTCACATAGAACCACATATATACACAGTATAGTTCCAGTAAAAAAATACTTTTGAAATAGAGATTTAAATTCCTGACTAACTTTAAGTAGAAATTTCCAGTTCTATTTCACCTAGAAACACAATTATGAAAGGGGAGATTCTCCTCTTTAATAGGACCCCAGAATTGTGTTCCAGGGATATGCGTGTTTGAAGTGAGCCCCCCTTCAGTCTGTGAGCTGAAGGCAGAACACAAAAAGTTCAGCAAATTCTAAAAAAAAACTTAAAATAAATGTTATTAATAAAATGAATCTAATTAATTAGTCTCACTTGTCATGAAAAAAACAAAGTAAAAATTGTTATAATATAAATGTATATATAATGTAAAGTGGCTTAAAAGATAACATTAAAATAGGAGCAACATGGGATTGAAAAAAATTACCTGGAGGATGAAGCATGAGCATGACGGAAATCTCACTTTTTTCAACTATACAGGCGGTCCCCTACTTAAGGACACCCGACTTACAGACAACCCATACTTACAGACGGACCCCTCTGACCTCTGGTGAAGCTTTCTAAGTGCTTTACTATAGTCCCAGGCTGCAATAATCAGCTGTGAGGTGTCTGTAATGAAGCTTTATTGATAATCCTTGTTCCCATTACAGCAAAAAATGTTTAAACTCCAATTGTCACTGGGGCCAAAATTTTTTTTGTCTGGACCTACAATTATAAAATATACAGTTTCGACTTACATACAAATTCAACTTAAGAACAAACCTCCAGACCCTATCTTGTACGTAACCCGGGGACTGCCTGTACATACATTTCTAAAAGTAACACTTTATATTTATATTTTCAGAACTAAAGTACCAGTCACGGTAGCTCAGAATGAAGTAATAGAGCGAAGTTATTCCCCACAACCCGTTCTATCAATGGATAGTCCTCTACTAGGACGTCAAACTCCCGGTCAAACGCCTCAGGGTAAAATTTTATACACACTTGTCCATTTTACATTAATCTGTGGCGGTGTCAGTTTTCTCCACCAGTCCTTGATTTTCTGCTTTTATGTAGTCTTTTTTTCAAAATTTAAATAACTGTGATGTGTAACCCGTAAGAAACAGTAGCAACACTCTATGGAGGATACCACCTTACAGATTATGGGGAAGACATACAAATAAAATTATAAAGACATTACAGAGTAACATTGTCATATAAAATAGGAGTGAGGACCCTGCTTTCATGAACTTAAAGTCTATGAGGGGATGACACAAGAGGTATAAGAGCTTAAATAATGGTCCAGCCATTACAGAATAAAATAATTTAATAAATTAGAATGCTGCTGCTTGAACCAGCCATCAGCCGCTATCTTATATACATAGTCCAAGGTCATTGGATAACAGATGGGAGTAGTACACAGAAAGGGTAGTAAGAAGAGAATTAATGTTTCAAACTAGTACACCATGATAACCTAAAGTCAATTAAAAACAACAAATCCAAAATATTTACCCTGAAACCCCAGTTTATGGGAATTACATAATTGTGTCTTGTGCTCTACAACAGGTACTCCTGTTTCCCAAAGAAGGTATGATCCTGGACCCTCAATCAACAAACCAACACCATTGCCGAATCAAAAGATCAACACAGACCGTGACATTGTAAGTTTGTATCATATGCAATTAGATTTATTTTCCTAATATTATTATTTTATTTCATATCTGACACCTGAATCTGTGAAATATGGCCACCACGCATTCCAGGATTCATCACAGACCTAAATCTGTGATTCAGGAGGCAATCTCATGGTTGGGTGTTCAGCAGGGCTCAAAAGAGAAGGAGTGCTGTCTAGCTTTTGAAAAAGCTTTTGTGGCCTTGCTGTTTCTGTGGAGCCTTTGGAATTTCAGCAGTGGCAGCCAGAACCATTTAAAAATAAAGTATGACCCACATTCTACACTCCTAACCTCCATTCCATAGGCTATCCCTGATATACAAGCACTGTACCTTTAGCCCTATCATGCTGCTACATGTACAATGTAAATGCAATGTTAACATAATGTTAACACTTTATAATGCAAAGCTACATGGGAACGCAACCAGCATTTCCTCCTCTGAATGGCAGCGTTGATAAATATTCCCCATTGTAAACACCAGAAAAGCTCCCAACATATACACTCACCGGCCACTTTATTAGGTACACCATGCTAGTAACGGGTTTGACCCCCTTTTGCCGTCAGAACTGCCTCAATTCTTCGTGGCATAGATTCAACAAGGTGCTGGAAGCATTCCTCAGAGATTTTGGTCCATATTGACATGATGGCATCACACAGTTGCCGCAGATTTGTCAGCTGCACATCCATGATGCGAATCTCCCGTTCCACCACATCCCAAAGATGCTCTATTGGATTGAGATCTGGTGACTGTGGAGGCCATTTGAGTACAGTGAACTCATTGTCATGTTCAAGAAACCAGTCTGAGATGATTCCAGCTTTATGACATGGCATTATCCTGCTGAAAGTAGCCATCAGATGTTGGGAACATTGTGGTCATTAAGGGATGGACATGGTCAGCAACAATACTCAGGTAGGCTGTTGCATTGCAACGATGCTCAATTGGTACCAAGGGGCCCAAAGAGTGCCAAGAAAATATTCCCCACACCATGACACCACCACCACCAGCCTGAACCGTTGATACAAGGCATCCATGCTTTCATGTTGTTGACCCTACCATCCGAATGTCGCAGCAGAAATCGAGACTCATCAGACCAGGCAACGTTTTTCCAATCTTCTACTGTCCAATTTCGATGAGCTTGTGCAAATTGTAGCCTCAGTTTCCTTTTCTTAGCTGAAAGGAGTGGCACCCGGTGTGGTCTTCTGCTGCTGTAGCCCATCTGCCTCAAAGTTCGACGTACTGTGCGTTCAGAGATGCTCTTCTGCCTACCTTGGTTGTAATGGGTGGCGATTTGAGTCACTGTTGCCTTTCTATCAGCTCGAACCAGTCTGCCCATTCTCCTCTGACCTCTGGCATCAACAAGGCATTTCCAAAGAACTGCCACTCACTGGATGTTTTTTCTTTTTCGGACCATTCTCTGTAAACCCTAGAGATGGTTGTGCGTGAAAATCCCAGTAGATCAGCAGTATCTGAAATACTCAGACCAGCCCTTCTGGCACCAACAACCATGCCACGTTCAAAGGCACTCAAATCACCTTTCTTCCCCATACTGATGCTCGGTTTGAACTGCAGGAGATTGTCTTGACCATGTCTACATGCCTAAATGCACTGAGTTGCTGCCATGTGATTGGCTGAATAGAAATTAAGTGTTAACGAGCAGTTGGACAGGTGTACCCAATAAGGTGGCCGGTGAGTGTATATGCTGCTGGCAGAGAGAGACACGCATTTTGCCTCCCTTTTTCCAGTATATGTCATATACTGTGAAAAATATGGAAAGATGTAGCAGGCTGCCTTTTCCATCCTTCTCTCTAATGTTAAGAAATATATAGGCGCTCATTTACTTACCTGAGTTCACAGAAAGTGCATGGTCCAACAATAATGCACTGTGCTGCGATTCACTAAGATTGTGCGCCCGAAATTGTGCATGTGTCTCTTCCCTGCTCAGGTCTGACAAGAGTTCACCTTCTTTTAAGTGGTGCATGTAAGTGCATTGCATTGTGACACAATTTGAAAGATAAATCCAGTGCTCAGTCCGTATCTGTCGGATACCCCAATTTGCTGCATGGAAAATGCAGCACAGCACCAAAAAACGATTGTGTGCAACACCTGTTAAATACCTGTCCAAGCCGCACAAACCCTTAAAAAGACGGAAAGTCCGACAAAAGTGCAATCTGCGAGCCGTAAATGAGCCCCATTTTCTCTTTGGGCTAAATGGAGCCTACATATTAAATCCCTACCCCCAGCCTCTGCTGATTGTATATGTGCTCAGCAGAATGCAGGTCTCCAGTGTTGTCAATGTCCACAGCGCCAGATTAAGGTTGGTGGGGGCCTCTGGGCGCAAAATATGGTGGAGGCCCCCATTGAATGTAGTCCAGACAGGGAACAGCAATCGCTATAAACCACTCGCCAGCAATAAACATATACAGCCTCCCCAGTAATCACTGTATACAGCTCCCCTAAGCAATCACTATATACAGCTGCCCCAGCAACCACTGTATACAGCTCACCCAGCAATCACTGTATACAGCTCCCCTAGCAATCACTACATACAGCTCCCCCATCAATCACTTTATACAGCTCCCCCAGCAATCACTGTATACAGCTCCCAGCAATCACTGTATACAGCTCCCCAGCAATCACTGTATACAGCTCCCCCAGTAATCACTATATACAGCTCCCCAACAATCACTATATACAACTCATCCAGCAATCACTATATACGGCTCCCCCAGCAATCACTGTATACAGCTCCCCCAGCAATCACTGTATACAGCTCCCCTGTAATCACTATATAGAGCTCCCCCAGCAATCACTATATACAGCTCCCCAAGCAATCGCTATATACAGCTCCTCAACAAACACTATCTACAGCTCCTCCAGCAATCACTATATACAGCTCCCCCACCAATCACGGTATACAGCTCCCCCAGCAATCACTGTATACAGCTCCCCCAGCAATCACTGTATACAGCTCCCCCAGCAATCACTGTATACAGCTCCCCCAGCAATCACTATATACAGCTCCCCCAGCAATCATTATATACAGCACCCTCAGCAATCACTATATACAGCTACCCCAGCAATCCCTATTTACAGCTCCCCCAGCAATCTCTATATACATCTCCCCCAGCAATCCCTATATACATCTCCCACAGCAATCCCTATATACATCTCCCACAGCAATCCCTATATACATCTCCCACAGCAATCACTATATACAGCTCCCCCAGCAATCACTGTATACAGCTCCCCAGCAATCACTGTATACAGCTCCCCCAGTAATCACTATATACAGCTCCCCAACAATCACTATATACAGCTCCCCAACAATCACTATATACAGCTCCCCCAGCAATCACTGTTTACAGCTCCCCCAGCAATCACTGTATACAGCTCCCCTGCAATCACTATATAGAGCTCCCCCAGCAATCACTCTATACAGCTCCCCGAGCAATCACTGTATACAGCTCCCGAGCAATAACTGTATACAGCTCCCCGAGCAATCACTATATACAGCTCCTCAACAAACACTATCTACAGCTCCTCCAGCAATCACTATATACAGCTCCCCCCGCAATCACTGTATACAGCTCCCCCAGCAATCACTGTATACAGCTCCCCAAGCAAACACTATATACAGCTCCCCCAGAAATCATTATATATAGCTCCCCCAGCAATCACTGTATACAGCTCCCCCAGCAACCACTATATACAGCTCCCCCAGCAACCACTATATACAGCTCCCCCAGCAACCACTGTATACAGCTCCCCCAGCAATCACTGTATACAGCTCCCACAGCAATCACTATATACAGCTCCCCCAGCAATCACTGTATACAGCTCCCCAAGCAATCACTATATACAGCTCCCCTAGCAATCATTATATATAGCTCCCCCAGCAATCCCTATATACAGCTCCCCCAGCAATCTCTATATACATCCCCCCCAGCAAAAACTATATACATCTCCCCCAGCAATCACTATATACAGCTCCCCCAGCAATCACTGTATACAGCTCCCCCAGCAATCACTGTATACAGCTCCCCAGCAACCACTGTATACAGCTCCCCCTATAATAACTATATACAGACCTCTATAATAACTATATACACCCCCTATAATAACTACATACAGACCACTATGATAACTATATAGAGTCCCCCTATAACAACTATATACAGTCCCCTATAATAACTATATGCAGACCCCTATAATAACTATATACAGCCCCCTATAATAAATATATATACCCCCTATAATAACTTTATACACACCCCCTATAATAACTATATACAGTCCCCCTATAACTATATACAGTCCCCCTATAACTATACACAGTCCCCTTATAACTATATACAGTCCCCCTATAACTATATGCACCCCCCTCTAACAACTATATACACCCCCTCTAACAACTATATATACCCCCCTCTATAATAACTATATGCAGATTCCTATTATTGCTACATACACCCCCCACACATAATAAATATATACAATCCCTCAATAATAACTATATACAGACCTAGATAAAATACTAAAATTGTACTCACCCTCCGTCGTTTCCCCGATGTGCGCCGTCCTTATTCTCCCTCGCGGTGTCAGGGTGGATGTAAAAAAATATGGTGTCGCCCCGCTACACGATGCGATGACATCACACACTGTGACGCCACACTCTGTGTCATCACCAAGCGGCAGGGCGCCGCCATCTTTATTTACATAGGGACCCCCCCTATGATCCGGCCCTGACTGTCCATATAAGGTAAGTGACAGCACCCGGGAAACACACTGAACATTGCCAGCAGCAATGGCTAAATTGTGTAGATAGGTATTGATAAGCTGGACTATAACACACAGTTGTAAAATTGTTCACTAATTCTCATGAGGAATGGCAGAGGTTACTGTGCAGTGCAGATAAACATCCCAATCAATTTTCTTACTAGCTGCAACTAGACTTTGAAACTTAGATACAAAGGGCCAGCTTTATCAAAAATTAGGCAAACTGTACTAAGTGCTGTTTGCCTCACCAATGTGCAGGGTGTGCAAGATTATTGAATACTGACGCATGGTCTTCAATTATCTGGCACACCATGCAGAAAGTGTGCACCATTTTATTTTTGGTGCAGCTTTAACATACAGCAATTATGTTGAGTCGATGTATGAAATGTGTTGCAAACTCCGACTAAGCACTACCCTGCCCCTTTAGCTGCACATTTTTTTCTGTCTTGTGGGACACAGTGCAGCCAAGACACAAAAAATAATGCAATGAAAGACTGGCGCAGGCAGTTTAATAAATCTGGGTCAAAGATTCCGATTATTTATGCATTTCTCCCATTACTAAGCACTCACAGAAGTGAGCATCTACCTGTTTTTCACATCCAACAGAAATGGTCTAAAATATACTGCACTATATCAGCGCTTTCCACTTCTTTGAATAAATATTTCTTTTACATTCGTCATGGAAGTGTAAATTTTAGGGCTTAACAGTCATTTCATTGTCAAAATTTAAAAATTCCAAAATAAAACCTTCATTTTGTTTTAAAGGTATATTCCTACAAAGACAAGTTTCATACTCAGGATAACAAAAATAACACACTATCGGTGCTAGCGATATGCAGCAAACGCTTACTGGCTATGGAGAGCGCTCAGCCCATGAGCACTTTAACCCGCAGCCAAAGCATACTATTACGTAACATGATGTTAAGGGATTAAAAGGTAAACAGATTACCAAAGGCTATTTTGAATACAGGCGGTCCCCTACTTAAGAAGACTCGACTTGTATACGACCCATAGTTACAATGGGACCTCTGGATATTGGTAATTTATTGTACTTTAGTCCAAGGCCACAATGATCAACTGTAACAGTTATCAAAGGTGTGTGTAATGAAGCTTTAGTGTTAATCCTGATTCTTATGACAACCCAACATTTTTAAAATCCAATTGTCAAAGAGACCAAAAAAGTTCTGGCTGAGGTTACAATGATAAAATATACAGTTCCGACTTACATACAAATTCAACTTAAGAACAAACCTGCAGACCCTATGTTGTATGTAACCTGGGGACTGCCTGTAGTTTTATTTGTGGGAAGTTTTTAATAAATATAATTTTGAAAACCTTTTTAAAATTGAATTGTCCTATGTCAACATAAAGCATATATGGTTAAGGTTAGTTAGTAACCAATTTGGGCAGCTAAACTAACTGTATGTTAAGCACAACATTTACAAATCAGAAAATCACAAAGTTTTAAAAATTTTCACCAAATTTCCATTTTTTATATAAATAAGTGCAAAAAAGTCAACTAAAATTTAGCATTAATTTAAAATTAAACATGTCACGAAAAAATATAAACTCAGTAAGCTAACCAGTTTCTTACTGCTGTACAACTATATACGTCATACAGCAGTAAAGGAAATATGGAGAGGGCTAAGCAGATGTCAGATGTACAACACAGCAGACACCCGCCTACAACAGACGCGGTCGGTGCTGGCAGTCAACCTGTTTGGTGCCGTGGCCAAAGCCGACAGCGGCACCTAACAGTGCTTACGATTGGCACCGCCATCTTGGTTTGCCGATCGACGCCCTTCGTGACATCATCGGAGGGTGTTGATTGGCTGCCATGACAGCTGGGAGGCTGCTTAAGGCTCCCATAGCTGTCATTCATCCATCTGTATTAGAGTCTGTCAGAGAAAAAATCAATACAAAAGTTTAAACATAAAAATAAGTAAAATCATCAACACGTTAGATATCGCTGCATTCCAAATTGTCCAATCTATCATAATTTAAAAACAATTATTCCTGAAGATGAACCCCTTAACGGAAAATTGTGCCCATATGCCTAAATGGTCACTTTTTTGCCATTTTGCAACACATAAAACATTTTAATAAAAAGTGATCAAAAGGTCGTACAGTCCCTAAAATGGTATCAATTAACATCAGCTTGTCCCACAAAAAATGACACCTTACACAGTCCCAAACACCATAGTATGAAAAAGTTATTGCTGTCAGCATATGGCAAAACTAAGACATTTTTTCTCACCAAAAATTGATGGAAGTACAAAATGGAAATGCAAAACTAGAAATTGCCCGGTAATGAAATGGTTGAAGTGTTTTAAAGTTATAACTGCGTATTAAGACGAATAGCAGATATGAAAAATCAGGCTGTGTCCTAAAGGTGAAAATAGGCTGTGTCTTTAAGGGGTTAACTTCGTTGAAAAATATGATTTTGTTCAATACATAGTCAGGCATTAAAAAAATTCTTTTTTGCTGCCCATTGCAGCAGATTAACAAACCTTGTGGGAGAGATATTTGCAAATGAACCATCCCAAAGACACATTGATGAAAACTTGACATTAATAACTTTATATTTATATCTTGAACTTATATACAGTGTATATTATGTGATATCTTTAGCCACAGTACATTATTAATGTACTATTTTATTTACCAGGAAATATTGAACCGTGTACTTGCAGATATAGAGATATTTGTTGAAAGACTCTATCCTGAAAAAAAGAAGAAAAAAGGTCAGTAGTAAACTAAGAAAATATTTCTATATAGTTTAGCAACACAATGAAAGTTTTAGGTAAACATAATGATGAGGGAGAACTTAGTTGGTCAGTTGGGTGCGGTTTTGGTACAAGCTTATAATTTATATTGCACACCAGAAAATTTAGCATGAATAGTAAATCTGAGACAGCTCCTAGATGGCATACATTTCAGATTCTGATGTTTTCCTTTTTCATATTTGTGGTGCATCTAATGCAAACTGAGACAGTTTTAGACTGCAATACTACATTACATTTTAATTTATATGGCCCAATGTAATGACGGCCTGACAATAACTTATTTTCTTTGTCTTTTAAAAGAAAAATCATCCATTCCGGAATCAGAGTTTATTGACTGTTTTAAGAAGATAAAATATGGTTTTAATTTAGTGGTGAGTAACAAGCAGAATATTAGAAACATGTTAAAATATGCAGTCTACATGCATGGTTATTTCATCTTCCTAAACAAGTAGAAACTAAAGTGCTCAGCTATCTTTGCCAGTTAAATGTACCTCCAGAGTGCAGGCACAACCATTATTGCCTTCAAAAAGGTGACACATGACTCCTCTTTTCAAAATTAGTGGGGATTTAACTTTGAGGCCCAATATATTCATATAAATTCATATAAATATATGAATGGCCCATACAAAAAATATTGTGGTAAATTGTTCCAGATTAAATCAAATCATAATACTAGGAGGCGCTGTCTCCATCTGGAAAAAACTAGGTTTAATCACCAGAGGCGACAGGGCTTTGGACTATGAGAACTGTCAATCTATCAAATAGCCTGCCTTTGGCGCTGGTCGCAGCAGGGACGGCAGAGAGCTTCAAGATGGGCCTAGATGCCTTTTTACACCTAAGTAACATTCATGGTTATATTATATAGAATTGTTTCCCCTAAATCCCTTCCTCATCGATTCCCTTCCCTTCCTTGGTTGAACTTGATGGACATGTGTCTTTTTTCAACTGTATAAACCAATATGTTTCCACATGTTGTCGGAAACTTGCAACTGTTTTGTTATGAATTATTATTTTTAAAAAAGTTTAAGAAGAAGTGGGACACTGACACACTCTTAACTGGATACAAACTGCATCAGTGTTCATATGACATCAAAACAATTAAAAGGCAGAAGGTTTGAGGTGGAGCTGTAAGAGGACCAGACACAACTTTGCAGAATGCCACACAAATGCCAAATTTGCACATGTTATTATACTATTACTGCTAGTAACTTATTAAAGGGGTATTCCAGGAATATAAACATCTGATACAAAAATCCATAATGCTATAAATAAATGAATACAACTCAACTCAATGTGAATAGTGCTTAAATAAATTAGTTTTATGATTCACAAAATTGAATGGGCTTTCTAAAGTATGTGTAGTTATATCCAAGATGGCCACCACAGGATACTACAAATCCCATGATCCTTCCGTTCTCAGTAAGAGCTCTTCTTATGCTCTTCTGCCAGTCGTTATCTAGCAGACTGTTTTGCTCTGTTCCCATAGTAATAATGTGTGCAACTGCCATCACTGCACATTACCTGACTGTGATGTATCTCATCAAAACACTTGGACAAACAGGATGCTCTGCAAGCATCAGACTACAGCCAAACATAGTGATGCCCAAGTAGATGCAGGACATGTGATGTGGACATGTGACCAGCAGCCATCTTATGTCCCATGTCTCCTTCACAGGGAAAATAATCAATGCACTGATTAAAGGGCCAGTAGCATTTTAATTCTTAATTGTAGTGTATGTTCCCCAAATTTTTCTGCTAAGGGGAGCAAAATTTAAAAAAAACAACAAAACTTGTATTTTAATGAGCCATTTGAATATAAATTATACTTATTCCTAGAATTCCCCTTTAACTTAAAAAAGATGCAAATGTCAACTGTGTGTTTTATATTTTACAGTCATGGCCATAAGTTTTGAGAATGATACAAATGTTAAGTCTACTGCATCAGGTTTTATAATGGCAATTTGCATATACTCCAGAATGTTATAATGAGTGATCAACTTAACAGCAATTAATTGCAAAGTCAATATTTGCCTAGAAAATTAACTTTTTCCCCCAAAACACATTTCAACTTCATTGCAGGCCTGCCTTAAAAGGAGCAGCTAACATCGTCTCAGTTATTGCTCCGTTAAAACAGGTGTGGGTGTTGATGAAGACAGGGCTGGAGATCAATCTGTCATGATTAAGTAAGAATCACACCACTGGACACTTTAAAAGGAGGCTGGGGCTTGGCATCATTGTTTCTCTTCTGTTAACCATGGTTATCTCTAAAGAAACAAGTGCAGTCATCATTGCACTGCACAAAACTGGCCTAACAGGGAAGAGTATCACAGCTAGAAAGATTGCACCTCAGTCAACAATCTATCGCATCATCAAGGAATTCAAGGAGAGAGGTTCCATTGTTGCCAAAACAGCTCCAGGGCGCCCAAGAAGGACCAGCAAGCGCCAGGACTGTCTCTTAGAAGTGTTTCAGCTTCAGGATCAGGTTACCAGCAGTGCAGAGCTTCAACAGGAATGGCAGCAGGCAGGTGTTAGTGCATCTGCTCGCACTGTGAGGCGGAGACTCTTGGAGCAAGGCCTGGTGTCAAGGAGGGCAGCAAAGAAGCCACTTCTCTCCAGAAAAAAAATCAGGGATGAACTGATATTCTGCAAAAGGTACAGGGAGTGGACTGCTGAGGACTGGGTTAAAGTAATTTTCTCTGATGAATCCCCTTTCCGATTGTTTGGAAAATCTGGAAAACAGCTTGTTCGGAGAAGACAAGGTGAGTGATACCACCAGTCTTGTCTCATGCCAACTGTAAAGCATCCTGCAACCATTCAGGTGTGGGGTTGCTTCTCAGCCAAGGGAATCGGCTCTCTCACAGGCTTGCCTGAAAACACATCCATGAATAAAGAATGGTACCAGAATGTTCTCCAAGAGCAACTTCTCCCAACCGTCCAAGAGCAGTTTGGTGATCAACAATGCCTTTTCCAGCATGATGGAGCACATTGCCATAAAGCAAAGGTGATAACTAAATGGCTCAGGGAACAAAACATAGAGATTTTCGGTCCATGGCCTGGAAACTCCCCAGATCTTAATCCCATTGAGAACTTGTGGCCAATAATCAAGAGACGGGTGGACAAACAAAAACCAACAAATTGTGACTAAATGCAAGCACTGATTGTGCAAGAATGGACTGCTATCAGTCAGGATTTGGTCCAGAAGTTGATTGAGAGCTGCCAGGGAGAATTGCAGAGGTCCTGAAGAAGAAGGGTCAACACTGCAAATATTGACTGGCTGCATTAACTCATTCTAACTGTCAATAAAAGGTTTTGTTATTGATAATATAATTGCACTTGTATTTCTGAATGTAATAAAAACATCTGACAAACACACATTAAAAACCAGAGGGCAACAGATCATGTGAAAATATAATATTTGTGTCATTCTCAAAACTTATGGCCATGACTGTATACAACCACCCCATATATGTAACAGATGTAGGACTGCTGTGGTATTTAAATAGGTATTTTTAGATTATTCTAGTGTCTGACTACCGGACCGTATGTAAGATTGTTGGAAATGGAACAACCTCTCCATTAATTCAGGGACAATGTAAATGTCCACTAATATTCTCTAATATTGCATGGATACCTTCTTCAATGCTGGTGTATAAGAATCAGCACATGTGTATGCAATTAAAATTTTCAGCTTCACACAAAGTTAGCTTCAGCTTTCAAAATTAATTTTTTTATATAATAAAAATGTATTCACCGATCAAACAGCAGTTAACAAATTTTGCCCATTTCCAGTGTATTCTAAACGTTATAGTGGAATCTCTCAAACTGCATGTAGCAACTACATTGGGACTTCTCTTGCAGGTAGAGATATTGGGTGGTGTTGGTATTTTTGCATTTACTCTTCTCTCTGACAGTGTCGGGAAATTCTCACGTCTGTCTGAATTTGCGGCCAGATAAAGCAAAGCACAACGTTTTCCGCTGTATTGCATTGTTTAAATGCAAGACATTGGGTGCTAGTTACAGATTGCATATATTTCTATGTTTTAGATACCTGCAAGTAATCTGTCCTATCTGTATTAATCTGGCACTTGATGCCAATTTCCTTAATTATCTGACAAACCCTATATAACTTATGTTAACATCTGTTAACAAAAATGTGTTAATGTGATGTTAACGCATGCATTAACAATGTGTAAACACAATGCAATGTGCAAACACAGCTCTTCAGCTGTTGTAATGCGTTTTTAAACACATGCGTTAAATGTCTAATGAAGTTAGTGAAAGGTGGTAGAGGAAGTGTAGAGGAATTGCCGAGAATTTACTTTAATACTCCCTTTTAGCACATTATATTTCTGTTTCATTTATAATCCTCTAAACAGGGAAAAGTTCAACATCAGATGTCTCAGCCAACAGCTCCAGAGTTAGTTCATATTTTGATGGACATCCTGCCCAAGGTAAGGATTATAGAATTTTTATATTATTGCATCAATATATAAAACATAATATACATTAAATACTCTGCTGCATTACAGATCCTATCCAAATGTCCAGGGAAGAACAATGCAAGCTCTGCACTGCCGCCTTTTCTTACACAAAGAGCAATAATGCTTCTGAGCTCATGTGTAACAGATAAAGAAATGAAATTGTGGGAGAGCTTAGGGGATTCATGGCGAACAACAAGGTAATAATAATAGTAGTGTTATGAGGCAGTTGATAGCTCACAAATTACCGTAATACGCAGAACACAAGGAATGAGGCATTTAAGAATGGAGAGAAATCTTCAAAGGCACTGCTCTCATATGAATCTGGGTGTATTTGGGGCATGTATCCAGTGCATTTTGGTTCAGAACTCAGGCCTTGATTAGGAGATGAAGGACAGCTTATTGGAAAAAATACATTGGGGCTTATTTACTAAGGGTCTGTGGATTGCACTTTCGTTGGATTCTCGAAGTTTTTGGAATTTGCACGGCTGTGACAGGTATTTAACTGGGGATTGTGTCACACTCAATCGAATTGTGGCGGAACTGCGCTGGCTTTAATGCGACAGAAATCAAGGGGCGGCCGTCAGAAGATCTGATTAGGACTGAGCACGGGATTTAAGATTCAAATTGTGTCGCAAGACAATGCACTTGCATGCAGCAGGAAGAAGGTGAACACCGACGGACCTAAGCGGGGAAGCGACACATGCAGGATATCAAGCGCACAATCTTAGTGAATCGCGGCAGAATGCAATTCTGGCCGGACAATGCACTTTCGTGGAACACGGGTAAGTAAATGTGCCCCATTGTGTAAATGCCCCACTTAAACCTAATTTTATACAAGAGTTTTCAGTCCATCTTTGTGTGACTCATTCCTTTACTTCATCGATTGAACATATCTCCTGGGGAGCATCATTCTCTATTGACAGACGAGAATGACTGCATCTCCTACTTCTCTTGATTAATATATTCGCCTAAGGCCCCTTTCACGCGCGTGCTCTGCGCGTGCTTTTGACGTGCCGAACTTGCATTGCACTCTGACCCATTGTAATTAATGGGTCTTTTCAGACTTGCATTCTTTTTCACGCACACACGTAGGTTTTTTTAACGCGCGTTTAAATCTCAGCATGCTCTACTTTTGCAAGCCAGGTGCGTGAAAAACACATTGAAATTGCATTGAAAACACGCGTGAAAAACTGAGACACTGACCAAGCCCTGATCGCACCCTGATCAGACTCTGACGTGATCTGCAACACAAGTGTGAAAGGGGCCTAAATCTGCAACAAAGTGAGAAGCAATCTGTTAAAACCTGTGTCTTTTGTTCCAACTTGCCAACAATGCTACAACTGAATTGTTCTCCAACCTTTCCTCTCTATTGTGGCTAACCACTTGTAACAGTGGTAAACTGTAAACATCTGGGGATCCACTTCCCAGCATCTTTTACCTAAGCAGAACACAAAGACTTGATCATAAGATAAATGATTTCTGTAAGTTTTTAGGTACCAAAAAAGGAAAGTTTTAAAAAATGCTATTTTATTTGTTCCTCCATAACTGTTGAACATATTTACTATAAAGAGTAGTCTAGTGATGATATCTATATTAAACGAAACATTCTGAGGCCCTCTCCCATAAGAGAACCCGACCTCCTGAATTCTGGACACGAAAAGTAACAAAATAGGGCATTTACTACAGGTTGACCGTTATTTGCAACATTTTGTTTTTTCCACTACTCACTACAATTTTTGAAAAGTGGTTTTGGTTAGAAAGGGACTTTATTTACATGTCCTGACCTTCAGGTATGTCTCTTGCCTTGGTCACCACATGAGTCCAGTAATTAAGCCTTCTAAACCCTTTAGAAAGGGGCTTCTCTTCAGTTAGAGGGGAGAGGGGGCACAGACTAGTGGGCTGCTTGTGTGCTTATAATGCCAGATTGGTAACCTGATCAAAATATCGTATCAAATGTGAGGTCAGCAAAAAAGTTATTAATCGTAAATAAAGTACCTTAAATCTTTTGCATTTAATTGGAGTGCTGCCATTTTCCTTTTTACTATTTTGGATGGACTTTTGTCTCAGTTCTGGCCTGCTTCTTTCTATTTTTGTATATATTGACAGAAAACTTGTAACAACACTCCAATAGTAGATTCACCGGAAGGGTTCCAACCCCTGGTTGTCCATTAGGAAATCCAGGCACACTTTAAATGAATTATACAAAAATGTTATTGTTTATGCGCAAAGTAAAATTTCTGTGCATCGTTTCAGCAATATCTCACCTTTGTCAAGCACTATAAAAAGAACATACAAATAATTAATTACAATCATGAAGTGGACATCAATATCACTGACTTGTCACATGGTATGAAATAATGAAATATAGTTTAAAGTAAATAGTGTCACTTTAGTAACAATGAGCAAAAGCATAAGCGTATTGCAGTGATGACAACAGATTATAGTATCACATAACCCGCATGGAGGGAGATTCATAGTAAAGTATTAAAAACAGTGCCGGCATAGTAAATTAATCACTGGACCATTTATACTAATTGATAAGGAAGACAATGATAATGGTGTATTCTAATAAAACATACTAGAGGTAAGGCTTAACAAACACCACTACACAAGGAGGAAAGGAGATAATGCATGGGTGTAACAATAACCGTAGCAGCTGTAGTGGCTGCTACGAGGCCCGCACTGCACGGGGACCCGGCATGGATGATGGAACAAAAATTTGTCATTGCTGTTCTCCTGGGCATGTCTCTATAATCGGGCCCCCTCTGCTGTGCTAACCTCTGACATATCCGCCGACAAAGACAACTGTCCACCTCCTTGCATAAACACTTTCTTGGCCAGCGCAGCCACCTGCCTATACACCCGCCCATCTGCCGGCACAGACGTCCGCACTCTCCCCCACCTGCCCGCACAGACGTCCACACCTCCATCCACCTGCCGGCACAGACGCCTGCCCGGCCAGTATAACCACCCTCATGTACACCCGTCCACCTGCTGACATAGATAACCGCATGCCCACCCACCTGCTGCCACATCCACCTGCCAGAACAGAAGTACCTTAATATCTTAATGCAAGTACCTTAATATCTTAATATGTATTGTATGTGTATTTGTGTGTGTGTATATATATATATATATATATAATAAATATAAATATATATAATGGAGAGTCCAAAGCAGCACAGCTGAAAATGGGTGCAATAGCTGATGATTCCTTGGTGGTAAATCCCAAATATAGAGAGTGAAGAGGGAAAACTCCAAGGTGTGTTGAAAGGGGAATAAGGCGTTTAATGGAATAAAGGTTCACCCCTTTCAACACACTGTGGAGTGCTGCCTCTTCACACTCACTCTCTCTCTCTATAATATATATATATATATATATATTCTGATGTATGTGTGTTCATGTATATGCTGTGTGATTGTGTATGTAATGTATATGCTGTATATACTTTATGTGTGCATTTGCTGTATGTGTGTGTATATGTTGTACATACTTTATACTATATGTAGGTATATAAAGTATGTATACAGTATTTACTGTATGAGTTTTTAAATACTGTATGTATTAGTGTATATTTGAGTACACAAATATGTGCGTATGAGTGTATACATGTATATATGTGTATATAAGTGTATAAAATTGTGTATATATAAGTGCATAAATGTGTGCATATGAGTATATACATGTACGTACTGTATGTGTATATAAATGTGTGTACATACGAGTGTATAAATGTGTGTGAGGCCATGCCCAACAGGAGTAGCGGCCATTCAGGAGAAGGAGGTGTGTGTGGCCAATCAGAAAGGGAAGGGGGTGCATGTTAGCGGACAATCAGGAGAAGGGGGTGTGTGCATATGTGTGTGTTTATGTGTGGGATTGCTCTGTCTCACTGTGATTTTGCTGGCCAGTTCGATTAGATCGTAGTCTAACTTTGCATCTAAGGACATTAAAAAGTAATTTATCTGACTACTCAGTATATGGAATGTGTCTGATGGACATTGCCTGTGGTGGAGTAAGGATATGTGGATGAGGTAAGTACTTATATATATATATGTGAAGTCTGAGTATTTATTTAAATAGATTTAAATCCATGGATGTATAAATGGACTCCTATTTATACATGTATGCTTGGTTCAGTGTAGCATGCATGAGATCTGAATAGGTAGAAAGGCTGAGCCCTCTCCTTACAAGGTTGGCATTTGCTGCATATTTCAGCAAACACCCATCGGTAACACCTGTGGTTGTTGTTGGCCAGCAGTCAGTGTTAACCACTTTAATACACCCAGCACAGCTGCCGGAGGCATTTAAATTCAGTGGGCATGGCCATCTTGGATTTAATCGCCGCCTGCCGTGGTGTCATCGGGGGGTAGCGATCGGTTACCATGACAGCCTCGGGTCTTCCTAAGACCAAAGGCTTAATGTATGAGGAGGAAAATCCCCATATACTGCCGTACTATAGTATGGCAGCATATGGTCGGATCAATCAGACAACCTAGAGTTAAAGTATCCTAGGGGGTCTGAAAACCGGTAAAAAATAAAAAAAGTTTTAAAAAATTATATTAAAAAGTCCTAAAAATTCAAATCACCCCCTTTCCCTTGAAGTCTAATAAATATAAATAAACAGTAAAAATAATAAACATGTTATGAATCACTGCGTCCCCGAATGTCCAATTTATCAAAAAATAGTTTTCCCCAGGATTTAACCTCGTAACGGAAAATACAAAAATACCACTTTTTTGCCATTTTGAAAAATAAAAAAAATATTACATAAAGTAATCAAAAGGCCATACAGTCCTAAAATGGTAGCATTGAAGACGTTATCAAAAGTCACAAAAAATGACACCACCCACAGCTCCATACATGAAAGTTTGAAAAAGTTATTAGCACCAGAACATGGCAAAATTAAGAACTCAAATTTAAGGTAGGAGTAAAAAATGGAAACACAAAAATGAAAAAGGGCCTCAGCATTAAGGCGTTAAAAAAAGAAAAATCACAGATGAAATAGTCATGTATGCCATACTAAATAATTCCATAGTTCTGCTACTATCACAAAGCAAAGGAAGCCCCATGCCTCAATCTGAAAATTGCCTTGTTAGATTAGATTACTGCATGGTAAAAAATGAATTAGATTAGATTACTGCATGGTAAAAAAATGAAGATCTTTTTTGTACAAATGCTATGCAATGTTTTGACCCACAGGAGCTTTTTTCTAGGATCTGTTATAGAAAGTTCCTTCTAAGGCTGAAATAATACAGTGTTCTGTACAATGGGACAATAAAAATGTAGTCATCTATGGAATGCTGATGTCATCAATTTTTGGTGCTTTTTTTTCTCCATCAGATTATACTTATCAACAATATAGTTATAGGACACTGTTGTGTAACATTATGAGGCTTCTTCTCACAAGAACTTACAATCTAAACCTACATTCACACGACCGTTGGGTATATACGTCCCCCATAGGCCGGCAATGGACGCACGGAATGATACGGTGCGGCACTGTACTGCTCCATACATGGGGAAAAGATAGGACATTTCCTATCTCTCCCTGGGTTGCAGCGCCGTGGCATTGCTATGGAGAGGGGAGGGGTCACCCCTCCTTCACTCCATCGGGCATATGTTTGTGTGAATGTGGCCTAATGTGATCAAAATATTTTTATTAAACCAATAAATGTAAAGAGAAACAAAAAAAAATAACCTGACCAAAGACAAAATAATAATTAAATATGACTTTTAGTTGTCTCACTATTATTTATGTACATTATAGAGAAGACTGGCCCGATGGAAAGAATTTTCCCACATACATACCAACATTCTCTGATGGGTGGATGCCTCCAGAAGCTACATCCAGTAATGGCCAGCCAGAGGTATGCAGATTTGTAATATTTCTACATGTATATAATTCAATATAAACATTTTCTAATATTTTTAAGTCAGTCTTTAAAAAGACAAAAATGAAGAGTACACACGGTCTTTGTGGTTAAATATTAATAATAATCTTTATATGGGGCCATCATATTCTGTAGTGCTTTACAGATTATGGGAAACATATACAAGTAAAACATTAAGACGCTCTGTAAGACATTACAGAGTAATAACTTTGTCTTATGAAATAATAGGAATGAGAGCCCTGCAAAGCAGCCTCTAACTTGGTACCTGGTGTATGCCGGATTGCAGATGGGAAGAGGACACAGAATGAGTTGGTTAAAGTTGCATGCAGTTAGGGAAAGTGATAGGCTTTTCTAAAGAGATGTGTTATAAGAGCATGTATGAAGTTTTGGAGATTGGGTATTAGTCTGATAGACCGGGGTAGGACATTCCAGAGAACTGGTGCAGCTCAAGAGAAGTCCTGGAAACATGCATGGGAGGTTCAAAGAAGAGAAGAGGATAATCTAAGATCACTGGCAGATCTATAAGAACAAGTTGGGCAATAGACTGAGATAAGAAAGGAGAGCTTTGTGGATGAGGGTGATTCATTTAACAGGTTCACGACCGCCCACCGTGTATTCACGGCAGTCGGGTTCCGGTGCATGGAGAGGGCTCACGGGCTGAGACCTCTCCATATCCAGTAAGTCTTTGCTGCATATTGCCAGCACCGATCGCGGGTGTTTTCTTGCTGTTCGCCGCCGGCAAAGATCCATCGCCATGGTAGCCTCTGGTCTTCCAAAGACCCGAGGCTACTTTGTTTTAACCCATTCATTACAATGTGCTATCAGCACATTGTAATGAATGAGGAGTAAAATCCCATATACTGCCATACTGTAGTATGGAAGTATAGGGTAGGATCGATCAGACAACCTAGGGTTAAAGTACCCTAGGGAGTCTGAAAAATAGTAAAAATAAAAATTAAAAAAAGGTAAAAAAAAAATTATAATAAAAAAACCTAAAAATTCAAATCACCCCCCTTTCCCTAGAACTGATATAAATATAAATAGTAAAAATCATAAACACATTAGGTATCGCCGCGTCCAAAAATGCCAGATCGCTAAAAATATAATAACGTTTTTTCACAGCGTTTAACCCCGTAAAGCCTTTCACCCCGTAAAGCCTAAAAATAATATGATTAAAAACATCATCAAAAGTCGCAAAAATTGACATCACCCACAGCTCCGTACAATGGTGTATGAAAAAGTTATTAGTGCAAGAAGACGGCAAAATCAAAAAAAAAATTTGTACATGAGGTTTTAATTTCTGTAAATGTATAAAAAACATTATAAAACCTATACAAATTTGGTATCCCCGTAATAGTATTAACCCAAAGAATAAAGTAGACATGTCATTTGGGGCGTATAGTGAATGCCGTAAAATCCAAGCCCACAAGAAAACGAGCAAATGCGTTTTTTCACCATTTTCACTGCATTTGGAATTTCTTTTCCCCGCTTCCCAGTACACAGCAGGGAATATTCAATGCCACCACTATGAAGTGCAATTTGTTACGCAGAAAACAAGCCATCACACAGCTCTTTACATTTAAAAATAAAAAAGTTATAGATTTTTGAAGGTGGAGAGTGAAAAATGGAAATGAAAAAACAGGAAAGGGCCTGGTCCTGAACCGGTTAAACTGTATTCGGAAGGATATGCGCAACCAATGCAGTGACTGACATAGACTGGAGGAATCCGTGTAGCGTTTGGTCTGAAAAACAAGCCTGGCTGCTGCGTTAATAATAGATTCTAGAAGAGAGCGTTTAGTAAGTGGAAGATATATTAGTAGGGTGTTACAGTGGTCAAGACGAGAGTGAATCAGAGCGACAATTAGTGTTTTAAAGGTTTCAATTGTAAGAAATAAGCCAATTTTAGAAATGTTTTTAAGGTGCATGCTGCAAGAGCGAGCAACAGATTGAATATTGCTTCAGGGTAATGGTGACCTCAAAGACAGAATTGGAGAGGACAGGGTTAGTAGAAGGTAGAAAGACAAGAAGATCCGTTTTGGAAAGATTCAATTTCAAGAAGAGAGAGGACATGATGTTAGACACAGAAGAGAGAGAATAACTGGTGGTCCATAGTAAGGCAGGGTTGTTATTATGTGCAAATGTATACAGTTGGGTATAATAAGCATTAAGGTCATACTGAAAACCGTATCTACTGATGGTTTGTCCAATGGGGGCAGTATAGAGGGAAAAAAGAAGAGGACCTAGGCCGGAGCCTTGAGGAACCCCAAAGAGGAGGAGAGAGGTCCAGAGAAGGAGTCACTGAAGGTGCGCTCAAAGATATAGGAAGAAAACCAAGAGAGTGTAGTGTCATTCAGGCCAATGGAGGGAAGCATCTTGAGGAGGAGCAGTTGGTCCACAATATCAAACGTTGCCGAAAGATCCAGAACAATGAGAAGAAAATCATGCCCTTTGGATTAAGCAGCGAGGAGATCACTGGAGACTTTAGAAATAGTATGTACCATATGGCTAAGAGCATCATAACACCATGAAGGGTAGGTTTCACTTTCAGGTTTTGAAGGCAAAATAAGAAATGGATTGTAAACCAAGCAAGTTTTAGTACATTATGTTCCTGTTATGCTGCTGTAAGGGAATGGAATGGGCTGGAAGGACAGACAAGGACAGTGAGCCCTAAGGCCTAAACCCCCTTCCCTACTGCCCCTGGTAGACGTTCTCTTCCTGCACCAAAGTGCAGAGACAAAGGGGGAAATTTATCATAAGTGCCTGAAAGCAGAACTGCTCTAGTTGTCCATGGCAACCAATAAGAGCTCAGCTTTCCTTTTCCTTTTCACACAGCTGTTTATAAAATGAAAGCCGACCTCTGATTGGTTTCCATGGGCAACTAGAATAGTTTTACCTTGGACACTTCTGATAAATCTCCCCCTTTTGATAATATAAACATAGAAGAGAAGTCAATAAATATAGGTCAGAGCAAAGAGAACAGTGCAGTACAAGATTCTGTCTGTAAGCAATGTTTACAGTAGCAAGTATATCAGCCCATCCACAGTCATACTTTTCGGACAGAGGGTGGTGTCAAACCCTAAACTAGCACAGATTATACAGTATATCAAGTATTACAGATCCACAGGAAAATAAGTGGGCTTTGGTTGTAGTTTGGGCACTCTGTCTCCAAAGGTTTGCCATCACTGTGCTAGGAGGACCAAGGGGCATGTTTATTGCAGACGAAGCAGCAAGTTTTCTGCCCCCTTGAAATCAAGCATCTAATTTTCATGTAGGATAAATGTTTTTTTCAAGATAAAGTCATTATTGTATTACGTTTATAAGGACACTGTATAATGGAATATTAAATGCACAGGTTCCCTTTTGCTCCATGCTTATGCAAAGATTTGAAGACTTGTTCAGACAACCTGCTATGATTAAAGAAATTAATCTATCTATTGTGTGTTTTATTTTTTTTTTTTCAAGATTGTCCAGATTCAACAAAGCAGAAAAACACCACCTGCTAACAGGTACATAAAAAACTAGTATACTACAGTATAATAAATGTAACCCCTTATTACTGACGCTTGTTTTCAGCTTAATGACCAGACTCTATTTTACAAATCTCATTTTGGATGATAACTTTGGAACACTTTAATTAACCAAGGTGATTTTAATAATGTTTTTTCATGACACATTGAACTTTATGTTAGTAAAAAAAAAAGATGTGAATGATTCATTTTAGAAAGTAAATGTGGTGAAATTAAAAAAGCTTTTTTTAACCCCTTAAGGATGTATCCAATCTGTACATTAAGGCTCAGCCCTTTGTTTAAAAAAATCTGACCAGTGTCTCCTGAAGGCACGTGTCCTATCCCTGTAATTTGAGACTGTTTTCTTGTGAGACATAGTTTATGTTAGTAGTATAATTTCACTTATCAGTTAGTTTTTTTGGGGGGGGGGGGGGTAAAAATTCAATAATTTAGTAAAAAAAAAATGTAAAAAATTACAATTTTCAAAGTTATAAAGTTTCTACATTTTAGATAAAAAGTCATACCACAATTTTTTTTGTAGAAACCTTTTGCCATTTGTCTTTTGTATTTCCATAATTTGATTTTGTTTTTGTTTTTTTTAGGGATGTTAGAAGGTTTATAGTTTTAGTAGCAAGTTCTTAGGTTTTATGAACTTAACATCTAAAACTACTCAAATCAACCTTTGGGAAGTCTGTTAATACGGTACTTTAATCTCAGGAATCAAACAAAAATGGATTGGAAATTTTTACATTAAATTTTATCTGGGTTGAGGGTGAGCATTTTAACCCCCAACATGCTGGCAAAAATGTAATAAAAAGTAAATGGTGCAGTGTAAAAATTAGCATTTTTTCTCAAATATGCCATGTTAGTGACAATGTATTTTGCCCAACACATGCCACTAGAGACAAATACATAAAAAATCATTATGCGTGTTGTCCCGGGCAGGGCATTACCCCATTTGTGGCAATAATCTACAGGAGGGGCACACGGCAGGACTCAGAAGGAATGGTGCAGCATTCGGCATGAGCTGTGAATAAAACACATATCCAAGGAGGTGTGATAAACCCTAAAACAGTCCTTCATACATAATCCAGGTTTATCAGGGCACATGTCACACTGGTAAATGGTTTGCCTCCTTATACCCCTTTTGGAACACACCCTGCACCTTTTTAACATTATATGAAGTTTATTGAACCAAATCAAAGGGAGATAGGTTACATATCAATAAAGCATTTGAATGTACATACAATAATTGGAATGCAGGAGATGACATATAAGTTAGTATCAAGGGATGTGAGATAAATTCACATAACTTCTCCGGGGATATCTCTCTTTATAATCATGAAAGAGAACAGGTGGCAAGTCAAAGTATTAGCAATGAGAATGAGAAAGTGCTGCCCTGGTACAATACATGTTGTGGCCTTGCTTCCAGTAGTACTAGCAATCCCGCATTCCAGTTCTCCAAAAATAAAATGCTCGACTACCACCTCTTGAAACTGCAGGAAAGTTCTCCTCTGGCCTGCACATCGACATAACATGTATGCATTATGCAGCGCTATCTGCATGATAAATGCATAACACACAATACTGAGTCACTGCATAGTGCTCGGCTGTCATGCCCTCTAAGTTATTCCCCTAGCAGCTACTTCAGGAGACCTCTCTGATTCCTTCAAACAGTGCCGCATGCCGCAGTATTTCTGAAAGCGAGGCTCTTGAACAGGGTATTGCTGGTGTCTACATAGAGGTAGTAGCCCTGATCCAGTAGTGGGTGTACCAAATCCTAGACTATCTTTCCAACAATGAGGAAAAATTTGGCAAAACTTTGCAAAAACTGCTATTGGATTGCTTTTCTCAAACCATTGGAATAAAAATTAAATTTCCTCAATTTTCTTTAAAAAAAAAGTGCCAAGTTTTTCCTCATTTACGTATATGGTGTTGTAACCTACTTGTGCACCCTAAAGCCCCTTCTACACTGGCGTTTTTCACGCGCGAGTTCTGCGCGTGCATTTGACGCGCAGAACTCGCATTGCACTCTGTCCCATTGTATTCAATGGGTCTTTCTTGTGATTTTTACTGTTTATTATATTTTATATCAGTTCTAGGGAAAGGGGGGTGATTTGAATTTTTAATATTTTATTAATTTTTTTAACTTTTTTTTTTCACTATTTCTTAGACCGTTCCTACTGTATACTGCAATACAACTGTATCGCAGTATATGGAGTTTTTGCATGTCATTGTGCAGAAACCATTCAGCCTCGGGTCTGACGAAGGCCAGAGGCTGTCATGGCAACCGATCGCCGCCCCCCGATGACGATCGGCAGCAAAGTAGAGGTTAACACCTGAGATTGGTGCAAGCACCGACCACGGGTGTTAGCAATGGGTCTTCGCTACAATATGCAGCAAAGCTCATCTCTGTATGAAGAGGGCCCAGCCCGTGAGTTACACAAGTAACCAAAATTTAACACTTGTATCCTGTGAGCCTTCTTAATACACCCTTCATAGCTCTGCGGCGGATATATCTGCTAGAATTGTGTTATATTCCTTTACAAGGAACGGTGGCTAAGTGAGTAGCACTTCTGCCATGCAGCACTGTGGTCATGGGTTCAAGTCCCACCCAGGTCAACATCTGCAAAGAGTTTGTATGTTGTTTACGTGGGTTTTCTCCAGGTCCTCCAGTTTTCTCCCAACCTCCCACTGGTAGGTTGTTTATACTGTGAGCCCCATGGGGACAGGGACCAATTTGGCAAGCTCTGTGCAACGCTGCGTAATCTGTAGGTGCTAGAAAAATAAAGAATTATTATTACTATAGAGTCTCATTATATTCATTATGGCTGTAGAATCATTTTCATTTTATATGTTGTACTAGCTTGAAGGTCAGAAGCTGTGATGTGCAGCTAGTTACCGTATATACTCGAGTATAAGCCGAGACCCCTAATTTACCACCAAAAACTGGGAAAAACTACTGACTCGAGTATAAGCCGAGGGTGGGAAATGCATTGGTCAAACCCCCCCAGTAGTATACTGCCTGCCAGCCCCCAGTAGTATACAGTCTGTCAGACCCCAGTAGTATACAGTCTGTCAGACCCCAGTAGTATACAGTCTGTCAGACCCCAGTAGTATACAGTCTGTCAGACCCCAGTAGTATACAGTCTGTCAGACCCCAGTAGTATACAGCCTGTCAGACCCCAGTAGTATACAGCCTGCCAGCCCCCAGTAGTATACTTAACCCTAGGTTGTCTGATCGATCCTATCATATACTGTAGTAAAAATAAAAATAAAAAAAGTTTAAAAAAAAAAATATAATAAAAAAAACTAAAATTTCAAATCACTTCTGATCTTAGCCCAATAGAAATCGTCAAAAAAATCCTTTCTGACTAAGTGGAAGAAGAGTGAACCAAAATCCCACCAGAGCAGTGTGAGACTAGTGATGTCCTCTGGCTGCAGATGTGTTTACGTAATTTAATGAAAAGGCCTCTACACTTCTTATGGATTTGTGACCTTCGAGGAATGTAATTATAATGTTTATCTTTGCTACAGTCATTGGTGTTCTCTAGTTATGATCATCACAATTTTAAGATGGTATACTATGTAATTTTGTAGACTGTACACTTGTGACATTGTGCATCAAACGATCAATGGAGATTACATTATTTCTGAAAAAAAATCAAGTGATGATACATTGTTCTCTAATTGAACTCCAATGTATATACTCCAATTTCATAAATTACAAGAACTTTGGTTTCATGCAGACAGAATTTCTTTGTGCTTCACTTTTGTCCTGTTAAGAAAAATGTAAAACGGATTCTCTATCTAAATCTTTAATGCTTTTGATTAGGTAGAAGTCACAGCACATTATAAATCCATTTAGTTTTATGCCGGTGGCACCAATTTTGAGAGAGGACATTTTTGTTGCAAAGACCCTTGTCTCTCCAGAAGTAGGAAAATACTGTCACTTGATTCCAAACTATCTGGCCATCTTGGAATTTATAAGGCTCAATGGTCTTGTCACTATGGGAGAACCCTAGGCAGTGATTGTCTGCTTCCTGCACATGTACCCAGAGCAATACTATAGGCAGGGTCCTGGGAGACTACCAATCAAAAGTGGGGGGTCACTTGGAAATGTACTTACCGTATATACCCGAGTATAAGCCGAGACCCCTAATTTTACCACCCAAAACTGGGAAAAACTACTGACTCGAGTATAAGCCGAGGGTGGGAAATGCATTGGTCAACCCCCCCCCAGTATATAGCCAGCAAGCCCCCAGTAGTATATAGTCAGCCAACTCCCAGTAGTATACAGCCCCCAGTAGTATACAGTCTGCCTGCCCCCATGTAGTATACAGCCAGCCTGCCCCCATGTAGTATACAGCCTGCCAGCTCCCATGTAGTATACAGCAGCCCCTAGTATTATACAGCCAGCTTCCATGTAGTATACAGCAGCCTCTAGTAGTATACAGCCTGCCCCCATGTAGTATACAGCCTGCCCCCATGTAGTATACAGCCTGCCCCCATGTAGTATACAGCAGCCCCTAGTAGTATACAGCCTGCCCCTAGTAGTATACAGCCTGCCCCCAGTAGTATACAGCCTGCCAGTCCCCAGTAGTATACAGCCTGCCCCCAGTAGTATACAGCCTGCCTTTCGTTTTTCGTCCTCCCCCTCCTTTTTTTACTTTTTTTTTTTTTTGTTTTGTTTCTGGCCTTTTTTTTATTTTTTTTAGCTTGGGAGCTGATACTAAGGGGCTGCTGTATACTACATGGGAGCAGGCTCGATACTACATGGGGGTAGGCTGTATACTACATGGTGGCAGGCTGTATCTAATAGGGGACGCTGTATACTACATGGGGCAGCTCTTAACTACAGGGGGCAGGCTGTATAATTATACATGGTGGCAGGCTATAAGTACTAGGGGCTGCTTATATCACATGAGGGGCAGGCTGATACTACAGGGGCTGCTGTATACGACATGGGGGCAGGCAGTAATATAGTGGGCTGCTGTTAATACTGGGGGCAGGCCTGTATAACTACAGGGCTGCTGTATACTACATGGGGGCAGGGCTGTAACTACTATGGATGCTGTACTATATGGGGCACGGGTATGCTACTAGGGTAGCTGTTATGTACTACTGGGAAGCCGTGTACACTACTAGGGAGTGTATTACACTGGGGGCGGCTGTATACTACATGGGTGGAAGGCCAGTATACTACTATTGGATGCTGATATCTACAGGGGGGCTGGAAGGCTGTATACGACTGGGGGCCTGTAGGCTGTATACTTGGGGAACTGCAGTGCTGTATACTATGGGGAACTGGATGTTCACTGTTTTTATTCTATTCTTCACTGTTCTTCACATCTGCTAAATTGTCGGGAGATAATATACGCGCGGAACAGTGAAGAATAGATCGCAGATGTTTGCAATTTATCAGAAGACATTATTTTTCAATTAAATAACACATTTTAATCCCAAACCATGGTCCCTTTGAAAAATGCTCGAGTCTCCCATTGAATCGCGCGTGAAAAATGCGCCGAAAACGCAAAAAAACGCTAACAACACGCGCGTGAAAAACGCAAAAACGCTAATTACTCCAAGTAAAAATGGAACAAAAATGCAGCCAAAAACGTCAGTTTTTCACGCATTGCACCCTGACGTGAAACGCAACGCTAGTGTGGAAGAGGCCTAAGACTCCAAGATATTGAGTGACGTGTATCCCTTTAACTATATCTTTCCAACAATTTCCAGAAAGGGGGGAATTCCTATCCTTGAGTCCTTCCCTTTATACACTCTGAACTTATATGTTTACCCTTATTTACTCTCACACAGCTTATAAATCTTCACGCCATACCTTTCCCTCTTATTTGGCAGGTAGTGGCAGAAATGAAATCTCCCTTTGAAATGTACCAGGGCCTCGTCGATAGATAGGTGCTTTTCGGGGTTATATACTTCCATAAATTTGGCACTCAGTCTTTTATGAGCCTGACCTTTTATAAGCAATCATAACTGAGGTCATCTCTGGGTGGGCACTGAGCATCCTCGGAATAACGCAAAATCTTATGGATGGCTTTAAAGCACATCCTGCTCATCGCCATGTGAAACTTTGGGGTGTGGTACAGTATGTCTGTGCTCCAATAGTCCTTGATTTTGGGCTTTCCTACCAGTCCGATAAGAAGTACTATGCCCTAATATTTCTCAATCTCTGCTGCAGTGACAGGCTTCCACCTGTGAAGTCACTTTGGGATGACGAGGTGGACAAATAAAATGAACACTCTGAATAAATAAAATGAACAGGCTGAAACTGTTTTCAGATGCCATTTGGCAATTGGAGAGCCCCTGGAATACTAGAACAATGGAAACTGCAAAGAAGTGACCCAAAATTCAGAAATACCACTACAAGAAATTTATTAAGAGATATAACAAGCTTTTTCGCCTTAAAAACTTAGAATAGAATAAAGATATATCAATGAAAGATTCTTTTTTTCAGTAAAAAAATCAACTTTAACCCCTTAAAGATGCATGACATAGTAGTACGTCACACGTCGGCTTTGGATGATTGGAGATAGCTCACACAAAGACCCAAGGGCTGTCACTTTTTACACAATGTATCACAATGTGTGATTTGCACATTTTAATGCGTGATGTGCAAAATCCCCATATACTGCCATACTGCAGTATATGGTGGGATCAATCAGACATTCTAAGTTTAAATACCCTAGGGGGTCTGAAAAATAGCAAAAGAAAACATTTTTAAAAAAGTAAAAATAAATAAATAAATAAACCCTAAAAATTCAAATCACCCCCCTTTCCCTAGAACTAAATAATAATAAAACTGTAAAAATCATAAACGTGTGAGGTATCTTCACGTCTCAAAATGTCTGATCTATCAAAATATAATAACAGTAAATCCCGTTATTTAACCCTGTAATGGAAAATAGCGCCTAAAGTCGATAATGCCATCTTTTTGCCAATTTGCAAAATATAAAAAATTCTATAAAAAGTGATCAAAAGGCATACAGTCCTAAAAATGGTCGCACTGAAGATGCAATCAAAAGTCGAAAAATATGAAACCACACACACTCCATACACTGAAGTATGAAAAAGTTATTAGCAGGTTTTCATTTTTGTAAATGTATGAAAACATTGTAAAACCTATATAAATTTGGTATCCCCATGATTGTACTGACCCAAAAAATAAATAGATATGTCATTTGGGTCTCATAGTGAAAGCTGAAAAAAATCCAAGCCCACAAGAAAACGGCAAAAGGGATGACGAGGTGGACAAATAAAATGAACACTCTGAATAAATAAAACTGTTTTCAGATGTCATTTGGCAATTGAAGAGCCCCTGGAATACTAGAACAATGGAAACTGCAAAGAAGTGACCCAAAATTCAGAAATACCACTACAAGAAATTTATTAAGAGATATAACAAGCTTTTTCGCCTTAAAAACTTAGAATAGAGGGGGCGTGGAGCATGGAGCTGGACGTGTGAGCGAGCAGCTCCGAGGCTAGATTAAAGCGGCACGCAGCGTTCTCCCCCGCTAGACCCGAACCTGAAGTGGAGGGGAAAGAGAGGAGTATGTCCCCAGCGGCACGAGCGGCGAAAAAATGGGCCAAAAAGAGCCCGGCAAAGCTCCAATCATTTGAACCGGCACTCCGGTCTCCACAAAATGGCGCCGGCGCCAGCGTGGAGCTCCAGGAAGATCTCCTGATACAAAGCGGAGGATCGTCTCCAGCAAGTCTGAGCACAGCACTGACTCCCTCCAACTCTTCACCGGCGAGCAGCTTCTCTTCTAAATCTGTTGCTGCAGCCCAGGCTCCTTCCCCCTCAAGCAGCATATTGAAAACATCCAGTAAAAAGGGGAAAACAAGAGGTGAGAATGATCATGATATGTCTATATCATTTATGTCACAAGATAACTCACAAGCGCAGCAGAATGCTCCAATCTCTGAAAATCTAATGAGGGCTCTAATTGCTGACTTAAAAGTATCTATACATGCCGACTTACAGTCAGTCTTCTCCAGTTTACATCAAGAGATTACAAGACTGGATAATAGAACCTCTCACATAGAAAACAAAATGGCGGAGATAACATCTGCACATAATGAAATAGTTGATGTCACCAACTCTGTAGAAGAAGAGATTAATGCTCTCAAATACAAAATTGCTGATATGGAAGATCGTTCCAGAAGGAACAACATCAGATTTAGAGGGATTCCAGAGAATGTTAAAACAGACGAACTACAAGATTTCTTAAAAGATATGTTCACCTGTATGCTACCTAATGTGTCAGAATGTGATTTAACAATTGACAGATGCACCGCTTACCCAAACCTAAAGCTTTACCTCAGTCTGTACCAAGGGATGTAATAGCGAGAATTCACTTCTCCCACATTAAAGAAAAATTGATGGAGAAGTCACGTGCAAATGCACAGCTGCCGGAGAGATTTCGAAATATTACCTTTTTCACTGATCTTTCTGCTGCAACCCTTGCAAGGAGAAGGGAATTCACTCAGAGTACAAAAATTCTACGCAACAATAACGTAGCGTATAAATGGGGTTTCCCTGTCAAGCTAATAATTACGAAAAATGGATACAAGCATATAGCTAACACACCTGAAGAAGCCATTAGAATGTGTAAAGAATGGGACCTTACCTCGGAAGAAGATACCTCTACTACAATCAATGAAGCAACTTCTCCACAGCATCTGACAGAAGAGTGGATCACAGTCTCACACTGTAAAAGAAAGACTATGTGAATATGGTGAGGGGATCAGAATCTTTTTTTTTACTCTTCTTAACCACTAAAGGGATCCTACTTCCCAATCTTGTTATACATTTACTTCTAGTACAAGAACTCATATTGTTAAATGTGTTTCCCTTGACCCTTTTTTGTTCTCCCTCTCTCCTTATGTGAATTACATGTCTCATTACATGTTTATTAAGCATATGGAAAAGTTATATATACCAATATGTTATAATTAAGGATCTGGCGACAGGAGTTTTCAACAACTTCTGTAATCTAGCCTAAGCCTTAGCCACAAAACACGTACGCTCTAATATCTAGGACTCATATAGTCCCCAGTACGTGACACTGGTTTATTACCTTTGGTCAATGCATTGACCAATGCGTTGCTTTGTTTGTTGTTTATTTGTTTAGATGTCTGGGTCCTCCCACATGCACCTACGCTACATTATCAACATTCTACAAAAACATATACCTCACCAAACAGGAAGACATCGCACAACCAATACTAATTAAAAATGGTAATAAATATACTATCCATAAATGTCAAAGGCCTAAATTCACCTTTCAAAAGGTCTGTAGTATGGAAAGAGGCTAAAAATCATAAAGCTGACATTATATGTCTCCAAGAGACTCATCTACAAGAAAATGATATAGTTAGACTAAAAAATAAAAATTTCACGCATATTTTTGCAGCTCCTGCACCCAATAAAAAAGGAGGTGTGGCCATAGCTATTAAGAACTCACTCTCATTCACTCTAAAAAGCTCTAAAATTGATATTGAAGGAAGATACATTATACTAGACTGTATAATAAATAATATAGCATACTCTCTAACAACAATCTATGCTCCTAATAAAAGACAAAAGAAATTTATAGAACAAATTTTAACAAAAATAGGAAACAATAGTCAATGCTCAACTATAATAGTTGGTGACTTTAACTCCACAATTTGGCCCACAGTAGACTCGACAGCACACAGAAAAAACCCTGATCCCCCATTCCTCCCAAACTTATTACATAAACATGATTTATTTGATGTATGGAGAACCCAACATCCCTTAGATAAAGACTTTACTTTTTATTCGCACCCTCATAAAACATACTCGAGGATTGACCTTTTCCTTACAGACAAATATTTACTACACAGAATAATTAACTCTAACATACATACAATATCATGGTCGGACCATGCACCGATTTCAATAAAAATTAATGAGCAATATAATACTTCACCTAATGCACTATGGAGATTAAACAACTACATACTGCAGAGTAAAAAATACACAGAACAAACAGTTAAGTACATCAAAGAATTCTTTTATCAGAATGATAACCAATCCATTTCACAGAGCAAATTGTGGAGCGCTTTTAAAAATTCAGTTAGAGGACACTACATGAGCATAGCAGCTCATGAAAAGAAAACAAGGAATAGGCAAACACTCCAGATTAATAAAAAATTGGCTGAACTACACAGACTAAACAAAGTAACGTTCTCTCAAGAAAGGGCAAAAACCATATCATCACTTCAATCCCAACTACATACTATTAACACATTTAAACACGAAATGGCAATTCAAAGACTGAAACTGAACTATTATTGGCAAGGTAACAAATCAGGAGTATTACTTGCCAAACAACTTAAAACACAAATACAAAAAACTAAAATACCGTATATTATCTCCTCCAATAATAGCAAAATAATGGACCCGCAGGGTATAGCTAATGAATTCGCTAGCTATTATTCCTCACTCTATAACTTATATAAAGACCCTAAAACCCCGCAACCCAACATAAATGAAAGTGTGTACTACACCACAAAATATGCCTGACGAAGGCCCTTGTTCAGGGCCGAAACGCGTTGCAATTTTAACTCAATCTTTTTAAATAAAAACTCAAGATTTTCATCAATACTACTACATAGTAGTTATTGGGGATCCACGAGGCGCTGACAATCTCCCTTCAACGCTTCTCCGGGATAACTTCACAATAAATGATATAAAAACATTCTTAAAAAAGGCAAAACTACCTGCCATTTCACAGAAGTATATACCAACACTAATTAAACCATTTACAGACCAAGAAATTAGGGACACAATAGCCACATCAAAACTCAATAAAGCCCCGGATCCAGATGGACTTACTAATAACTTCTATAAAAAATACCAGAATCTTCTTACTTCTTACATGACAAAAGGATTTAACGATATCTTTCATTTACAACATTTCCCAAGTGAAATGTTAGAAGCAGTCATCATTACTCTACCCAAACCAGGGAAGTCACCTAACTGCCCAGCTAACTTTAGACCGATCTCGTTACTAAACTCTGAAGGTCTACTAAAGGTCTATGCAAAAATCCTAGCAAATAGGCTGGCGGATATTTTGCCCACCATAGTGCACTATGACCAAGTGGGTTTTGTTAAAGGCCGACAAACAGTAGATGCAACTAGACGTTTCATTAATATAATAGCCAAAGCAGAGGCATCTCGAACGCCTTCTCTGCTTCTATCTTTGGATGCAGAGAAGGCATTTGATAGAATTCACTGGTTATATATGAAAGAAACTTTGAAAGAATTCGGATTACCTCAACAATTCATCCTATTAGCAACAGCTTTATATAATAACCCTAAAGCAAGAACTTATACATCTGGCTCTGTCTCCAAATACTTCGAAATAAAAAACGGAACCCGCCAGGGATGCCCCCTATCACCATTAATATTTGCTCTCATGATGGAACCGTTTGCCCAACAAATTAGGAATTCTCCACATATATCAGGCATTCAGATAGGCTCAACCAATAACAAAATTGGTCTCTTTGCAGATGATGTTATCATCTGCTTAACATCCCCGGAAAACTCTTTACACCATGTATCCAAAATTATTGAAGAATTTAGCTTGGTTAGCTACTATAAGGTTAACGAATCTAAATCATTAATCTTGAACATGGGCATTCCGCAAGCTTCCAAAGAATCATTGGAAGTTAAATACCCCTACAAATGGGTTAAAGAAAAATTATCATACCTAGGCATATACCTCACTTACCCAATAAAAAACATTATATCAACCAATTATTCTTCACTGACAGATAAATTACAAAAAGATGTTCAATCCTATTCCAATTATCCAATATCATGGTTGGGAAGAATAGCTGCTACCAAAATGTTACTCTTACCCAAAATACTATACTTTTTCGAAATATTCCAGTCACAGTCCCAAATACCACCATTTCACGTATCCAACAGGTAATACAAAAATTTATTTGGAAATCCCAAAAAGCCAGGGTAGCTGCTAAAATACTACATTTACCAATGGAAAAAGGTGGACTAAATAGCCCTTTCATCAAAGCATATTTTTATGCTACAATACTAGATCAAATTAAAGCATGGTGGATTAATGATGTCTCTAGACAATGGGTCAACATTGAAGCAAATTTATCAAATCAAACAAATATGCAATCTTTATTGTGGCAGATAGCTATTACAAGGAGAATTCCAAAGTGTATCTCACCCACTATCAATGCAGGATTACTTTTATGGAACAGAGATTTCCCTACGAAGAAATTAATATCACTTGACATTTCAGAGATGCCAATGGACATTATTCAGAGAATTTTACCCAAGATAGATTATTCAAATTGGATCAGTCTGGGAATTACCAATATTAGCAATATCTACTCTTCCAAACCCTTCCAAACTATTAGTGAAGAATATCATCTCCCTAAAAACGATTTTTATAAATACCTCAGATTAAGGGAAATCTTACAAAAATTTGATTCATATCCTAAATGTTATGAGCCACTATACAATGCGTTCTTCCACAATAAAGAAATCATAAAAAAGGTATCAGTAAAGGATATAAGGGAATACTTTTATTAGACAATGAAGGGAAATTGCCCTTCCAGATAAAATGGGAGCAAGAACTTAAAAAAGTATATGATCCCTCTTCGTGGGATTATGCTTTTTCACTTTCTGCGAAAACATCTAAATGCGTCAATCACCAGGAGACAGCAAGAAAATTAATGTATAGGTGGTACTTAACGCCATACAGATTGGCAAAAATTTATCCTAACTCATCTAATATATGCTGGAGATGTAAAAAAGAAACTGGCTCTCTACTGCATATTTTCTGGCATTGCAAAAGTGTTCAGGAATTGTGGAATTCTATCCACTCAAAATTAAGAGCCATCATTCCATATCCAATCCCTTGGGATCCAGGCATTGCCTTGCTATCTCTAGGTATGGACAATCTCCCATTCACTCATGCAATGATTATTTCCCACTGCTTCAACGCAACTAGAAACCTAATAGCAAAAAATTGGAAATCATCCTCCCTCCCTTCAATACAAGAAATTTTACGTACAGTAGATAATAATTATAAAATGGAATCACTTATCGCAAAAACTAAAGGCCAACTAAGCATATGCGAGAAACAGTGGGCAGCTTGGAATGACTTTCGATCTGCCCACCCATTATGATTATGTGGATTACAAGTAGCGACTCTCTTTAAATCGTAATAATAATTGGAGGAACTTAGATGGACATTGTTTAATGTTTATGTTTTATTTTACATGTGTTAATTGTTATGCTATGACATGTATTGCTTGATATATATCTCTACCTCAAAAATTGATATCATAAGCTAACATTTACATCCATTGTAATACATGCATTGCAATATTTGTTTGTTTTCTTTAACAAAACAATAAAAAGAAAGAAACAAAAAAAAAAACTTAGAATAGAATAAAGATATATCAATGAAAGATTCTTTTTTTCAGTAAAAAAATCAACTTTAACCCCTTAAAGATGCATGACATAGTAGTACGTCACGCGTCGGCTTTGGATGATTGGAGATAGCTCACACAAAGACCCAAGGGCTGTCACTTTTTACACAATGTATCACAATGTGTGATTTGCACATTTTAATGCGTGATGTGTAAAATCCCCATATACTGCAGTATATGGTGGGATCAATCAGACATTCTAAGTTTAAATACCCTAGGGCAGTGATGGCGAACCTTTTAGAGACCGAGTGCCCAAACTACAACAAAGACCCGCTTATTTATCGCAAAGTGCCAACACAGAAATTTAATTTGTGATTTATACTCCCTTCTCTGTCACAGTTTTCATTGATACCAGCACCCCGAGGACACAAATAAAGCAGAAAATAGTCCCAGGTAGAACTGTCACTTTAAAATAGTTCTGTGCACAACAAGTCCTGGGCTGTCTGGGACTGCAGGAAGATGCCTGGAGTCATCTCTGGTGATGGCCTGAGTGCCCACAGAAAGGGCTCTCAGTGCCACCAGTGCCATAGGTTAGCCATCACTGCCCTAGGGGGTCTGAAAAATAGCAAAAGAAAACATTTTAAAAAAAGTAAAAATAAATAAATAAATAAACCCTAAAAATTCAAATCACTGAAATCATACACTGAAGTATGAAAAAGTTATTAGCAGGTTTTCATTTTTGTAAATGTATGAAAACATTGTAAAACCTATATAAATTTGGTATCCCCATGATTGTACTGACCCAAAAAATAAAATAGATATGTCATTTGGGTCGCATAGTGAAAGCTGAAAAAAATCCAAGCCCACAAGAAAACGGCAAAAAGTAATTTTTTCACCAGTTTCCCTGTATTTGGAATTTTTTCCCGCTTCCAAGTACACGGCATGGAATTTTAAATACCATCACTATAAAGTGCTATTTTTTTGCAGAAAACAAACCATCATAAAGCTCCTTATATGGAAAAATAGAAAAGTTATGGCGTTTTGAAAGTGGGGAGTGAAAAATGAAAATGCAAAAACAAAAAAGGGCCTGGTTGTTAAGGGGTTAAAAGAAAATTTGCACCATTTCTCATGCTTACTGAAATATACGGTATGTTGTTGCATATGGGCACACTGTGGGGCTTGAAAGGAAAAGACTGCTGCTTGACTTTTAGAAGCAGATTTGGCTGGAATTGATTACAAGTGCCATATGGCATTTGTAGAGTTCCTGGAATACCCAGACAGAGGAAACCGTAATAAAGTGACCCCATATTTCAATCTTCATACCCCCCCCCCCCCCCAAGGAATTTATAAGGGGTATAATGGCCTTTTTCATCTTAAAGAGTAATTGTAAAATATGTTTTCACACAAATCAATAGCTTTTGGGGTGTAAAACAACCATGCCTATTATCTTTATTGCCTATATGCAGCAGTTTCCTTGCTATAGCTCTCAAATTACCTCAGTGATGCAGGAGGTAGTGATCTATCGTTCGCAAAAGAGCTCTAAGAGCCAGTTCTTTTTCGTGAACGACAGGAGTCAGCTCCCCTCAGTGAGCTGATGGCTCACTAAACCCCGCCCCTAATCGGCTCACCACGTCCCCTTTAACCTGACATAGTTGGGTTAAAAGAGGTGTGGAATGGGGTCACTATATGTAATAGGGAGCTGTACAGGAGCCAGAAGACCCGGCTCACCAGAACCAGCTCACTAAGAAGCTGCTTCCTCTCCCTGTGCTGATAAGCCCTGGAGGCCATAGTATAAACAAACTCTACAAACTCTATGAGCTCCTGGGAGGGAGGGTATTTGTTCCAAGACTATGGATGTGTCTTCCCTGTTCCCTATCAGTCCCTCCATCCCAGTCTGATTCTACAGAACTTTTTCTGTCTGTCTCTGCACCTCATGCTGCAGACCTTGTCATTGGCACTATGAGCTCTGTGCAGATAAACTATTAACCCTTACTGCTCACACAGCACAAGCTATAGACTTCATGTAAATGGTTTACTTATGATTTCTACCACTTATTACATGTTATAGGCAAGTCACCATATGCATCCTGTATGTGCACGGTGCAGTGTTTAGTGGATTTACTTGTGGGAAACTAAATGGATTTAATGCTAAATTACTTTAGCATTTGGTAAAATCATTATAACTTTACAGTTACACTTTAAGACTTTTCATAGAATTTGAAAAAATGAAAAAATAATATCCAAAAAAGCTATTTTAACCCCACATTTTTAATTTTCACAATTGGTTACATGAAAAAATATGTCCTACATTATTGTTCTTCCAACAGAAATGCCCCTTATGTGGATGCAAATTGTTGTGGGTACACTGCAGCACTTGAAAGGAAAAGTGAGCTATTTGCCTTTTAGAGGCAGATTTGGCTGGAATGTGGCATGAACAGGGAATGTATTTTTTAAGGCTATTTGAAGGCCAAAGCTTCAATTTTCACATTGGGTTTAAATGAGGAAATGCAGACCCCAGTTTGTTCAATGTCAGGGCTCAGAAGACATTGAGCATTATTTAGAAGACTTGGCTAAAATATTATTCATGTACCATGATCCATGTGCAGAGCTCGTGAGAGCTGGAGTGGAGATCTCCAACAAATGACCCAAACTACAAGGAGGAAAATTTTAACCCGACAAATGTTGAATACAAAATAAGTCTCTCTTACCCCTAATATTATTTTTATTTTCATTAGTGGTTAATAAGGACAATTTATTCAGAGTCAACCTACTCTAGATGTGGATGTAACCTTTTGCTTGGAATTATGCCAGGGATCACGAGGGTAACAGTAACAGGTGAATTTTACGCTTAGTTTTGGAACCTGCGTAGCGTTGACTGACAAATGCAAAGGCTGTAAAATGATTTAAAAACAATAAGTCCTCAATGAATGACAACATTTTTTAAACTACACCCCTCATGTAATTTGTGAGGATAAAGTAAGTGCTTTTAAAAATTAATGCAAATTGGATTATGCACAATGAAAACAGGTATTTTTTTCTGTAATTACACCATTTCAGTGCCCAGCATGTTTGACCGCAGTGTCTAAGGAGTTAAAAGCGCAGATCCCTGGTGTTAGTGTTGAGGCTGGTCTGTGATAACAAAGCTGAGTGCCAGCAGCAGAAGAACCCGATGTCCTGCTGATGCAGCAATAGGCTACCATTATTATGACAAACTATATAGTAGGTGTGAACGCAACTTAACAAGGAATCTTCTCAAACCTCTTGTGGTTCTGACACAATCATCTTTTACAGACACTTTCAGCCAGTGGAAATGAAAGTTGCTTATGATTTTGAAGCCAGAAATGAACGCGAACTTTCAGTGAAGACAGGAGACAGCGTAAAGGTAAGGACAGGTCTGCAAAACATGTTTAAAGGCTGTAAAACATGTGTGAGAGCTTGTTTTTGGGAGTTAATTGTAGTAAAATTTGGGGATATATATCTCTCTTTTATTACTTTTAATTAGTGTTTTGGAGACATTTTGTAACACAAGCATTTACCCACTGAGAAGGTAAGTCTGACCATACAGCTGCTGTAGCTGTATGACCATACAGCTGTATGACCATACAGCTCCTCGTAGCTGCTCGTCCGAGTCCCCCGGCATCTGCGGCCTTCATGCACAGAACGCCGGGGACTAGGACGAGGGCACGCAGCTACGAGGAGCTGCGCGCCGAAGATTAAATGGTAGGCGGAGTAACGTGGCTACTGGGGCGTGGAGTAGCCGCGACTAGTAGCCTCATGTCCGGCTACTCCACTCCCCAGTAGCCGCATACAAAAATTTACATATGCCTGCATCAAAGTTTTCGAAAAGATAGCCGGGATGTGAGGATTAGCCCAAAAAAGGGCTATCCTTAGTCCCATTTATCCACCTACCACCCGTTCTACCTTCATAGGTAGAATCTGGGTGGTAGGTTCCCTTTAAAGGGGTTGTGCATTTTCAGCAAATAATGCCATGCAATTTTCCTATATACTTTCTGTATCAATTCCTCATGGTTTTCTAGATCTCTGCTTGCTGTACTGCTATAGAAAGCTTCATGTTTACTTCCACTGGATAGAAATCTGTCCATGGTCTTGTGATGAACATGCAGGTGCGCAAGGTGTTAGTATCAATGATAGTAATCAGTGTCCAAGACCATGGACAGATTTCTATGCACTGGAAGTAAACATAGAGACTTTCTATAGCAGGACAGCAAGATCTAGAAAACAATAAGGAATTTATACAGAAAGTACATTGGAAAATTGTATAACTTAATTTACTATAATTTAACTATAACTTTTAAAGGAAATATACCAGCAAAATTGAGCATGATAAACCAGAGGCACTTTCTCATAGATCCAGACAACTGTCTCTGGTAATCTTCTTATATTTCTTGTTCATGGCCTCATTCCTTCTAAAATCCACTTTTAAAATTATGCTAATAAGCCTGAAGGGCTCTGGAGGTATTCTCCTTAAAATGTACAAATTCCTTCCTTTTTCCCCCTGAGGAAGTGTGAAGCAATATGCATGTTGGGTTATCTGATATCTCTACATCAGTGACAATTGTGTGTAATTTTCGTTTGTGAGACCCAAAACCAGCAGAGACTACATCTGAAATCTGCGCCAGAGTAGACTGGAGCACACACTAAAAATGGTCACTGGTAGTGAAAAAAATTTTTTTTTTCCAATAAAACAGAACTCAAACGTAAAATTTTCAAAGAGAGAAAAAGAGAATTCGCCACACAGGTTCATACACAAATGTTCTTAAATACAGAAATACCTCACAAATGGTTAAAATTTGCTATAGTTGCACAACCCAGGGCATGGAAGGGAAAGAGCACTACTTGGCTTTTGGGGGAGATTTTGCAAGAATGGATTTCATATGCTAAATTGCATTTTCAGAGCCCATGAGCCCTGGGCATCTACATTTACCGTAATTTAATTCATCTTCCATATAAAAACATTTCTTCAATTGCATGTTATTAAAAAAATGTACCTGTGTGAATGTAATTTCCCACACATGTAACCATGTTGTCCCTTAGAAACAAGGTAGCTGTCTTTGGATACAACCACCCCTGCATTCTGGCAGCAGTAACCACACATGCACTATTGATACCTGTGCAGTGACCTGGATTCAGTGATCATTACCACAGGTTGGTTGTGAGACATGCATTAACTCCTGGCCTTTTTATATGCAAAAAGTGTTTCTTTGCGCAATCACACCAGCAACGGTGTGACAAAACATCTCAACATGGCTACATTGATGGGACATTATCTTTACATAGGTACATTTCTTTAAATAACATCCAATTGAAGAAATGTATATAGCAGATGAATTCAATTAAATGTGAATACCCAGATGAGATTAACTACCATATTGGGCTTTTTTCTATAATACTATTTTTCTATTAAATATATTTAATGTGGGTATTTGCTTTTATTGATTTCTCTCAGGTTCTAGATCAGAGCAGGCAATGGTGGATGGTTGAAAATCTTCAGGGACAGAGAGGATTTGTACCAAACAATGTGCTGGAGAATACAGTTAAGGTAAAAACATATTCAAATATATCAAAATTGAAAAAGCAATGTCTAAGATAAGACTTTCCTGTTTTGTTGAACTGAATTTTATTTTGTTATTGCTTGTTTTTTATAAAAATATTTAATGCACAAAGACCCGAGTCACTTCCCTTCCCCAAAAAAACCCCCCCCCCCCCCCCTCCTATTTGCAATGCGAGTGTGACCCCTGACAGAAAAGAATCAGAGAAAGTAAACCTCAGGGCTCTGTTACTAGCTGAGTAGGACCCCATGTAAACCACTGCTGTTTGGAACATCTGTAGCAATTGCCTGGAAGCTAGATGTCATTCCATAATACCCATAGCTTTCAAACTTTTGCCATCACAACTCTTAGTGCTCCTCTTTTCCTGCCCATATAAAATGCAAGTAACTGCAAGCTTACCAAACTCTTTAAGTCAGCAAGCCACATACATACACAAAGGGATTGGACCAGGTTTGGTTGGTCTGATTGGTAAGGATATGAATGCTGAGAGGGGTCCCATTCTCATTTATTGATGGAGCAGCAGTTTGAGTATGCATCCTGCATATATACTATACAATATGAGTATAAGTGTTGGAAATTGCTTTTCATAACATTATAAAGTGATTTCTGGCACTCCCATTCACTGTCTATGAGTGAGCTTAGCAATTATGATGCCCATAGTACTGAATGGAGTAGCAGGACGCATGCTCAATCTGCTACTCCCTTAAAGGGGTATTCTCGTCTGGGCATTAACATTCAGTTTCACTAATCTTCCATTTATAAACATTTCTTCAATTGGATGTTATTAAAAAAAATGTTCCTGAGTGAAGATAATTTCTCATAAATGTAGTCATTCTGTCCCTTAGAAACGAGATGGCTTCCTCGGATACGACCACGTCACACTCTGGCAGCGGTGGCCAGACATGAGCTATTGAGTCCTGCCTGACCACCTGGATTCATGCAGTAACTCCCGGACATTTCATATACAAAAACCTTTTCTTTCTTTGTGCAATCCCTCCAGCAGACGTGGCCGTATCCGAGGAAGCCATCTCGTTTCTAAGGGACAAAATGACTACATTTATGAGAAATTATCTTCACACAGGAACATTTTTTTTAATAACATCTAATTGAAGAAATGTTTATATATGGCAGATTTATCAAACTGAATGTGAATGCCCAGACGAGAATACCCCTTTAATTAGTGATAACAGGATCCCCGTTCTTGTAAACAGCATGGGTCCCAGCAGGCAAACCCACAATAATCATATTGTTATCCAAAAGAGTCTGGAAATTGGGGATTCTTCCCTGTTTTGAGTATTACTATTCCCTCATTCATGAAAAAAGGCAACCAACAAACCCCAGAAGACCCCACCTAATAAGGGAAGAATACTCCACTAAATTTCTTAGAGAACGAGCCAGGCAATTTATAACCCCCAAACTAAATATATTTTCATAAACTGCCAATGGAAAGTATTGTCCATGTCCCTACATTGTCCCTCTACATGACTGTAAACTTAAACAATCAGGTCCTAAAGCTGTATGCAAATGATCTGAGATAGTTCCAATGATTCATTATCATATTCAAGCTGTCACGCTTATGAGAGTGAGGCACAGACACCCCTCCCCAGTGCCTGTCTGTATAGACCTGGCTCTTAGAGTCTCTAAAATAAGTCTTTCTTAAAATAAGATTTTGATTGCTTAAACAGCAGGTCCGAATGCAAGAAGTAACTCTACAGCAAAGCTCTACACCAGAAGAAGTGACTAGATGGCTACAAGATAAAGGCTTCTCAAGAATGTAGGTTAACAGAAGTTTTTTGTAATTATATTGTAAGCATTCTCACAGCACACGCATCTTTTTTTTAACTTAAACTTTTTATTGATTTTATGCAACAAGTAAAATGTTAATCTGAATAATCAGCAAGATGATTATGTTATAAGCAGAGTAGGCTAAGGGTTGGACTTGGTCAGAATAAGGTTTCCTGCATACATCGGGGCACATTTAATTACCCCCGCCTCATCCAGACTCCAGGAGCTCTTTGAATGTTGAGGTGTCCCGGAACATCACCCAAGGTTGCCAGAGTTTGAGGAATTTGACTGAGGAGCTATTGATGTCTGCTATTATCTCTTCCATGTGGAAGATCTGTATCATTTCCTGTAAACAGTCAGAGATTGAGGGAGGGCTGGGGGAATCGCCACTTTCTGGGGATTACTGAACGGGCTGCTAATTAAACAAATGGAAGTAGACTGCGCATTATTTTCTGGATCTCCCCTGATAAGATGGAGAGTAAGGCACTTTCCGCATGTTCAATTTTATACTGTGCAAACAACAGTCCTGTGTGTCATCAGCAAGGAAGCTCCACTTATGTGCTGATGACAATTTTTAAAAAAAACTGCTCGATACTTTGGCCGATGCACAGGCCTGTGGGATCCATATATGCCCAATGAAGTGTAAGAAACAGCAGCTAGCTTGTTGTTAGTGTGAATGAGCAAAATCCCTCTGGCATTGAAATAAATTGGATGTTACTGCATGTTTGTCAACTTGCAGAAAAATAAATGTGCCCTATATTCCGGGCAGACACTCTGTATATTATAGGGCATCTTGGTCAAAGCCCAACAGCTGATTTTAACCTGCTATTTCACCCAAATTTTCTGCAAGAAATATCATAAGAAAGAATGACTGTGAATAAGATGTGAGCAATTGGACATTTTTGAAGTGGGAGGAGTGAAGAGATAATTGAACTAGAATATGTCTCCTATAAGTTAAAACAGGTTGTATGTTGCATTTGTACAGTAAACATTATTTTATAGCACAGTAAAATGCCTTGGCATTCTAAGAGGGGATCAACTACTTGACTTGAGCTACGATGACCTTAAGGCTGTCTGTCCTGAAGAGGGTGGTCGTGTATATTCTCTACTCAAAGAAATTGCATCTTCCTTAGGGGTAAGATTTAACACTTTGTTTATAAAGGCAGTTGCCTACAGCAACTATATGACTACTTTTTGTTCCTAACCTTAAAAAAAGTAACTAATACAAAACCGGGTTGCTAAATTATCTTTTTTCATTACGATGGTCAGACTTGCTTTTCGTTCATCAACAAATGTATTTCTTGATCGCAGAGTAACAGTTTTGGCCTTTGAAGTTTTCATTTGAAATAATAATAATAATTCTTTATTTATATAGCACACACAGATGTTTTGTTCATGTCTATGTGGCAAAAAATGTGGTGCCTGACAAGAATGACAGCAAGCAAGGACATCTAGAAAGCAAGGGACTGATATAGAAAGTAATGGAATCATTATACAAACAATACTATTTACTTGCTAAAACTGAGCGGCTTCTTTAAGGAAGCTTTAGATTCCTTTCCTCTCAGAATTAGACTTCTTTCACACTTATGTATGCTGGCCGTATGCTGGAGAGAGGAAGGGTGAGCAAGGCATGGTGCCCGGCCATACATACAGAAAAAGATAGAGCATATTCTATTTCCTGTGGACGGTACAGTGATGTGATAAGTGGGAGGCCAGGAATCAGTCCCTCACAAGAGATGCTGCTAAAGCTTACCAATACAAACCGCCTTCAACCATTAAAAGGGAGGAGGAGGGTGAGCGCTCTATACCCCTCCTTGTGTTACCATCAACCATTAAAAAGGAGTAGGAGTGTGAGCTTTTTTTACCCCTCGGTGTGTTAGTCCGGTGACTGTGACAAAACGTGTGCTCACTGCACTGTGTGTCACCAGGAGCCATTGAAGTCTATGGGGGCTGTGATCTGCTCACAAATCATGTGACCAGATCACGGCCCCATAATAGCCGTATGAATGTACCTTTAACAGTATGGATACTTAATGTTGTATGGTTACACAACGTATATTTACCATAAATCATATTTTGTTTCTTTAGATATGAAAGCTCATGAAGAGATACAGGAAGCCATTACCAAACATTTTAATGGAGGCCAAGTTGAAATCCTATTCTACTTACTATAATCAAAATTATCCATGATTAGTATAATTTATTGCTAAACTTTGTTTGAAATTTCATTCCAATAAATGATCTACACTTGTTAAAGTGCATGAATCTCTGTATACACTAACAACACAGTACACCAGTAAGAAAATATGGGTTTACTATAGTTCACAACTCTTATTTCATCTGTTATTTGCAGCAGTTATTGTGTGGCAAAAAGATACATACGACTTGTAAGATTATACCATTATGCTGTATATCTGTGTGTCTCCACACTGGATTCTTGCACACAGTGGTTTTGTATACATTTAACCGTTTTTTTTATAACTACAATTACAAAAGGACGCAGCCTAAAAAAAGCCTGAATAAACAGTTTAAGTTTCTGTTTTACACTCAATGAATTTAAGTTTTCATTTGACATATTCTTAAAGATCTTGTTTAAACAGCTCACTGTTTGGTCCAAAAATACAAATCCCTTTATTTGGTCAGTACCATCACAGAGATGCCAAGACGTTGGGTGTCATTTTTTGCAGGACCAGCTGAAATTTTTCCACCAATGACTTGGGAGATGTAAGACCATTTGATCACTTTGATTACAATTTTTATGGCTGGTGAAGAATCAGGGATTCTGACATTTGTACATTGTTCCTTGTTATATTTACCTAATTATAGTAAAATCTAAAAAGTTAACCATGAGATAGCCCAGCAATAATCTCAGTTTCAGTTATTTTTGTTAGCCCAACAGAGCAGCGGGAATAATAAAAAAAATAAATAAATGTATCGTGTGTAAGGCTTCTTGCACACGAACATGTGCCATGCCCGGGCCAGAGAGGTGAGCGCTTCTTGCCCCATTCCCATCTCCATAGAGAGCATGCTCTATCTTTTTGGTTCAGTCCCCTGAGGAAGTCGCATGGCTGTGACGTAACGTGTGGGGTGCATCCGGCCACAACTATAGGACTCTGCTTTTTCTCCCACTGCCCACTCAATACTGGTTAGCCCTGACTACAGGGATTAGGTCCTGGTTGCAACACAAGGGAACCCCCGTTTTGCATTTGTATTTTGATGAGTCATTTTTTAGGAGTTTCTTGATCTATGGCATAGGCTCCCTCTGTGGGTTCCTGTGTTTGACTTACTATACACGTGTCTCTCAGGACTGTTTTGAACCACTGTTATAATTGATTACTGCTTATTGTATTTGAGGGGATTGTCCACTACTACTGAATACTCGTGGCCGTATGTGGACCGTTGTGACTGGCTCTGGTCCACATGTATCTTTGATGTGTGTTTACACATTTTTTAAAATGGTTTTATTAATCTTGATGCATGGCATCACTTTCGTGTGTACTTTTTGATATGAAATAAAATTATCTATTCTTCAACCTATGCACACTGGCTTGTTCTTTATGGTTATGGTTACATATTGGATATAGTGTGTTGGCTATGTGATTTTGCACACCTAAATACCATTCAGTTCTCCACTAATATTTTTGTATATATTCTCTAATTCACTGTTATTAACAAATACAGCATTTCACAGATATAACTCCAACCGTTCTCGATCAGTCCTGGTATACTCAATTTAAGTTGCCCCTGGTTACCGACCCTGTATCTTCTGACTTTAGCGTCGGCAGCTATATTGCTTTTCTGTCTGACGCTGTGGAGCTGTGCTGTTCTCCAGCCCCCACCCCCTGCATTCCAGGACAAGCTCACACTGAAACGCACACAAACTGACTTCCTGCCGGCAAATAATATATCACATCGTGAGCTACAAGCTACAGGCAGAAAAGATTCTTTATCTGGGGAAAGGAGGAGGGAGGCACATCAGATCTAACAGTGTGTATGTAGCTGAAATCTAGCAAAGCTAAGAATGTTATATGCATCTCATGGATCTCATCTCTGATCTGTCTCATCTCTTTCTTTCCATGTGTCAGATACTAGTACAATGTTCAGAAGCTACATGAAAGTGTATATAAACCTGTACCCTGATAATCTAACCAGATTGTCAGCTCATAGAACTAGATGGTTTATAATGGGGCACATGTACTTACCCAGTCCCTCGGAGTTCCCGAAAGTGCATCGTCCGACAATGCACTGTGCCGTGATTCACTAAGATCCTGCCTCTGTTGCTTCCCTGCTCAGGTCCGCCGGAGTTCACCATCTTCTTCCCGGTGTATGTTAGTGCATTGGTTGCGACACAATTTTAATCTTAAATCCCACGCTAAGTCCGAATCAGTCAGCTCAAGATTTCTGTTGCATAAAAGCTGGCGCCTCTACGCCAAAATCAGATCGCGTGCGACACAATCGCCTACTAAATCCCTGTCCTAGTCGCGCAAATCCGAAAACCATGAACAGTCAGACGGAAATGCGATCTGCGGACCCGAAATAAGCTCCAACATGTCTGCTTAGACAGCCCCCGCCCACCACTAAGTAATAGGAGCTAAAACAGCAATAAAACTGAGTAAAATTGTAAAGTAAAGGGTTAAAAATGATCTTTATTGTGTTAACATCACTAGGGGATTCAAATTTGAAAAATAGCCATCCAAATGTATTGCAAACATAAAATATTGAATAAAAAGTGCTCAAAGCAGTACTTACAGATCACCCAGACGAACGCAATTAAAAATGATTGTCACACAAAAATGACACCCTTACAAGGTCCAAAAGTGCAATGAGAAAGTTTAGCGACTCAAAAGATGATGAAATGACTTTTTTTATTTTTTTGCACCAAAGGGTTAATTTTTAAAAACGTATTAAAACTTTTATACATTTGGATCTCTCGATGCTATCAAACCCAAAGAATAGTGGCAGATGCATGTGGAATGCACAGTTGAAAGCTGTAAAAAAACAAACCCTCAAAGAAAGCCTTGACCATGCCATTGTACTGGAAGTGAGAAGAAATTACAAATACTGACATAGGAAGTACCCATTGGTACCAGAAACAAGCCTCATACAGCTCTGTCCCAGAAAAATTAAAGTTTATGGATTTTCTACTTTGGATTATTGGATTGGAAATGATTGAATTTCATTTGGTTTATATAGAGTGGGTTTTTTTACATTTTTTTTAGCTCTTCCTTCTATTGCCTGCTACTTGAAACTCGCCCGTTTGTAAGAAACTCATGTTAATGGCAAAAAAGCGCTTTTGGGCAAACACAATAAATCGCTGAACTTTTATATACTGAAGATATATATCTATATATATATATATATATATAATTATATATAATAGTATATATATATAATGGGTTTTTTAAAGAGGTTTGTCATTCCATGAAGAAAATTTAAGGCTGTGCTCACACGTTTGCATTTAAACAAATACAAGACACCAGGTGCTCGTTATTGATCACATTTGTTTCACTGGAAACTCCTTCCTACTGCCACATGTGAACACGCCCCAAGAAATGTACCCACAGCCACCCAGTAATGTCCACCCCACACCCCCCAATAATGTCCATTACTAAACAGCCCCAGTAATACACCCCAACATCCCCCAAATAATGTCGACACAGTCCACCAGTTAAGTCCCCGTAATGGCCCACACACACACCCCTGTAAGCTCCCCACAAGCAGCCCCCCTGCCTAAGTCACCACACACAACCCCCCCTGTAATGTCCCCACACACACCCCGATAATGTCCACCACACACATCCCCCGTAATGTCCCCACAACACATCCCCATGTAATGCTCCCCACACTAGAGCCCCATGTACCTGTCCATGTAACGTTTGCCACACGCACGCACCCTCTAAGTGCCCCACACAGCACCCCGCTAATCTCCACTGTAATGCTCCCCACACACAGGGCGATACAGTGTCCGTGGGCACCACTTGCGGACATATCAGACACTAGGGGTATAAGCAATGTTCTCTCCACCTTTTTGAATGCACTTTGCCTTAATATGGAGACATATACCTGTACCTCTCCCAAAATGCATTAGCACTTTGACTGGCCTGTTGAGACATTGTGGCAATCCAATGTATTTGCATTGTGCACTTTAGAGATTAAGTGATACCTTTGCCCCCCCCCCCCCCACCCCCCCCCCCCCCCCCCCCACCCACATGATGTACCCACGGATTTGACTATCCATTGTGATGTATTTCATTTCACCCCCATTCCGATACCTGCATTATTCCCTTCCCTGTTTTATCTTGTATTTTAATATATATCTGTAATGTTCATGCATATATTAATAAAGACGTTGCTACTTTTTTCATGGTGTAATTGGCCTAATTTCTAAATAGGTGCTTGTGCTATATACTGAGCCAATATAGAAGGTTTGAATTATCGAGGAGAAATAATTAAAAAGTGTTGAACAGCAGTAAACACCAGTAGTAAATTTCACTCCTCCCTATGTAACCCCAAAAGTGGTATACAGCCCCCTGCTATCTCACTCAGTATGTCCCCCAAACAGCCCCCCTGTAATGTCACCACACACAGAACCCCTGTAATATCCCCACACACAGAATCCCTGTAATGTCAACACACAAAGCACCCCCGTAATATCCCCACACACAGCACCCCTGTAATGTCACCACACAAAGCACCCCTGTAATATCCCCACACACAGCACCCCTGTAATGTCCCCAGTAATGTGCCCCATACAGATCCCCCTATGTTCTCCCTCTCACCTCACTCGTGCAGCTCTGTGCATTGCTTCCCCCAACAGGTCAAGTGATCGTGACATCATCACAGGTCCTGCAGAGAAAGCAGTGTGCACTGTGTAGTTTCTCATCACGATCTATGTCTTGAGGACACTGATCATGATGAGAGAGGGGAAGATGCCCCGGCAGGGGGGGAAGATGCTAACCCAGGGAGATCCGGGGCTCCGGCCAAAAGATCTGGGGCACGAGCCCGGGATGTTTCTACCTAGCGAGATCCGGGGCTCCGGCCAAAAGATCTGGGGCACGAGCCCCGGATGTTTCTACCCAGCGACGCCCATGCTTATAACCCAGTTATTTAGAAAAGCCAATCACATTGCCTAACTGCATGAAACTATCCACCCTGACCGCCGTCTGGACAAGATCTTCCAGACCAGGTAGGAGATGTAGATGCTGCCTCTGCCTGGGGCAACCCATGAGGTCTATATGGGAATCCTTGGTTGATGGACCAGGGAGCCCATCATGGTGAACAGCCTGATCCACGGATGATTTGTGCAAATCAACTTACAGTTCTTTATTCAACTTCAAACGGCAGGCAACGGCCAAACATTAGCAGCAGCTGGAGGAAATAGCTGGTCTGCAGGAAGGGTGACTTGCAGCCTGGTAGTAACTTCAGTCTGGGTTGGAAAAGATGGAGACAAGCCCAGATGGTGGACCTCTGCTCTGTGGCTTAGTCTCCTGACTTGCCCAAGGTATCAGGCAGTGGCCTAAGGCACCACTTCTTCCTTGTAGTGTATCTGGATGGCCAGTCTGCAGGAGCTGCACTCTGAACCTGCTTCTGACATGTGCTTAAAGACTGAACTGCCTGACTTTGTGCTCCCGCCCACCAGTGGTTTTTATACTTCCCTGGTCAGCTGACAGCAACCTCCAACCAGCTTCCAGCTTGCTTTACAATAGTACAAAGAATATTATTGGTTAATAACATTTTGCATGTTAACTCTTGCCTTACCAGGCAGTGGCTTCAAGCTGCAATTAGTAAGTTCTCCACTTTTGGAGATCTCCTAGAGCAGTGATGGCAAACCTTTTAGAGATCGAGTGCCCAAAATGAGACCCAAAAAACACTAGCTTTTCCCAAAGTGCCAACACAGCAATTTAGGCAGAAACAAATTTATTTCTACCAGAATTTTGGAACTCCATTCCACCCGTCCACACCTTTTAACTCTTCGAACAGGACCAAGCAGCACAGGATAGGTCACTTTAAAAAAGCAGGGCACTACTTGGACTGCCTGTAGGAAGATGCCATGTCTGGCAAACTCTGTGTCTGGGAGACAGCCCGTGTGCCCACAGAGAGGCCTCCGAGTGCCATCTCTGGCACCAGTGCCATAGGTTCGCCACCACTGTTCTAGAGAGATGACCAGTCTCCCTAACAGTTCCTAACAGGGAGAGGGCACTTTTCGCAACTACCACCTCGCCTATGCATTGGCAGGGGTGTTGCACTCGTGTATAAGCCAAAGGTCCTTATTTTACCAGAAAAAAACTGGGAAAAGTTATTGACTTGAATATAATCCCTAGGGTAGGAAATGCAGCCACTACTCTAATGTCCAACAGCGGCCGCAACTCATTAATAAAATGTCTACAGCAGAGATTCGCCTCAGGATAAGACGGATAAACTACGCCAGATCCGACCTGAGATAGTTTTGCATAAAAACCTCCATATGAAAGTCACAGGATTTTAAAAAGTACGCAGGCACTGGGCAGAACCGCCCTGTGCCCACCCAATCCACTGGCAGCAGCGCCCCTCTTCACCCCCTTCACCCCCACATGGCATGGATTAGTGTAGTTGTGATAATAATCACAAATTCTTCAGTGCACAAGAATTCACAATTATTTCATTACTAGAAGCTGCCTGGCTGCGGTCAATAAAATTAAGTTTCCTGGCTACCAATACCTCCAAGTCATTTTCAGCGGTTTTAGGCTACCTAGACACTGCCGTGTGCACACCCGAACATTAGCTTAAGCGAGCACACGGCAGCGTGCTGGAGAGGAGGAGGGGTGAGTGCTGAAAAAAGGGTCCGCACACCGCATTTCCGCCGGGTTTTCCGACGTCTTTCATGCGACACAAATCATAAGCGTGGTCATCAAACAACCCGACTGATTCGGACTAAGCGCGGGATTTAAAATCAAATTGTGTTGCAAGACATGCACCCACATACACCGGGAAGAAGAAGGTGAACTCCGGCGGACCTCGGTAGGGAAGATACACATGCAGGATATCGGGCGCACGATCTTAGTGAATCAAGCCGGACTTCATCCTCGTTGGACAACGCACCTCAGGGATTGTGACAGGACTGGGTAAGTAAATGTGCCCCTATGTGTCACAAAAAAACTGCAAAAATTTTTATGGTATTGCACAAAAAACGAAGTCATACAATGGGGCACATTTACTTACCCATCTGCTGGAGTTCATAGAAAATGCATTGTCCGATGATAATGCATTCTGTCGCGATTCATTAAGATCGTGCACCCGATATCCTACATGTGTCGCTTCCTCGCTCAGGTCATAACAGCACGCTAGTGCATGGGGGACGGGCCTCAGCCAGATCGCATTGTTCACCAGCTCCCGGTGTCTGGCATTTAAACAATACAAAACTTTGGGGTCTGGTTACCGATCGAATGCGTTTCCCTGGAACACATATACGATCGGGCTGAGGCATGCCCCCCCATGCGCTAGCGGCAAAGCAACGCTAGTGGCACATGTGACCGCGGCCCCACAAGGAGACTAAGCTACAAAAGGTCATTGCTAAAGGAGCTGGCTGTACACAGAGTGCTGTACCAAAGCATACTAATGGAAAGTTAGTGCACAAGCAAATGGAATAACTGCAGCCTTAATAGGACTGTTAAGAAAAAGCCATTCAGGAGTGGACTGCTGCTGGAGTCTTCAAGAACTACCACACACAGACGTATCCAGGACATGGGTCGCATTCCATGTGTCATCCACTCCTGACCTATAGACAAAAGCTTCTTACCCGTGCCAAGGAGATAAAGAACTGGTCTGTTGCTCTGTCGTCCAGGGTGTTGTTTATTACCTGAAGGTAAAATTTTCACTTCATTTGAAAATAGGGGTCGCACAGTCTGAAGGAAGAGGCACAATTTTCATTTTCCAGCAGGACTTGGGACATGTCCACACTGCATAAAGTACCAACACCTGGTTTAATAGCCACAGTATCACTGTGCTTGATTGTCCAAAAAACTCGCCTGACCTTAACCCCATAGAGGTTACATAGGGTCTTGTCATGAGGAAGAAGAGAGACACCAGACCCAACAATGCAGACAAGCTGGAGGCTGCTATCACACAACCTGTTCTGCCATAACACATCTGCAGCGCCATAAGCTGATCCCTCATTCATGCCAGGATTCAACCAAGTATTAAGAGCATTTACTGTACAGACTTTTCACCCAACATTTCTGTGTACAAACATTTTTTTACAGTGGGTAAATAATACATAATATTGTAATTTTCTGAGATAACTTTTGAGTTTTTCTTCACTGTAAGCCAAAATCATCAACATTAGAATAAATAAACACTTGAAAAAGTTTACTCTTTTTCATATGACTTTATAGTTTTTGAATGAAATAATTGAAAACAAACCTTTTTGCTGATATTCTAATTTATTGATAAATATTCCTTCTAAATTCAACTATTAACCCCTTCCCGAAATAGTACTGCATGGCGAGAGGTGCGTTCCCACATTTTGCAGTACTATTACTGTATAGTATAGCCAACCCCTGCGGTGTGTATGGGGTATCACAAGTGAATCGGAGGGTTCGCTACTCCAATGGCAGCCCCAGCGTTTTTTATGAAAATGAGAAAAATCGCACCTAAAGTTCAAAGCCCCAGAACCTCCTACAAAAATGAGATGATGCATAAAAAACCAAGTCCACATAAAGTAGATATTCGGTGAATGTTGGTTATTACGTCTTTTGCTGTTATGACAAAAATCGTGAATTGTTCCAAATTTTCACCAAATATCTGATTTTCTCTATCTGATTCACCAAAATTTTTCAACATACATGAAGAACAAAGTGTCACAAGAAAACAATTTCAAAATCACTTGGATATGCTAAAGCATTCCGAAGTTAGGGTGAAGACACACATGGCATTTTTAGGCCGTTTTTGGGTAGTTTTTGCGTTTTTTTAATGCATGCGTTTTTTACGATCTGAAAACTAAAATTGGCCCAAAAACGGCCTAAAAACGCCACGTGTGTCTTCACCGTTACAACCACTTATAGTGACACAGGGAAGATTTGAAAAAAATGGGCCGTGTCAGGAAGGTGAAAAGTGGCTTTGGCATTAAGGCGTTAAAATTATGCTAAAAAGCCAGTAGGATTCTTGGGGGTGTTACCACAGACCTCCATGCGGAAGCTTCACAAGGAGTTAAAATGCAGAAAACAAAAAACAGCCCCCCATTGGAAAGAATAGAGAACTATTAATAGGAGTAGTTACAGACGACTATGAATATAATTTGAGACCATATGAGCTGTGGGGATGAACAATTCCTACTAAAAAATCCTTGCTACATCTGAGTATTCAAATCTTGGATCTCCCTGAGCAATTCCTATTACCTTCCAATAGAGGGCAACCTTATACCAACAGCCAACCTACTCCAGCTGTGTTGTATAAACAGCCATCACTTTTGTGTTTTTCTTGTTTGAATATTAACCCCTTATGACCAATGCTCGTTTTCAGCTTAACCCTTTCACAACCTGTGACGTGATAGCACGTCACGGGTCGGCTGCGGGTGTATGGAGAGGGCTCACTGGCTGAGCCCTTTCCATAGCAGGTAAGTCTTTGCTGCATATCGCAGCAAAGACTTACTGGTAACACCCGCGATCAGTGCTAGCACCGATTGCGGGTGCTAACCCGCACTTTGCCACCGTAAAAGCTGCCGGCGGCTTCAAAAAGATGGAGCTGCAAGGGCGCCGCCATCTGTTTGGAGATCGTCGCTCCCTGTGACTCCATCGGGGAGCGGCGACCGCTTGCCATGGCAATTGTACTAACTGCACATTGGAATGAATGAGGATTAAAAAATCCCCATATACTGCCATACTTTAGTATGGCAGTATATGATAGAATCAATCTGAAAGTACATATTAATAGTTAATGGAACATAAACAATGATTATTAACCCCTAGGGGACACAGCCTATTTTGGCCTTAAGGACGCGGCCCCATTCTTCAAATCTGACCTGTGTCACTATAAGTGGTTATAGTTTTGGAACGCTATGAGATATCCAGGGGATTTTGAGATTGTTTTCTCGTGACACATTGTACTTCAAATTAGTTTAAAAATTTGGATGATATCTTTTGTGTTTAGTTATGAAAAAAAACTAAATTTGGCAAAATTACCTTTGAGGTCCTTGCCCTGAGCTTATGGCCTAAATCTCTGAAATCATTTTAAGGACCTTCCACCTACCTCTTACTTTGTCATTAGTGCCAATGTGGACCATGACCGCTGGTTCCTCACCAGCCCCTCCCAGTAATTCGTCAACCCGATCCGCAACATGCCGAACCCGAGCACCCGGCAAACAACACACTGTTCGGTAAGCACGGTCTTTGTGACAGATTGCCCTGTGTGTTCCCCTGTCTGAGCCGCTTGACTTGACCACTTGAGCCGCACCTGTCTGAGCCGCTTGACTTGACCACTTGAGCCGCACCTGTCTGAGCCGCTTGACTTGACCGAGCAGGACACACCCCTCTGACTCGCGGCTGGATCTTACTGGATGCCAGGTAAGAAAACATAATGTTGATTTTATAGGGATGTAAGGGAAACAGTTTTTAGCTAAAATAAGGATGACATTTAGTTAATAGGGCTCTATGGGAACCAGTAATGTCACCAGCTGTATTTGTAAACATTTGGTGACAGATTCCCTTTAAAGGATATTTACCACCAGGATGAAGGATTGAAACCCCAGAGAAGTGTCCTCCATGTAGGAGGATAGAAGAGAAGTGTGTGGGAGCTGCAGACAGTACAGAAAAGTGTCCCGTGTAGCAGGATAGAAGAGAAGTGAGTGGGAGCTGCAGACAGGACAGAGAAGTGTCCCCCGTGTAGCAGGATAGAAGAGAAGTGAGTGGGAGCTGCAGATAGGACAGAGAAGTGTCCCCTGTGTAGCAGGATAGAAGAGAAGTGAGTGGGAGCTGCAGACAGTACAGAGAAGTGTCCCCGTGTAGCAGGATAGAAGAGAAGTGAGTGGGAGCTGCAGACGGGGGGGGGGGCGATCGTGGGGGAAAGACACCCCAGATGCATGTTAGATGCCGCGGTCGCGATGAACGCGGCATTTAACGGGTTAATCACCCGTGATCAGAGACAACTCCGATCGCGGGTGTTACACTGGGGTGCCGGCTATCAGTCACAGCCGGCACCCCGTGTTTCCCGATGCCGGTTCGGCTCAAATCTTGAGCTGAACCGGCATCGGCTCAGCGTCCAATATATCGGACGCTGAGCGCTAAGTCACTGAGCTCAGCGTCCGATATATCGGACGCTGAGCGTTAAGAGGTTAATATAACAAACTTTCTAGTAAACTTATTTGAAGTGGCTTGTTTCCTCGGCTCCGGAGCTGGTCACGTGTCTACGCATCTTCTTCTCTGTCCACTTCCGCCAATGTCACAGCCACAGGTCTCCTCTGTTGTCTTAGCAACCTGTGGGACGTATAGGCAGGGTATTAATTTCTCCTCACTGGGAGTGGGTCAGCAATGGGTCATCTTTTTGTTGCATTTGCAATCGGCTCCATACTTCGCTCGGGCCACTGCACATGTGTCTGCCGCGCTCCTCCGAGTCCATTTTTAATAATATCCGCTCTGCCTACACCGCCGCCTTAACATTACTGCACTTGGGTCCGGTTCGCTCCCTTGTTTGAATGAGAATATTAGTAGCAATATTAACACCTAGCCCATATTTTATAAACCTAATTATATATACCTACATGAACTCACACTAACTCTCAGATCTGCCGACTTTCTGCACTTTAAATTCATGCTTATAACACCGTCCTAATCACTAATCTAATCCTTTCTCTCCAACAATCATAAAAGGCTCTTCGATACTCTTCATTCCTTAATAATGCCAAAGATTAGGCCACCTGTTAAAAACCTTGGGGATGAAGATCTAGCCACCTACTTTAAAGATAAAATTGACTGCGTTCAATGGGAAATAACTCCATTAATCCCCTTCCCTCCGCTACTTAAACCTGTACAATTTCTTTCTTTGAGCTAGTCACAGAGGAAGAAGTGTCCAGACTCCTCCTCTGCTCGCCCCACTACCTGCACTTGTGACACCATCCTCTTACATCTCGTAGAGTCTCTTTCCCTAGTGGTCACTCCCCATCTCGCTATAATCTACAACCTCTCTTTCTCTTGTGTCTATCCCTCTTCAATCCCTGTTGTCACCCAATTACTAAACAAAGCTTCCTTGGACCCATCCACTGCTGGTTACCATCTACCAGTCTCTAACCTCCCTGATCTATTCACGAACTAACCCACTATTTCTCAGCTAACTCACTCCTTGATCCCCTACAGTCTGGTTTTTGTTCTATGCATTCCACTGAAACTGCTTTCACTAAAGTCTCTAATGATCTCCTCACTACTAAATCCAAAGGGCACTATTGTGTCCTTGTTCTTGGGGATCTCTGAGCAGTGTTTGATATTGTGGACCATAAACTCCTCCAAAGGATGCTTAGCTCCATTGGCCTGAAGGACACTGCACTCATTTAGTTTTCTTCCGATCTCTGACCGCTCCTTCAGTCTCTCCTTCTCTGGATCTCTCCTCTTCCTGTCAAGGTGGTTCCTCAGGGCGTGTAAGCGCTGAAACTAAATCGCTAAGCGTATTTAAATGCTTGGTAGTTTGTTAGTAATTTTTTACTCTCCAAAAAAAAACAAAGGGATTCTAGTAGTTCTTAGGAAATCTACCATCAAAGTAAAGCCTGATAAACCAGGGAAATACTACATATTATTCATAGATCCAGGCACCGTGACTGTGGTAATCCTAATTATATTTGTATTCCCTGGCCTCCTTCCATCTGAAATAAACTTTTAGATTTATGCTAATGAACCCAGAGGGGCTCTGGTGGGTGTTACCAAAGCCCCTCAGTTCTGCAGATTTACAGTGTGTGACATTCAGCAGAACATGTCTCCTCCTCCCTCTACTTCTGTAATCAAGCAGCGGTAGGAAGTGAAGGGGATTGGAGACCTGCGAAAAGACATCACTGAGGAGCTCATTAGCATAACTTGAAAAGTAGATTTTTAGAAAGAGGTCATGGACGACAAGTTATAAAAGGATTACCACAATCAGTGCCTGGATCGATGAGTAAGTGTCTCTATCATGGATTTTGATGGTAGACTTTCCTTAATGGGGTAAACTCTGGTGTCCCTTTAACCTGTAAGGCCTACTGCACCCAAGGTATGCAATCTCTACACCTAAACACTGTAAAATGCAGGGAACCTGAATTTAACTCTACAAATCTCTTATTTCAAAACTGTAATTTACGCTGCAATTTTAAAATGTACTCAGGGACTTTTATTATTTAAACGGCTCTTCAATGTAAAATACAGATTGCAAACATATGCTGGTTATTTTCTGTCATAATTCTAATCTTTTAAATGTTATTTCCATGTAACAAAAGGGCAGCAAAAGTCATTTACAGCCCTGACACTAGAAGTAAGATTATAATTGTCTGTTTATAAGTTCTATCCTTTTCTTAACTGGACGAAAATACTTTCGGTATTAAATCCCCATTAGTGACCTCTCGTCTGTCGGTCACTAACCCTCTACATGATAAACATATACACTTTTTATGGAGTATGTGTGTTCAGAAAAGCAGGCAACGTCCTGATCCTAAACAAGAGAAAAAAGTTAAGTCTGTTGATAAAATTAAAGCTAATAACTAATCTTGCGGCTGGTTATAATTTGCTGTGTTCTTTCTGAAGGTGTTCAGGTAAAGAATCTGATGGACATGAGATGTGAGTTAAATGGAAACAGAGGTAACAAAACAGCTGGTTTTGACTCTCACCGTCAAAAAAATGTAAGTTATCTTGGATTTTGAAATAAATAGAAATGATGTTTTGTTTTCTAGTTTAGGCATTTAGTTTGCAGCTTTTTTATATTAATCAAACAAAATACCTGGATTACACAGAGAAGAGGTATAATGGAAAGATTTGCACCTGTGCTGTGTGTTCTACCTTTCTGTGCTTTGGAATCACAAAAACTGACGCGACTAACCAAGATGTGAAAATATGCATGAAATACTGTGAATATTGTATATAGTTGATGAACAAGAGAAAATAAGAGGAAGAATTATAGTGTATATATGAAAAGCAAGGTGGAAATGGAGTATGTTATAACTGATATTACTTTTTTTTTTTTTTTTAATATGGCATGTGGTGTATTTTGCTCTAAATGCATTATAGAAGTTCACATTCCTGTCTTCTGTATGTTTTTATTGCTTTTCCTTGGTATGTATTTGTTTAACCCATAATTTGTAATTAATAAAGCTTTAACTCCTTAGTGACCACACACAGATTTCTACATTGGGCACTTAGGGGCTTTGTGCTAGGCCGACGGAAAACCCAGGCCCCCCTGTGCAGGGAAGAACAGTGATGCAGCTGTTTATGACAGCCGGGACCATTCTCTAACAGTCTGGATGGTTTAACCCCTAAGATCCCGCATTGACCACAGGATCTATGTACCTAGTGATGGGGGGGGCCCCCACCTTGTCCTCCCGGCAACCCGTGATGCAAAAAAGTTTAAACACTAAAAAATAAAATTCATTAAAATGTCCCAAAATCCCCCAACACACACAAAACAATATATACCGTCATTTTTTTAAAAGTGGAAAACATTTAAAAAAAAAAACACAATATATTAGGTATCACAGTGTCCCAAAACTCCCAATCCGTAAAATTTTAACAGCTATCATGGCGATGAACCCCGTAAAAAGGAAAAATACGTCCGAATTAGCACTTTTTTTGCCATTTTGCAACACCTAAATTAAATCTAAAAGTGATCAAAAGGTTGCACAGTCCACAAAATGTTAGCAATGGAAACGTCAGCTCGTCCCAGAAAAAAAATTAAAAAGTTATTGGAGTCAGAATATGGCAAAATGAAGGCTCACCTTAAATGCTCAGCAGCATATGTCACCAAAACACACTATCCGTATTCCTCGAGCGCAATGTGTGTTTATTAGTTTTGTCTCAGACGAGATACGTCAAGGTACTCGTCCAGAAAAAAGACACACACCGTGTCCTTACAGAGTGAAGAGGATAGGTGAATGTAAGCAGGGTAAGATGTCAAGGTGACAATGTCACTCTCCCTGATACACCCCAAGTCCAACTTCTCTGATACCCTGAGAACCTAACCTCGGAGTTGTGGTCCTAATTAGCCACAACCCCGACAGGAACCTATCCCTGGTTGGATAGCCCTATCAAAAAAGCCTACACAACCGGAGTGGTTCCAGTAAGAAATAAAGGAGAATAAGCGTCTGGTAAACGGTTATGGACAGTTTTTCGTCATATAGACACTAATACACATCATAGGGGTTAAGGCAACCAAATCCCGACAGGACCTGTTTCACCCTTCCTGGGCTCATCAGGGGAAAATGCGGTGCGCCAAAAAAAGTCCCTAGTAAGAACAACCATAAAACATTGTTTCAATCAAAAGGCAAATGGGTGGTGTGATGGATTTCCAGTGTAAATATTAAGCATTAAGCGGTCCTACCTTTACTCTAGGCGAGAGACACAGGGGTAGATGGTCCCTATTGTGAAAAAGGGAGGAGTTTGCAAATGGTAGAGTTCATATACCAACAAATATATAGGGGCCCAAAGTTAAGCAAAGAGCCTCCAGATATTGTGCTCTTACCTCGGTCTAAATCATAGGTGCGAACTGATGGACAGGTTGGGGCTATGGGGGCTATGTAATTGGGGCAATTGGGGCCATTTGCAAACTCCTCCCTTTTTCACAATAGGGACCATCTACCCCTGTGTCTCTCGCCTAGAGTAAAGGTAGGACCGCTTAATGCTTAATATTTACACTGGAAATCCATCACACCACCCATTTGCCTTTTGATTGAAACAATGTTTTATGGTTGTTCTTACAGATTATTTGTTTGACCAAAAAGCGCTTTTGCCATTAACAGGAGTTTTCTTACAACGGGGCGATTTCAAGTATGCAGCAATAGAAGGAAGAGCCTAAAAGAAAAATGTAAAAAAAAACCACATCTATATAAGACCAAATGAAAGTGCAATCATTTCCAATCCATAACTGCAGCAATCAATAGCCACTATACCAAAGTTTTAAAATGTGAAAAAGTAGAAATCCATAACTTTATTTTTCTGTGTACAGAGCTGTATGAGGACTTGTTTTCTGTGTAACAAATTGTACTTCCTAGTGTCAGTATTTGTAATTTCTTCTCACTTCCAAGTACATGGCATGGCAAGGCATTTTCTTGAGGGCTGTTTTTACAGCTTTCACTGTGCATTCCACATGGCAGCTGCCATCTATTCTTTGGGTTGATAGCATCAGAGAGATACCAAATGTATAAAAGTTTTAATACATTTTTTAAAAATTAACCCTTTGGTGCAAAAATAAAAAAGTCATTTCATCATCTTTTGAGGCTAATAACTTTCATAATTCAATGTATGGACCTATGTAAGGTGTCATTTTTTGTGTGACAATCTGATGTTTTATTGCTTCGATGGGGGACTGTAAGACCTTTTGAGCACTTTTTATTCAATATTTTATTGGTTTCAAAATACCATTTGGATGCTATTACATGTTGGGGCGATTAGAATTTTTATTTTTAACCTTGGTGGGTCTGATCGTTCCCAACATATATAGATTTGGTGATTTTGCTGATAATCTGTTACAGAAATGACAACCTAGAGTTTAACACATGGCTGCCATGGAGACCGATGGCGGTGCCAGAATTTAAATGGCCGTGGCAACTTTGCCAGCGGCATTTAACTGGATAACACCCACGATCAGTGCTGCCATTATCCATCAAACACCAGGTGTGTATGAAGTGCCCTGAGCCCTCTTCATACACCTGCAACTTCTTAAGGACCTACATGTACATGTACCCAGATGTAATATTGCAGTGGATGTCTTATTTTTCCATGAACAAGAATTCACATTTATTGTTGAACAAAAATCCACTTAACATCCTTAAAATTCTCCAAACTCTAAATTTCATGCAAAATTTCTTGTGACTCCGTTTCTATTGGAATCATTGGCCCTAATCTTTCATGTTTAGCAATAGCGCCGTCCTTAAACGAGCCTGTCTTGTCAGGGTTGCTGCTTGTATCGCACTTGTAGAGCATTTGTAGTGCAACAGTCAGTGGTTTTGCCGTACTAATGTACTAATACTATGTATGGCGTGGGTGGAGCTGCTGTAATGACTGCCGCTAGGTCTTATTTTCAAGGGAGGCCTTATATTTCTAAGCTTGATCAAAATTGTACTTATTTTAGGGTATCTTCTAAGGCATAGCATCTTTATTTTTTTATTACTAGCTCTATTTTAGGACATGTTTTTTTCAGGACAAGTTGTAATGCAACTTTTTATCCAGTTTCTTTTGTGATTGTGGATAGCAAAAAACATCATTTTTGGCTATTTTTTTTACAGTGTTCACCTTGCAAATAAAGTTATGATTTGTTTTACTGTTACAAAAGCAGCAATGCAAATATGATCTTCCTCATCTTACAAGCTCTGCTGAATTCTTGCAATCTCCTTGATGTTAGGGAACATTATCACTTTAAACCAACATATCACCTTCTCGCCATACGTCTCAGTGCCATTGAGGTGTCTGAAGAGGGCTCACAGGCAATACCAGCTGTATTGAAGTATTTGGTAGGAACAATCAGATCCCCTAGGTTTAAAGTTCCCCTAGGGGGTCTGTAATTGCAGTAAAAAATAAATTATACGTGGGGAGCAAAAAATGGAAATGTGTTAATTACATAACGCTTTAGGTACAACAATTACCTCAAATCTTGCATGGAAGTCCTGCAAGTTTTTGAAATTTTGCAGGCAGCCAGGATCCAAAATAATGTGCTGATCCAGGGCATCATATATCAAAAAATCTGCAAGGGTAATCTAAAAATGAAAGACAGAATCCATTTACTCTGGTGATGTTAGATTAGAAATCACAGATCATCTGTAACATATACTGTACACTATCCTTAAGTTATTTGCTTTAAATGGAATCTGTCTCCAGCTTTTATACCACTAACATTGTAGCTACTGATTGCAGGGTCTGATATTTCCTCTCTCTATTTCCCTCTTTAATGCTAAATTCGCTTGTTAATCTATTAAATGCATGTGAAAACGACCTAAAAAGCGTCACTTTCTTCATGAGTCACTTTTAATGGTTTGGTGGTGGTGGGGGGATTAAGTTATCGCTTTAGGAGGCTCCATCATCAGTTCTATAGTACCTAGAACCACGATTTGGGTTTTATGTGACCAGTTAGTTTGTGACATGTTCTCTTTAAGTGGCTGGTAAACAATTTAACACCTTTACCTCCTATTATTATTATTATAATGGATAATCATAATAATATTAATAATGTTGTTGTTTTATACCTCATGGCCACTGGAAACATGATCAAAACAATGCTTCGACCATAATATGACTATTATGTAGCACCTAGCTGTAACAAATTAGACAAAACCCTGGTATCAATGGACTCAGATTTTCTGCTACTCTCCTTGACGCAACCATACATTTCCTTTACATCCATTATTTAAGATTTTGATTGATTTCAGGTAAACTATTAAAAATCTGTACCGTACCTTGTCCCCAACAAACCAATCCCTTTTGCCCAAAAATCGGGAGTATCTTGCCAATACAGTTGGTAGCTTTTCAAGGTATGGACCTTTCATCTGCTCCTGAAAAATTTAATACAAAAGGATTATGCTTCTATTTATTGCTGAATTAGCACACATTTATGGAAAAAAAACAAATACTAAATTCTTAATTGGAAGAATTCATTTTTTATTGTATAAATTCTGAGTTTATTATAAATAGCTACATACTGTGTGGAAATGTTGTTCAAGGTAAACAATGACAAACCAATAAAGTGACTATGTACATCATGAATATAGTTATTATATAAATAAATCATAAATTGAAAGTGTATAGGAAACATAGAAGCTTCCCCTGTAAGGAGGAGATACCGCTTTACAAAACAACAAGACTACTTACAAACTTAGGGTTATAAGAAAGAGTGGCAATCTGCATCCGAAAATCCATGAGTTCATTTTCAAACAGTGATACAAAGGTCTTTTCATTTTCAGTATTCCCACCTTACAACACAGAAAGCAAAATATTTAACTTTTTAATAGAACCATAATATGGACCATAAATATGTTGGATGTATGGAAGAGACACAAACCATATTTACAGTACAGTCAGTCCCCGGGTTACATACAAGATAGGTTCAGTAGGTTTGTTCTTAAGTTGAGTTTGTATGTAAGTCGGAACCATATACTTTATTATTGTAACCCCAGTCAAAATTTTTTTGGTCTCTGTGACAATTGGATTTTAAAAATGTTGGGTTGTCATAAGAACCAGGATAAACAATAAATCTTAATTACAGGCACCATTAATAACTGTTATAGCAGTTTATTGTAGCCTAGGACTAAAGTACAGTAAATTACCAAAATCCAGAGGTCCGTTTGTAACTAGGGTTCGTATGTAAGTCAGGTGTTCTTAAGTAGGGGACCGCCTGTACATCCATATGGTGGAAAAACTTGAGAAAAATAGGACACATAGGGATGACAAATATGCCAACGGATCCGTCTTCAGCTTATATAAAACTATGTGTGCTTGTAGCCCAAGAGTCATTACCAATTTATATAATGGGCTTATATATGTATGTGTGCATATGTTTTACTTGTTATTGCTTTTTGTAACTGCAACAGGCTGGGGTGAAACCTGAAGGGTTGAGTTTATACCCCTTTCTAATTGGCTAGTTCCCCATAAGGTTCCATAAAAAGGAGAGAAACTATGATTAGGTGAAAACCTAATTTGCCCCTATCCCTAATTTAGAGAGTTATGCAGTGGAAAAAGAAGAAGTGAGTTATGCAACAATCTGAATACAAACCTTAGATTCTGTGTGAGGGTTAGCAAGAGTTATGTAGTGGAGCAAGAAAAAAAAACATAGATTGAGTCAGAAGTGTGAGGTCTAATCCTCTTGTTCTCCTCAACATCTGTTGCTAACATGAAATCATAGAGCCTCAAATCAGGCCTGGTTTCCATTATTAACCACAAGTTAATGTTAAAGGGGTTGTCCGACATTAATAAAAACATTACTGGTGGGCTGTGAAAAAATATAATAAACCTATTCTTACCCCCTTTGTTCACCAGCTCCGCTTCAATCAACTTTCGGCAGCCTGGTACACCCACTTATCTCAATAGGGAGGTGCCAGGTGGTTGGGGTTGTCTGTATTTTTTTTTTTCACAGACCTCCCACCCAGTAACGGTTTTATTATTTTGGACATCCCCTTTAACCCCTTAACGCTCTGCGCCGTAGCTCTACGCGTTTGTGACTATAAGGAATACTGGACTCCCATTCCTTCCCTTCTCTCAATGCGCCGTCATTTCTGAACAACTAGCCTGATCTTTAGTTTCCAAAATCTTGTTTTATTTTTCTAATTATTAAAATCAGTAATAATACTAATGTAAGTATACAGGATCAAAAAGTAAATAGGATCATAATACCAATTCCATAAAAATACATCAATGTTTATTTATAAATACTAAGGCAATTATTAAACATTAAAACATATAAATCCAAAAACCACAAGGGCAGAACGTGTGGTGGTGGTCAATTCATTAAATGTATACAGGCATATTATAAGTACAAAAACTCAATGGAACACAATGTAATACAAATGCTTCAGTAATTTTACCCACCCGGACGTTGCATGATCAAGTACCAGAGATCAAGGATTAAAGACTGACCACCACCACAGTACCCCAACATTTAACCCCTTAACGCTCTGCGCCGTAGCGCAGAGGTACAGGGAATGTATGAAGAGGGCTCACGGGCTGAGTCCTCTTCATACAGAGGTGGGGGTTGTTGCATATTGCAGCAAACCCCCACCGCTAATAACCGCCGGCAAAGTCGCTGGCAGCATTTAAAAGGAGGTGGCGCCGCCATCTTTATTACGACCACCGGGGGGGGGGGGAGCGCCGATCAGTTGCCATGGTAGCCTCGGGTCTTCGTTTGACCCGAGGCTTAATGGCTTCTGCAGATTCGTTACAGTGAGCCAGCGGCTCTTTGTAATGAATGAGCTGCAAAAATGCCATATATTGCAATACAGGAGTATTGCAGTGTATGGTAGGAATGATCTGACCATCTAGGGTTAATGTACCCTAGATGGTCTAAGAATTAGTGAAAAAAAAAAGAAAAAAAAAGTTTAAAAAATAAAAAAAATTAATAAAATATTAAAAATTCAAATCACCCCGCTTTTGCTAGAACTGATATAAAACATAATAAACAGTAAAAAACACAGACACATTAGGTATCGCCGTGTCCCAAAATGGCCAATCTATCAAAATATAAAAACGGTTATGGGCGGTGGTGACCTCCGAGACGGGAAATGGCGCCCAAATGTCCGAAATGCGACTTTTACACCTTTTTACATCACATAAAAAATGGAATAAAAAATGATTGTTGCATATTGCAACAAACCCCCACCGCTAATAACCGCGGTCGGTGTTTGCACAGATCGTGGCTATTAACCCTTTCATTGCCGCCGGCAAAGTCGCTGGCAGCATTTAAAAGACGGCGGCGCCCGCGCATATTGCAGCAAACCCCCACCGCTAATAACCATGGTCGGTGCTTGCACTGATCATGGCTATTAACCCTTTCATTGCCGCCGGCAAAGTCGCTGACGGCATTTAAAAGACAGCGGCGCGCGGGCGCCGCCATCTTTATTACGATCGCCGCGCCCCCGATCGGTTGCCATGGTAGCCTTGGGTCTTCATTTGACCCAAGGCTTAATGGCTTCTGCAGATTCGTTACAATGAGCCAGTGGCTCATTGTAATGAATGAGCTGCAAAAATGCCATGTATTGCAATACAGAAGTATTGCAGTGTATGGTAGGAACGATCTGACCATCTAGGGTTAATGTACCCTAGATGGTCTAATAATTAGTGAAAAAAAAATAAAAAAAAAAGTTTAAAAAATAAAAAAATTTAATAAAATATTAAAAATTCAAATCACCCTTCTTTTGCTAGAACTGATATAAAACATAATAAACAGTAAAAATCACAGACACATTAGGTATCGCCGCGTCCCAAAATGCCCAATCTATCAAAATATAAAAACGGTTGACCTCCGAGTTGGGAAATGGCGCCCAAATGTCTGAAATGCGACTTTTACACCTTTTTACATCACATAAAAAATTGAATAAAAAATGATCAAAATATCGGACAGACCTCAAAATGGTAGCAATGCAAACGTCGGCTCATTTCGCAAAAAATGACACCTCTGACAGCTCCGTGCGCCAAAGTATGAAAAAGTTATTAGCTTCAGAAAATGGCAAAAATTTTTTTTTCTTTTTTGTACACATTCGTTTAATTTTTGAAAATGTATTAAATCACAATAAAACCTATATACATGGGTATCACCGCGATCGCACCGAACCAAAGAATAAAAGTAGGCGTGTTATTTGGAGCGAAGAGTGAAAGTCATAAAAACTGAGCCCACAAGAACGTGGGTCCAGATTTGGAATTTTTTTCAACTTCGCAGTACACGGCATGTTAAAATAAATAACATTACGGGAAAGTAAAATTTGTTACGCACAAAATAAGCCCTTACACAGGTCTGTACACGTAAAAATGAAAAAGTTATGGATTTTTGAAGGTGGAGAGTGAGAAAAGAGTGAAAAAACCCTGCGTCCTTAAGGGGTTAAACAGCTCTACATCCTGTAGCAGGGAATTGAAGGTACAAATGATAAAGTGAATTTCATTGCTGCTAGTTCAATGAGCAGGAGTGGGGGGTCCAGAGCAGCCACCCTTTTTCCACAAATCAATAGCTCTTGGGATGTAAAACAACTTTGCCTATTATCTTTGCTAATTAAATCCAGAAGTTTCTTTGCTATCCCCCTCAGATTATCTGATTTCTGCAGTGGCTGCTTCCTCTCGCTGTGCTCCGTAGTATAAACAAACTCTACGGTTTCGTGGGAGGGGCTCCTGCCCCCTGCTCACAGGGGAGGAGGTCATGTGACAGCGCTCTCTCTGTATATATAGCGTAGCTGGACGTGTTCCAAGACTGTGGATACAGATGTCTCCTGCACAGAATAGTGAGGTACAAGATCTCCCCTGTTCCCAGTCCCTCCATCCCAGTCTGTGATTCTATAGAACTTTCTCTTTCTGTCTCTTCATGCTGGTCCCCTCCCCCACCTTATCATCAGCACTTTGTGTACAGTGCAGATAAGCTATTAACCCTTTGCTCACACAGCAAAAGCTATAGACTTCATGTAACTGGTTTATTTATGATTTCTTTCACTTATTACATGTTCCATCGCCTGACAGTCCATTGTGGACAGCAGCAGAGAAGAAGAGGAGAGGAGCTGCTGGGGAACGTGAAAAGCTTGTTATTATTATTTGTTTATTATTTTCTAACTACATTGCAAAGGGTAGAGGGACCACAAAAGGGGGGGTGAAAGGGGCCGAAAATGAGAAGGGAGATATGAGTGAGGCCACAATAAGAGGGGGAATACAAGGTTTTGCTTTATGTTGGACCTTAATGCCATGTTCACAAGATGTGATTGAAATGTGCTGTGAAACACATATCAAGTACATCCTGAATAACTTTTCCCTGAATAGAAATGTGCTTAGACCTAGATGCCTGCCTTTGGTAAGTAGTAATATGTGTTTTGCCATGTTAAGAAAACACTTGCCAGATAGAAGCCCTAATGCCTAGACACATCTATGTTCAAGTAGGAGATGTTCCAGATGTGCTTGATGTATGTTTCAATACATGTCTCCTGCACAGAATAGTGAGGTACAAGATCTCCCCTGTTCCCAGTCCCTCCATCCCAGTCTGTGATTCTATAGAACTTTCTCTTTCTGTCTCTTCATGCTGGTCCCCTCCCCCACCTTATCATCAGCACTTTGTGTACAGTGCAGATAAGCTATTAACCCTTTGCTCACACAGCAAAAGCTATAGACTTCATGTAACTGGTTTATTTATGATTTCTTTCACTTATTACATGTTCCATCGCCTGACAGTCCATTGTGGACAGCAGCAGAGAAGAAGAGGAGAGGAGCTGCTGGGGAACGTGAAAAGCTTGTTATTATTATTTGTTTATTATTTTCTAACTACATTGCAAAGGGTAGAGGGACCACAAAAGGGGGGGTGAAAGGGGCCAAAAATGAGAAGGGAGATATGAGTGAGGCCACAATAAGAGGGGGAATACGAGGTTTTGCTTTATGTTGGACCTTACTGCCATGTTCACAAGATGTGATTGAAATGTGCTGTGAAACACATATCAAGTACATCCTGAATAACTTTTCCCTGAATAGAGATGTGTTTAGACCTAGATGCCTGCCTTTGGTAAGTAGTAATATGTGTTTTGCCATGTTAAGAAAACACTTGCCAGATAGAAGCCCTAATGCCTAGACACATCTATGTTCAAGTAGGAGATGTTCCAGATGTGCTTGATGTATGTTTCAATACACAATTCAATCATATTTTGTGAACATGGTGCTATGCAGTGTTCACACTGTGGGGCAGATTTATCAAGCAGTCTGAAAGTCAGAATATTTCCAATTGCCCATGGCAACCAATCACAGCTCCCCTTTAAAATATTCATGAGCACTGGTGAAATGAAAGCTGAGCTGTGATTGGTTGCCATGGGCAACTGGAAATATTCTGACTTTCAGACTGCTTGATAAATCTGCCCCTGTGTGTCTGCATTGTGTTTTAGAAAGAACTGCAAACTCCATACTTACACAAACCATGCTTGCGAGCAATGTAGCACAGAATAGTATTACTCTGTGTCAACTTAACATCTCCATCCAAAAGGTAGGGCAACTGCAAAACATAAAATTAGCAAATATCACCAACTTCCAATAAACCTTAAAGCAAAGTGCAGTAATATTTCAAATTCACAAATCAATCGCTCTTGACACATTGGACACAATACTAATGAGCAATTGTTCCTTGCTTTCATACTCAGTGTAGCCCTTCAGAGCAGCGGTCCAAGCTCTCATCTCCAAGCTCTGTGCTGATTATCTCTATGAAACGATAAAGCAAAGATAAGTAACAAGAGACCTTGCCACCTAGATGGGAGGGGCTACAGCTCCCTGCTCCTTCCCTCCTTCCCTCCTGGGTAGCCAACAGTAGAGTATTGCGTCTCTGCAGCTCTGAGAACACACGTCTTCTGAAAAGAAAAGGGATGGGAGAGTGTCTCCTCTATCCCTGCATTAGTCCACCACCCCAGTCTGATCCTACACAACTTTGTATCTCTTCTTGCAAATTGGACTGCACCACAGGCAACTTCACTCATGCAACTCCATGCTCCCAGCCCTACTCTTCAGACACACTATCGACACAGAATATAAGCCGTCATCCCATAGTGATCAAACAACAAGTTTCTACTCCTAATCCAATGCTGCAAAAATATGGAAAGGTCCCTTCATTACATTTTATGTTCTACCCAGAAATACTGCCTCCGTGAAAACACAATATGCTAGGAAGCTTCAAGTGTCTCCATTTAGTTAAGGCAGCATACCCTCAAACAATAAGCATGAACAATATACATGAGTCTTGCTCATTATTCCCATATGGTAAATATGAGCTTTTACCAAGTTACCGTATATACTTGTGTATAAGCCGAGTTTTTCAGCACAAAAAATGTGTTGAAAAAAACTCACCTCGGCTTGGTGCAGACGGCACATGGGCGGCTGGCTGCATACGGCTAGGGGGCCGGCTGGCGCATACGGCATGGGGGCCGCTGGCTGCTAGGATGGGGGCGGCTGGCTGCATCGGCAGGGGGCCGGTGGCTGCATACGGCATGGTGGGGCCGGCTGGCTGCATACGGCATGGGGGCCGATGGCTGCATACGGGCATGGGGGGGCTTGGATGCTGCATACGCATGGGGGACGGCTGGGCTGCATACGGCATGGGGGCCGGCTGGCTGCATACGGCATGGGGGCCGGCTGGCTGCATACGGCATGGGGGCCGGCTGGCTGCATACGGCATGGGGGCCGGCTGGCTGCATACGGCATGGGGGCCGGCTGTCGGGACTTAAGAGCAAGGCCGGGTGAGTGTGTGCAGTGTGCTGTGTGAGTAGTGTAGTGTAGTGTGTGCTGTGTGAGTAGTGTAGTGAAGTGTCCTCTGGCTGGCTGTATACTACATGGGGGCTGGCTGGCTGTATACTACATGGGGGCTAGCTGGCTGTATACTACATGGGGGCTAGCTGGCTAGCTGTATACTACATGGGGGCTGGCTAGCTGTATACTACATGGGGGCTGGCTAGCTGTATACTACACCCTTGGCTTATACTCGAGTCAATAGGTTTTCCCAGTTTTTGGTGGTAAAATAAGGGGTCTCGGCTTATACTCGGGTCGGCTTATACTCGAGTATATCATTACTTAATGGGGTTTGCCCATGAAACAAAGTTCTCAAATTTTAATCCCCTAGTGAGGTTTACGCAATATAGGTAATTTTGAAAGGAAATCTACCATTTTATTTCATGCATTACGAACATACATTGAGAATGCTTTAGCTACATGAGCAGACACTTCATGATTCCTCTGTGCTATGAGATGTGCTTAGATTATTAGGGTGCTGACAATGTGCTTAGATTATCAGGGTACAGGTTTATCTACACTTAAATTTATCTTCGGAACAATCTACCAACATCTGACACATAGAAAAAGAGAAATAATAGTCAGCACTGCTATGTCACCTCCTCCTCTCAGATCCAGAGCTTATCTTCAATGTAGATATGCACACTGCTGAGTAGAAGCACATTGCTGCTGAACCAGTAGGTGCCTATGTCTGTAGCCCTTATTATCAAAACTGTCCTAAGACAGAAAAAAAGCCTTATTGGTCACGCCTAAAACTTGGGCTGTTAGTTTTCGTATGTAAATATCACAGGATGAGTAGCTACTCAATCGTATTGTCTGGAATAGTGGATCTCTGCAACAACCCTACTCATTAACAGCCACAACTTTGATTCTCTAAAAACCAAACACGAGCCCCCCAGCGAAACATGTCAGGCGAAAAATAGTTGAGTGTGATTAGGGTCAGGGAAGTAAGAAGAATCATTAAGGAGACTTTCCCATACAACTCGGCCAACACAGCGAGACATTGTTCTGCTCATTTCCGAAAATATGGTGGCTGCATTTTATGGGTCGAACACTGCTCAAGGGAAGGGACTCCAAGTTTCAAAGATATATATGATTCAAAGATTTCCTCTATCCACACAAGACAACAGGGCTGTACTGTAACTCTTCTGTAATCCAACTACTGCATAGTGTCTAAAACACAGAGGGCACCATAGAGGAAAAGAGATACCAAACAGAGGACAAAGCAATTACCACTGTCCATGCTTACGTACATTTGGAAAGTCCAAGCCCAACTTCTCCTTCTCAGCCAGCCACTGGCTCATTGAATTTTCTGGGTCTGATAGAGACATGAGGTGAGCAAATGTAAATCAATAAACTGAAAATTTTTATATTTTTCATGTCATATTAGGTTTAATGTTTGAATAAAATAAAGCACACAAAAGCTAAAACACCATCTAAAGAACTCACTGGAAGCTGAAGGTACAAATCGTAATACATCAAAAGGTTCAACATAAGAGAATCAGATCTAACTTTACTATGTGTAATATGAACAGATATTCTGGCTCTAACTATATTACCTGCAAATTTCTGTTGTTTCTTGTCTTCATGGAACATCACAGCTGTGCTGAAAGGTCTAACTATTCACATCTCTTTAGGTGGATTTATTGGGGGACTTAAAGGACATCTACCATCAGCTTAGCTGATGGTAGATAGTTATTACTCACCTCCCCATCCCGTCCTCATGTTCTCCATGCTCCATTTCTCATAACTTTGTATGGCCCCATTTTGGAGAAAAAATAATTTATACCATATGCAAATTAGCCCAGGGTGCTCTGCAGACATCAGATTTTTTCAATCTTGCACTGGCATCAAGACGGCAGGTAGCCATACGCAAGTTTTTCGCACTTGATGCTCTGCTGGCTTGCCGCCCAGAGCGAAATTTGAAAAGAGAGCCGATGACCTTAGAACGCTCTCGGGGCCGTACTACCCGCCCGGGGCGTGCATTAATTGTATCTAGGTGGAGCCTAGAATAGGACATCAGTAATTAAGTTCCTGAAAATTTTCTCCATACAATGCCCGACTCATTTATCGAATGCTGGTTATCTGCTGGTTATCAGCTGCAAACGACCGTGGTACACTGGCGGATTTCACAGACTGACCACAGTGCTGGGGTTTGGACTGAGCGCATTATAGGATTACACTGTGGTGCTGCTGTATAGTGGGGAAGAAGGGCATCTGTACATAATTGTATAACTATGCACAGGGTTTCATAGTCGGAAAAATCCAGACCTTTATTTACAGACTGTGCACAACTCCTAGGAAAAGTCATGTGTAGGCTGAAATATTCACCACAAAATCTGTTGCAGAGAAAATCTGCCATATGTATGAATTATTCAAATATACATGGGCATTCTGGGTCCACCAGCTGAGAGATTCTCCTCTACGAAATCTCTATAGGAATACGGGTAGGGTCATAGGTTGTGAGATATATGATTATCTTCTGCAGTATTTATATGGCCTAGTAAATGATTTTCTTGTTTGACTGTGACAATTGTGGCATCAGCAACACTAAACTGATAAAGCTTTATTACATGAACCGTCAGATCAAAGTTCTGCTGGCTAATAATTAGGAAGATTCTCTACGTTGGCATATTGCAAACCCTGTAACAGTTTTCTATTTCCAAACAACTGAAAAATAATTAATTGCCAGCATGTATCAATAGAAAATTAGGCACCACTCCAAGGATGTTTTCAGTGAAAAAGATATACTGTATGTTTATTTCACCTCATACAAATGACGTTTTGACGGACACAATTCAGCTTCTCAATTTTTATATTTCCTCTACAGATCTACATACCTTGATGAAGGTTTCTGTACTGAAATGCAAGTCGAGGTGAGCAATGGGGTTGTATTGTTCCTTTAATACCCCTTGTTTGAATGCCCGAGTGAAGATGCTTATCATCTATCTCCTATAATTTGTCTATTTCCTATTTATATATCTGTTGATCTACACTGCTCAAAAAAATGAAAGGGAACACTAAAAGGAAATCTATAATTTGCTTTTATGCATTGTGAGCCAAACATACCTTAAGAATGCTCTACCAACACTGATGCAGAAAAATATAGTGTTTAATCCCTGGACTGAATGGTTTTGCACATAAAACAATGATAAGATCCAGGACCTTGGGAAAGTGCTTCCAGCAAAACTACTCCGTTCAGGGATTAACCCCTTAATGACCGCCCTATCGGCTTTTTAAGGCGGTCATTAAGGGTACTTCTATTTTTATGTATTTATTTTTTATTTATTATAATGTGTAGTGTTAAGTGTTTTTGCATAATATTACTTCTACATACTTGAACTTAAACCAGTGATGCTCTGATCACTGGTTTAAGTCCAATACACTGCTCTACAATACTATTTTATTGTGATCTCCCGCTGCCTTTCTGGTGTGGCACGTGGTACAGGCAGTATTTCGGAGAAAATTACTTTTGAGGTCCTTGCCCTGAGCTTATGGCCTAAATCTCTGAAATCATTTTTAAGGACCTTCCACCTACCTGTTACTTTGTCATTAGTGCCAATGTGGACCATGACCGCTGGTTCCTCACCAGCCCCTCCCAGTAATCCGTCAGCCCGATCCGCAACATGCCGAACCCGAGCACCCGGCAAACAACATACTGTTCGGTATGCACGGTCTTTGTGACAGATTGCCCTGTGTGTTCCTACCTATTATCTTCTCCAAAACCGGCCCTGGGTCAACCTGAAGCAGATTCAGGCTAGTTTAATCCGTTCCCTTACACACCATTTATCCTACCAAGTTCATACTAAAAATTGTTATGGAACAGATTTTGCATCCACTGAAAGTTGTGTAACTAATGTGCCACATGCACAAGTACGTTGTTGACAGTGGAGCTTCTTGCAGAGATGCTTTGAATAGGTGATGTACACGAATGGCTCCATAGTGAGATCATTACTACAGAAAGAGCTTACAATTGCAGTATATGTTCAAGGAGTGGCCCCATTCTGATATATGGAGCAATAACTGTGTGCTCACCAGCTCCCGGGCGTGTGATGGCTGAGCTCCAATAATAAATAGCTACTTCAGCACTTTCCCCGACCCACAAAGATCTTCAGAGCTGCTGCGCCTTATTATAGCAGCACATGGATGTCCATTCTGTATCCCGCAACTAAGCCCCGAACTCACCATCTCCTTCCACATAGCGCTTCTCCTCATACGGGGAGCCGGTGTACTCCAGCAGCAGGCGGACGGCGTGGCCGAGCTGCAGACAGAAGCGGACACGAGTAAATCCTCCGTGACTGAGCTGTGGCGCCGCTCGTCCAGCACATTGCCGCCATTACTCACCCCGCGTATGTCCCAGTAGCCGAGGATCATCATGTTCCGCACTAGTTCAGGTCCTGCACAGGCCTCGGCGCTGCCCCGTCCGTACACGTGACGCCAGCGATAACTATGCGCTCCTCCTGCAGATCCACTGAATGTGAGGTGACAGGATAAAGGTTACATGTCACTCGCCGCATAATGTTATCAAGTTCACGCATTGATTTAAAAGTTGTCGCCCACAAATTTAGACCAATGCTACTCTTCATTGTGGGTTTATGACATGTCCAACCCAGGTGACCATGTTAAAGGGGTTGTCCAGGATAAGAGTTTCTTTTTAAATGGCTCAGGCCGCGTTTACATGTGATCAGAATCTGCTGACCTATGATATGAAAAATCCCCATGCAGTCATATGGCAGTATATAGTAGGAACAGACAACCTAGGGTTAAAGTACCCTTGGGGGTCTGCTAATACTAGATACTGCAATACTACTGTATTGCAATATATAGAAATTTTGCTGCTGATCTCTAATAGCCTGCCACAAGTCTCAATTAGACTGTAGGATGATGTCACCGTAGGTGCCAGTGCAGACCATGGCAGTATCAGTCAGGTGTTTTACACAGCTGACACCTGTTGAGTTTGGAGAGAGCTCAGCCAGGGAGTTCATTCTATACACCCCCTACCTCAGTGATGGCTAACCTATGGCACTGGTGCCAGAGGTGGCACTCAGAGCCCTTTCTGTGGGCACTCAGGCCATCACCAGAGATTAATCCAGGTATCTTCCTGCAGTCCCAGACAGCCCAGGACTTGCTGTGCACAGAGCTATTTTAATATGACAGCGCTACCTGGGACTATTTTCTGCTTTATTGGTGTCCTCAGGGTGCTGGTATCAATGAAAACTGTGACAGAGAAGGGAGTATAAATCGCAAATTAAATTTCTGTGTTGGCACTTTGCGATAAATAAGCGGGTCTTTGTTGTAGTTTGGGCACTCGGTCTCTAAAAGGTTTGCCATCACTGCCCTACCTCCAGTACCAGGATGTTTAGTATCTCCTGGTGCACATAAGGGTTAAGAGTTATTTAGGACAAGCCCGGGAGAGTATAACGTAATCCGCTCTACTCCCTTCCCCCTCTATATGTCTATATATATGTTAGTAAGCTGTACTATATATGTTTATAAGCTGTACCAGTGCCCCCCTCCTTCCCCCCTAAACTAGTTTCAACACCTATCCCTCCGTCTCCCTCCCGTAGGGAAGAACCACCTTCTAGTTGTCCCATACTGTTTAAGGTGTATGAGGCAAGCCTTTTGGGAGGCTTAAAAACTTTGGGCTCACTTTCCTGTTAGTTTACACTTCAAAAAGCTATAACTAGCCAAAAATGCTTATTTATTGCAACAGACCATGCAGGCAGTGACAAAGTCACTGTGCACCTAGCAATGTGATGCAATCTGCACCCTCCCACAACAGTGGGCTAACCAACCATGGGTGTAATATATAAAATACCTTCCCACAATCCTAGTGATGCCACAGTAAGCAGCACCATCATCATGTTACCCTCTGTCCACTTGACCAGATCGTCAGATCATGTCCCCATTACCCATTTCCTGCCATTTGTATGGCATGTTTAGAGCAGAACGGAGGGAAGCATTTGGATTGGGCAAGGAGGAAGTGGCCAGGCTTGGTACACATACTCCTTCCCACTACCTTCATATTTGCCCCACCACACAAAACTACACTCAAAATGGATGCCAATAGGATGGTTAGCAGGAGAGAAGACTCTGCAATGGAGTTACAGCATAAATAAATCTGGAACCCTACATCTGGTATCACTGCAGAGGGAGGCCATACCACATGTTGTATATATAGTAGCTTAAAGACTACTAAATAATCTCTTAGATGGAATAATGTAGAAAGCAAAGGATAATCAGAGAAGAGGTCTAACGATAATAGTAAATAAGAGTAAATGAAACTCTATACAATGCATAGACCCCTCCTTTTTTCTAAGATGCACCCTAGAAACCAGTCAGTAGTCCCACTCAAATAAGTACAGGACAATAAATGTTGCACATCTTATGACGGACAGGTTTTTCTCTATACATTTTTTCCAAAAAGTTAAACTAGATAAAAAAAAAAAAAAAAACACACATACACAATTTAGGAAAATGCCACCTCTGGTAATTTTTTTTAGTAATTAAAGAATTCAATGGATCAGGACTCTCTGGGGCCATGCAAAGACCTCCTCTTGAGCTGTTCAACATTAGGTACAGCATTGATGGTACAGGTAGAAAGGAGAGGAAGGATACATCTGAATAGAGGCATAGAATAGAAGCAGAATACCAGAATTTTACATTATTTTCATTGCTACATGGAGTTTAATTTTTAAATGAATCCAAGTATTTTGTTCCCCAACCAGAACAGATAGGCCCAGTTTTTATTATCAGCTACAATGGATTATGTTACAATATATACACACACACACCATGAATACAATATTTTTTTAATGCTATTTAATGAATTCTCTATCATCTCTATCATTTCCTGAACAGTATCTTGATAAACAATATGCTGTATCTAGATTTCATTAGCCACAAATATGCTTTTAATTTTCACAGCTGTTGCCAATAAAAAGTAGTACTTCGAGTTGAAGACATCCCCAGAACACACTGCAGTTAGAGATGAGAAATCGAAAAAAAACTTTTAGACTTCCAATAAGCAAACAGGTATAGTTGATTATTTGTTGGCCCAGGAAGCCTGGCGGTTGTTTATTGGAGTTCTTATGTAACGGGGCGTTTTCATGTAGGCGGCAATAGCGGGCAGAGCCTGATGGAAAAAGAAAATAAATAAATGAACACACAGAAAAAGTACAATACCAGCAGATACAATGGGCAACTCTTTTCTTAACCCCCTTTAATATTCCATGACATGTACTATGAAGCAGGGGAAAAAAAAAAAAAAAAAAGGACCATTTTCCTGTGGAATTGGATTTTACAGCTTTCACTGTGCACCCCAAATGACATGTCTACTTTATTATTTGGGTCTGTGTGATCATGGGGTTACCAAATTTACATAGTGTTAAGGTAAACCCAGCTCAAACCTGTCATTTCTACCTGCTTATTTTCCTGGAAGCATTGTAACAGAGAATATATTTTAAGATGGCGCTGGCATCGTGGACCGTACCAAAAAGATTGAGGCTCAAGGAATGTGGGCGTGGCATACACGTGCGTCAGCAGGGAAACTCCTGCTTTTTCTGCTTTTTTCCTATATAGACTTGTGAAACCAAATAAAGCTTGCGCAGTGCTTATTTTTGGCCAGGGCAACAAGTAGCATTTGCAAGTCTTGCATCAGCAGTTGTCCGAGTCATTTTCTTGCGACCATGCACAAATGCATTTAGAACTGATCCGAAACACAGCCAACTCACACCAAAAGAGGATATCTTAAATCCTACCCTAACAATAGGTTTTATAATGTCTTCATACATTTACAAAAGTTATAACCTCCTGTACAAGTTCCCATAAAGCCCTATTAACTAACTGACACCTTCTGTTAGCTAAAAAATATTTCCCTCACATCCCCATAAAATCAACTTTTGTGTTATATTACTTGGCATCAGGCATAGACAGTCCCTACCATCTACTCCTCCCCAAGCCTTAAAGGGGTATTCCCATCTGGGCATTTAAATTTAATTGAATTCATTTGCCATATGTAAACATTTCTTCAATTGGATTTTATAAAAAAAAAAAAAAAAAGATAATTTCTCATAAATGTAGTCATGTTGTCCCTTAGAAACAAGATAACTTCCTCGGATACGACCACCTCACACTTTGGCAACAGTGGCCCGACATGCGCTATTGAGTCCTGCCTGACTTCCTGGATTCAGAAATCATTACCACAGGGCGGCTGTGGGACCTGCAGTAACTCCCAGACATTTCATACACAAAAACTTTTTGTTTCTTTGTGCAATCATTCCAGCAGAGGCCATATCCAGAGAGTCTTGTTTCTAAGGGACCATATCACTACATTTATGGGAAATTATAGTAAAAAATAAAAAATATTGAAGAAATGTTTATATATGGCAGATTAATGAATCTGGATGTGAATGCCCAGACGAGAATTCCCCTTTAAGCCTCCTCACTAAGGGTGATGTCATCCAAGTTCCCCTTCCCCTATAATTTGCCATTTCTACCGTATGCATGTATGTATGTATGTATGCATTCACTTGAAATCGCAGCATGCCTCCATGAACTTCCAGTTCTCCCCATCCTCCATGAAGGCATGCTATGATTTCATGTGATTAGATACATACATGGGGTACATACCGCAAATTGTAGAGGAAACAGAACCTTAGATAACATCACCCTAGTCACTTGAAATTTGTAAAACAAGGCACCGTATTAAAAAAAAAAAAAAAAAAAAAATCATATGTCTCCTGATACACCCTATGCAGAGGTGGACACAACCTAGGCCGTCGCAGCCTCGCACCCAGTCATCCTCTAGTTCCTCAATAGGGATTGTGTCCCTCTAACTTACTTACTGGTATCATCTAAAAAGAGAGACATGCCAGGCAAATGGCCGAGACTTAGTACTCCACAAGACTCCCACTATTCAAGCGAGACTGATAAAAGGTCCTTATAACAGGTATAAAACCAGTTTAGAAAATGGTAGTCAGTAAAGTGCCAGCACTTTTTCTTTTCCATAAAAAGACCAGGCTTCTTCCGGGAGCCGGGTCCTGCTTTCTGGCAGGAACCGGCTGTAATACACTGTATTATGCTCAGCGTGTTACATAATACAGTGTACCGTATTTTCTGGACTATAAGACGCACTTTTTTTCCACAGAAAATGGAAAAAACTGTGGTGCGTCTTATAGTCCGGATGTAGCTGCAGGAAGGAATGGAGGGCACCCGGCTGCGCACTGCCAGCTAATGCTCCTCTCAGCCCTCCGCTGCTGGAGGGAATAGAGGGCTGCGCTATGCCAGCTCTGCCGTTCTCAGGGCACCGATATAAGTGAGCTTTATGGCAGAGCAGCAGCAGTGGAGAGAGAGGGGGAGGAGAAAGGCACCGACTCTAGCCAATCCCTGCTCGGCTTGTAAGTAGCCCGGGAAACAGAAGATGAAGGCTGCCGGCAGTGTGGGAAGAGGAGCCTGTACAGCGCTGCTGCAGTGTCTGACCTGTAACTCTTCACCACTTGTTGCCTGGTATGTAGTGGCTGCTGTCTTGTAAAGGTGCCTTACCCCACAGACCAGCACACAGCGTCAGGACCTGTGATTTTAACCCCTTAAGGCATTAGGTCGTATATGTACGCCATAATGCGTTAATGATGAATGTAGGGGGCTCACGGTAGCCAAAATCCACCTCTGATTGTGTGTATTAACCATTTACCTGGCGCTGGAAGCAGGTAAATTCCACCGTTTTGGGTTGGATCGTCTGAGGAGGAGCGCCGCACCGCCGACAATGCTGCATCATAGTGCAGACAGATGGTGGAGCCATCGCCGGGGATTGGTGCCGCGCCGAGGATCGGGGGTGAGTATTAAGTTTTTTTTTTTTTTTATGCGCTTGGCAGGGAGCTGGCTAGCTGTATACTACATGGGGGCTGGCTAGCTGTATACTACACCCTCGGCTTAAACTCGAGTCAATAGATTTTCCCAGTTTTTGGTTGTAAAATTAGGGGAATCTGTTTTTCACATACCGTATATACTAGAGTATAAGCAAACATACCGTAACATTGAACTCCAACAAAGTACTTTATTTTTTAAATTGTGCCTCTCATGCCGCACCTTGGCTCAGAGCCATTTCAATAACAGTGATGCAATTTCTGCAAAATTGCATTACATAAAAAGTGCTGGTGGCATTTTTACAATATTCAAGGTGCCTTTTTTAAATATGGAGATGGTACAATATAATTTTGTGTTTTATACTGTATGACATATAGCTTATGTACCTCAAATCTTGCATGGAAGTCTTGAAGGTTCTTGAATTTTTGCAAGCAGGTAGGGTCCAAAATAAGGTGTTGATCCAGTAGATCATATGCAAGCAGGTAGGGTCCAAAATAAGGTGTTGATCCAGTAGATCATATATCAGGAAGTCTACGAATGTAATCTTTGAAACAGAAGACAAATGCAGTTTAAGTACTTAGAAATGTATAAAATAAACAGTAAGGTAGAAGTATATATAATTGGGATGCATGGTCTAGTCATAAATAAAAGTACTCCATCACAAGATCCCTACCTTGTCACCGACAAACCATTGTCGGTCTCCCAGAAATTTAGAGTATCTTGCCAAAACGGTTGGTAGCTTTTCAAGATATGGTCCTTTCAGCTCTTCCTAAAAAAATGAGGTTAAGAGATTATTTGTAGATATTCTCTATTAGATGCAGTTCTATTTATTAGCTATCCAAAAAAAAAAGAAAATTATATTTTTTTTGCTTAGATTTAATAATGGACTCAAGATATATGCAGATATCTTGTGCTGTTAATGTATTGCTACAAAATACAGATTTGTCACAGGAATTCTGCACACTATGCATGCATTAGTAATATAGCGTAGTGGATGGCGACAAACTGCATGAAAACATGTATAGCAAAAAACAGATTTCTGCTGCTTCCGGAGAATGCCAATTTTGTCTGCAATATTAAACATCTGCAGTTCAAAAGGTATTTGACCCCATTGCATTTTCCCTTCAAAAATGTGCAATATGTGCAAAGGGCTTTTTTCGAATGCAGTTTTAATCCCACAGCCACGCGTGTGCAGCGAGCTTCTTTGTTACTTCATCGTAACAAAATTAACAGAGTGAATGTCATTAGGAAAAGGCAATGCAGCAAATGTGATTTAAAAAAAAAAAAAAAAAAGTAATAAAAGTTAATTACCGTATAAACTTGTGTATAATCTGAGAAAAAATTAAAAAATAAACTCTCCAGTACAGGAGAAGCTGCATGTGGAGCTGCCGCTCCTGTACTGGGCAGCAGATCAGAAGTGCAACAAGCCTAGTAAACGCTGACAAGTGTAAGCTCCGACGCCTAATAGAGGAGCAGCAGCGCCACTCAACACTTATTAGGACCCTGGCAGAGGTGACCGGGTGGGGCAGGGGCACAGGTGATTTTCCCATCAGCCTGAGCGACTCTGGCACTTTTACAAAGTTATTATTTTGGCAATAAAAACTCAGAATTACACATAAAACATGTTCCCCCTGATCCCCTGGACATAACAAGCAGCCCATTTTAGACACTCTACCACTAGTAATCTGGTGGTAGTTGTCCTTTAAAGAGAACCCGTCATGCAAAATAACCCCCCTAAACTAAATATAATCGCTCCTACCATATACTGCAATACAACTGTATTGCAATATATGGCATTTTTGCAGCACATTCATTACAATGAGCCACTGGCTCATTGTAACGAATCTGCAGAAGCCATGTAGCCTCGTGTCAAAAGAAGACCCGAGGCTACCATGGCAAACTGCCGGCGGCAGTGACATGGTTATTGGCGGTGGGGGTTTTCTGCAAAATGCAAAAACCCCCACCTTTGTATGAAGAGGACTCAGCCCGTGAGCCCTCTTCCTTATTCCTTATACCTCTGCGCCGTAGAGCTACGGCGCAGAGCATTAAGGGGTTAACTCTTTGTTGGTGGAGGAAATGAAAATCATCAATTTTTAGGAAAATTTTTTTTTTTTTTTTCTTTTTTTTCCACTATTTTTTAGACCATCTAGGGTACTTTAACCCTAGATGGTCAGATCATATGGCATTTTTCGCAGCACATTCATTACAATGAGCCACTGGCTCATTGTAACGAATCTGCAGAAGCCATGTAGCCTCGTGTCAAAAGAAGACTCGAGGCTACCATGGCAACCAATCGCCATGCCGGCGGCAATGACATGGTTAATAGCCGCGATCGGTGCAAGCACCGACCGCAGTTATTAGCGGTGGGGGTTTTCTGCAAAATGCAAAAACCCCCACCTTTGTATGAAGAGGACTCAGCCCGTGAGCCCTCTTCATACACTCCTTATACCTCTGCGCCGTAGAGCTACGGCGCACAGCGTTAAGGGGTTAAAGTGACTACAGAAGGAGACAGGCAGCCAGTACAATGATAGGCACAAACTAGAGGCATCCGTGTAGCGTTTGGTCTGAAAGACAAGCCTGGCTGCTGCTTTAACCCCTTAAGGACGCAGCCATTTTGTAGCTTAAGGCTCAGTCCCATTTTTTGGATTCTGACATGTGTCGCTTTATATGGTTATAACTTTTGAACACTGTTACTTATCAAAACGATTCTGAGATTGTATTTTACCCACATGTTGTACTTCATTTTAGTGGTAAATTTTGGCTGATAAGTTTTGCGTTTATTTACAAAAAAAAAGAAAATATGATGAATTTTCTGAAAAATTTGCCATTTTTGAAATTTGAAATCATTGCGTTTTCAGGCAGATAGATGTACCACCTAAATAAATTGCTTCTTTTGAAGGCTATAAAATTTTCGCTTTTGCGCTATTAGGGCCATGTGACGGCATTTTTTTTGCGGGATGAGATGCTTTTTCCAGTGTTACCATTTTGGGGTTGGTATCACCTATTGTTGAAAATTTAGGAACTTCTTTTTGAGAGCAGGAGTAGAAAAGCATCAATTCTCTACTGGTTTTTTTACTTTTTTTTTTGTGGTGTTCACCGTATAGACTAATAATCATATTATCTTCATTCTATGGGTCGATACGATAACGGAGATACCAGACACGAATATATTTTCTTGCGTTTTACTAAATTTGTAAAATAAACCCCTATTGTGGGGAAAAATCTATCATTTTTGTATTGCCATCTTCCAAATGGCATAACTTTGTTACGTTTTTGGCTACGGAGCTGGTTGATGGCTTGTTTTTTGCGGGACACATTGTACTTTGCACCAGTATCATTCTAGAGTACATATGTTTTTTTGATCACTTTTTATAGCATTTTTTGTGGGATTGAATAGGTAAAATCATAATTTTTGGAGGGTTTATAACAGTTTTCTTTTACGGCGTTCATCGTGCGGGTTCAATAATTATTTATTTTTATTCTACGGGTTGTTACGGATGCAGTGATACTATATATGTGGGGTTTGTATTATGATTTAGACTTTTTTTTTAGTTATATGGCTCTTTATATGTTTTGGGGCTTTTGGGCATTTTTGGTGATTTATTACTTTATTTTTTTATTGAATAATTTTTTTTTTTTACTTTTTCACTTTTTCCACCATGGGAAATGAACAAGCAATCATCTGATTGCTTGTTCATAATAATACCCTGCAATACTTATGTATTGCAGGGCATTATCAGTGTCAGCCTATGCACTTGCATAGGGTGGCACTCTGCCAGTAAGATGACGTCACAGACGCCATCTTACCGGCAGTTCCTGCAGGTAACACTGGGGTCCAGATCGGACCCCAGTGATACCGTAGCAATGATCGGTGCCCCCCGAATCATTTTCGGGGGGGCCGATCGTGGGGGAAAGACACCCCAGATGCATGTTAGATGCTGCGGTCGCGATGACCGCGGCATTTAACGGGTTAATCACCCGCGATCAGAGACAACTCCGATCGCGGGTGTTACACTGGGGTGCCGGCTATCAGTCACAGCCGGCACCCCGTGTTTCCCGATGCCGGTTCGGCTCAAATCTTGAGCTGAACCGGCATCGGCTCAGCGTCCGATATATCGGACGCTGAGCGCTAAGTCACTGAGCTCAGCGTCCGATATATCGGACGCTGAGCGTTAAGAGGTTAAAGCACATTACAACTGCCAAGATGAGGTGATTTGCCTAATTACATTACTGTTAACGTTTACGCTTACAAAACGCATTGTAAACGCAATGTTAACACACGTGTTTACAATGCGTGGATGTATACATTTTGTTAACACATGTGTTAACATTGCATCAACAAATGTAAACAGTAATGTAATTAGGCAAATCAACTCTCCTCAGCTGTTGTAATGCGTTTCAAACACAATGAAAACACAACCAAAACGCACCGTGTGAACGCGCCCTCAGGTTGTGGTCAAACGTTCAGGCTATCAGATGCAGTTTTTGAAGCCTAAAGCAGGTATGGTCATAATGGGTGAGAACATATCATCGAAAGAAGCTGCTCCTTCCCTTTTTTTCAATCCACTCCTGGTTTGGACATCAAAAACTGCACCTGAAAACCTGAATGTGTGAACGCACCATCAATGATATGTTCTCACTCCTCATGATCCATACGTGCATTTGGCTTCAAAAACTGCATCTGAAAAGCTGAACATGTGAGCGCACCATCACTAGTGACAACCTCAGGCGCAGGTGTCATAAATTTAAGTTTAACTCTGCCTGCCCTCTACCACGCCTCTTTCCTGTTCCCTCATTGGCTTTGAGTTGATATGAAATAGCTGGGGATGTGGTGGGGTGCAAGTGGTGTCCAGTGTTCACTCACTTCCAGACTTGCTAACCATGGACCAGAACGAGGAGGTGAAGGTATGTGGGGGCATGTGTATCATAGTTTTTTGGCTGTTTAGTCTTACTTTTGTGACTTTTTGTGGTGTGTGACTATTTAGTCCCAAATAGTGGCTCCCAAAAGTAAGTCTGGGTCTAACATGTTCTGTTTTGGAACTTATTAGGTGCCAGAATGGGACATTTTCAGAGACCAAAAATCTCAAGTTCAATAAACATGACACACTGCACTAAATCCTTGAGGCAGGTAACTTTGGTACACTGCATTATTCTGCACCTAAAAAGGGAGAAATGTTAATCTTCAATGGAAACAAAAGCAAAGACAAAAAAAACCAAAAAACTGTTTCTGTTAAGTTTCCTGAAACTCTTAATGTTTCACCTGTGATGCTGGCCTATGCCTTATTCCAACTAATAGAAACCAATATTGTAACTCAAAACCCTTCAAGGGTACTTCTCACGATGCAAAACTGCACTTCTATAGATGTTTATCAATCTGTTTTCATCCAATCTGTGGATGCTAAGGGGCAAAATTAATAAAAGAATGCGCAAATACCCCCAGAAAACGGGCACAGATGCCACAAATCCTGAATCTAGCGCCCTCTGCACAGTGTAGTTTCATGGTTTTCAATAAATGTGCACCTTAAGTCTCCGGAGCTTCTTGGCATATCTAGCATGAATAATTTTCTCTCCCCCCTAACCCCTTCCCTATTTGGAATACCAATCTGTTTGGTATGTGGATCATGAACTTTTCTAAACAGTTGCTTTGTCTTGCAGATGTTCCTGCAGTTCTCCAACAGTCTGGATATCTTCTCATCGATAAGTCCACCCTTGGGTGAGACCCCATTAGGTTCCTCCTGCACCGCACCCAAGGGCACAGGATTTTCCTCCTTGCGTTACAAGACTGAGCTATGCAATAGATATGCGGAGAGTGGCTTCTGTGCTTACAGAAGTCGCTGCCAATTTGCCCATGGCCTCAGTGACCTCCGTCCACCGTTCCAGCATCCAAAGTACAAGACTGAACTGTGCCGTTCTTTCCATATTGAAGGAACCTGTAGCTATGGTCCTCGCTGCCTGTTCATACACGGCCATAGTGAGAAGAGGGAAGTGCCGGATACAATCCGTCTCAGACAGCGTCGGCCCTCACCATTCTACAGCAAAAAGCAATGCCGCCTGTGGCGCTCACCCACTGGCTGCCCGTATGGATCAAACTGCCTCTTTCAGCACCCAGGTGCTGTTCGTGATGTTTGCCGCCATTATGCTGCCCTTGGCGTATGTCCATATGGCACCCACTGTCTGTTTAAGCACACCCCACCTCCAGACCGCTGGGGAGCGGGAAGTCTTGCTGGTAGTGGGTCCCTCTCTCCCGCAGAATCGGACACTGATGCTGGGAACGATCCTTTCCGTGAGGCATCAGCTAACAATGCTTTTAACTTTTCAAGTCTGCTCCTACCACTTGCATTGAGGCTTCAGATCCTGGGAGAAGAGGAGGACATCGCTGCGACCAGTCCCGGCCTGTCAGAGGATGACAACTCCCAGGACGCACAGGGTTTCTGATGTCTATGATGTGCCCTGGTGTTTCTTACACTAATCTTAAATACTTCAGATTATCCCTTGTTGGAATCTGATGGCTTTTTATCCACTGACCTATGGCTCTTATGTACATAAAAGTTTAAGTTATTCCCCTAACCCTATATGTAGATATAACGTTTAATATTCCTAATGGACCTTTTTATGGGTGACTTATGATTTTATTGACAAGATGTGTTTATGTCACTAATTAAAACTATGGTTTGATTTTACTTAAATCTCTTGTATTACTTTCTTGGTAATCTAAACTTACTACCATATGATGGTGGAGCTTCAGCCCTTTCCCTCTAGCATGCTGTGTTAGGTTTTGTACAAAGTTTTATTATTGCTTATCGATTTAAGAACAAGGTCATCTCAATAATTCATTGACGTAGTGGAGGTTTTGTGACCAGATCACAAACCCCCATGTCGGTAGTGTGCATGAGGCCTAAGGATAGGTTTACACGTGTGTCCTCTACGTTGGAAGGACTGATTATCAATGTGTCCTTACAACATATGGCACAGACATATCCCACTGAATGTTTATTCTGTTTTTATATGGACAAGGACATCGCCAGCATCCTTCATCTGCTCAGCAGAGGTTGGGGGACATTGCATCCACTCCCCATATGTTTCTGTTGCCTTCACTCAGCGTATTTCGCTGAGCCGGATGGTAAGACTTTGCTCAGTATACAGCGTATTCTGTAAAAGACGGAGGCGAAAGCCAGGGGCGTAACTTGAGGGGTGCTAGTATTATAAACAATACATTATAATTGGGGGTGGGGGGACCCGGCAGCTTAAAGCTACACCACTGGCGATGGTTATGCTTCCTTCTGCAGGTATGTCAATGAGCGTGAGGTAATATTGCTCTTGTAACATTTAGTAGTCACATCTACAGTGATTTGAGGTAATAAGCTCTTATATATTAGTCATTGTATGATATATGTATAGATTGTAAGACTATCCAACAACGACTTATATTGGCAGCGTATCCGATGAATGGAAGCAGATACAAGAGGAGACATGACTGGAGCATGAGGTAAAACTTTTCTTCAGTGTGTGAGGTAACAAGCTTGCATACTTATTAGCCATGCTTGCGTTTGTGTGATTTAATAGTTGTACATGAGGAGAAATAGTAAAAACACAAACTCCTGCGGTAGTAATTATCTACTGCAGACATTTCTTGAGTATGTAAGGTCATTTGGAGCAGTAATGAGGAGATATCGTGGTTGTATAAACACCTGTGGCAATATTACTCTTTGTTAACACACAGCATCAAATAATGGTTAATGTAAATTAGAGCAGGTACATGAGACTTACAGACTACATAAAATGTGGTAATAATTCTCCTATACATTACATATCAGCCATGTTTGCATTGTGTAAGTTAACTGGGAGCAGCAATGTGAGGCATGATACAAGGCCCGTACATGAATTTCTGTGGTAAAAATGCTCCCTTATTTGATTTGCCAGCTGGAAATCCGATTCTAAATGCCATATGAATTTTATGTGGTAACATCAGTGTGAAATTGGATGCTAATCCCTCCTATATACCCATGCTTCCTAAAGCTCTATACCAGATCATGAAGTTACATCTATTTACCCCATCATCGCACTCTTCACAGGAACAGACTGAGCTTCACATACTTTTCTCATAAAATGGAGCCCTCATCTTATCTCTTTGGATAAATGCTGTTGACATTAGAGACTCAAAGTTGTGTTCTCTATTGTTCCCAGAAATTTGGAAGAATCTCCGAAAAATTACTTATCATTGAAAAGCAGGAGAATATGTCCATACTGACTAAAAACCTAACTCAAATTTGGAAGACCTGCCATATGAAATGCAAAATATAAGTCTGAAGCCAAGGGCGTGTTCACATGGTGAAACCTTATGCGGATTTTGACAGACCTGCACTATATTTTTAGAAGAATCCATGCAGATTCCGCTAATATAGAACAAATTAGGGGGTTCTCTGTGAAATCTGTCGCAAAGTTTGTAGTGTCTTCAGCCAAATCTTCTATATTTTTCTTAGACATTAGGACAACTCTTTATTTTTATGTATTAGGGAGCGCAACTAGTTCAAAGAACAGGCGGTCCCCTATTTAAGAACACCTGACTTACAAACGACCCCTTAGTTACAAACGGACCTCTGAATATTGTTAAATTACTGTATTTATCTGTAGGCTACAATACAGCTATAATAGTTATCAAAGGTGTCTGCAATGAAACTTTATTGATAATCCTGGTTTTTATAACAATCCAACATTCTTAAAATCCAATTGTCTCAGAGACCAAAAAAAAATCAATCTGGGGTTACAATGATAAAATATACAGTTGCAACTTACATACAAATTCAACTTAAGAACAAACCTACAGAACCTATTTTGTATGTAACCTGGGGACTGCCTGTATTTCAAGTGTAATTGCAGGCATTCAGCTTAGCGTCTTATTGTGCTGTATCAGTCAGCTCACTCATCAGTAAAATAAAGTATAGCTTTTAGTACATTACAGAATTGTTTTTCAGCTATTAATAGTTGGGACTGTGAATACATAATAATGCTCCCTCATTCACATTAACCTAAAAGTTACTACAGAAGAAACCTGCTGACTTCCAGGAAACGTCACTTAATACTGAATATAGAGTTATACTGCCTCGTGCAGGTCAAAATGGATTATGACAATGAATTTTGGGTTTGACATTGTTAATTTAGGAGATGTTTATAAAGTTAATGCAACTGGCCCAAAAGCAAATTCTTAGCAACAGGATTACTAAACAACCTAAAGTGTGTAGACGAGTGCCGTGCCATACATGGGCTGGGCTGCTCCCAGCACAAAAGCCAAAGCCAAACATAAAACTACTGTTACCTGTTCGAGAAAGAGGGATTGAAATGAGTTGTCCCTTACTCCACCCTTTTATATTCTCACACAGTATAATCCCACTTTCCTTTGGCTCCCATGCTGTTGTGTACCCCATATAAAATACCCACTAACATATAATACCCGCCTTTTTGTTTAACCCTCACATATAATGCCCCCTCTTATTCTAGTGCCCATTATAATATTTTATTTGGCACTCACCCTGCTCATAATACCCTCTTTCCTTTTGGTCCCTCTGTCCCTCTCCTATTGTGTCCCCCTCAATTTGTTGCCCCCTTATCTCCCTGTCATATTGTGTCCCCCTCATCTTCCCTCATATTGTGTCCCTCATTTCTTTCTCCTATCGTTGACCCTCATCTCCTTCTTATGAATCTATGTATCTGTTATTCTACATGAAGATGTGATTTAAAAAAATACTTTCATCCTGTGTATCTACAATTTGACATAAAAAATAATAGGTTCAAGAAAAAGGAAAAAAAAAAATTATGACTAGCTTCTACACAACTTAAGTTTCCGGTTTGGAGCAGATTTGACATCATTGTTTTTCAAGCTGTAGATCAGTGGGTTCATCATGGGAACAACAGCCGTGTTCAACAGAGAGAAAATTTTGTTGGATCCTGTGTTACTCCCAGAAATGGTCACTATGTATTGTAAGACAATAGAAGAATAGAAGATGACAACCACCATGATGTGTGAGGAACACGTGTAGAAAGCTTTACGTCTGCCGGCACTTGACCTTATTCTTAAAATAGATGAGATGATAAAAACATAAGGAGTTATGGTCAAGAGAATTAATACAAATACGGTCATGTTACCAAAAATTAGAATGTAAAGGTCAAATAGAGTTGTGTCACTGCATGTAATTTCCCGGATGGGAAACAAGTAACAAGTGAACTTTGAAATGAAGACACTGATAGGGAGCATCTCTGTGATCCCAAACCCCCAGCTGACTGAGGCCAGAAGACCACAGAGTCTCCGACTCATGATTGAGTGATAATACAAAGCCCTACAGATGGCCACATAGCGATCATAACTCATAGCGGCCAAAACTGAGATCTCATTACTGGTTAATGCACAGAAAATACACAACTGGGTCATACAGGCCGAGGTAGAAATCTTGTGCTTGTGGGTTGTGAAGATAAATATCCTGTGTAGAGTTGTGGTGGAGCTGGAGATGTCTATCACAGACAAGTTGGACAAGAAGAAGTACATGGGAGTGTGTAGGTGGACATCAAGGCAGAACAGGAGTAGAATGATCAGGTTTCCCCCAAGACACAGGAGATAAATGATAAGAACCAGGAGAAAAATTAGAACTTGTACTTCGGGAACATCTGAGATTCCTCTAAGTATAAAAGCTTCTATCATGGTCTCATTTACGGAAGTCATCGATTGATGTTTATATTTTCTTCCTTTTAAGCTATATCCATACACATCAACTCAAGTCACATATTACAATGGTTACATATATAGAGGGGATTGGAACCTATTTGGCACAGTAATGTTACTTTTGGCTAAATCTTGGACATAGTCACTTAAACTGTATGTTACTGTAAGTAGCCAATAGTCATAGTACCCCCTTCCCCCGCAGTAGCCAAGTCACAGTGCCTCACAGTCCATCAGTGGCCCTATGAACTGATTGGAGGGTACTTTGGATTTTGGTGGCTGCTAATGATCTTACAAAGACCCCCATATCTGCCAGTAAAATAGGCCTACCAGACCTATGAACAGAAATACAATGATTGCTTTTTAACCCCTTAAGGACGGAGGGTTTTTCGGCTCATTTCTCGCTCTCCAACTTCAAAAATCCATAACTTTTTCATTTTTACATGTACAGACCTGTGTGAGGGCTTATTTTGTGCGTAACAAATTTTACTTTCCCGTAATGTTATTTATTTTAACATACCGTGTACTGCGAAGCTGAAAAAAAATTCCAAATGTGGAAAAATTGAAAAAAAACTGCACATGCGTCACGTTCTTGTGGGCTCAGTTTTTACGCCATTGGAGCCCTTTTTTGGACTAATCCTTCAGCACCCAATAAGTTTGTAAATCTTGTATTGCCCTAATATGCGAATTAGTGGAGGCTCCTGGGGCGTGGAGTAGCCGGAGCTGAAGCTACACGTCGCGGCTACTCCACGCCCCAGTAGCCTCCTTTGATCTTCCTACTACATCTTCAGCGCACAGCTCCTAGTAGCTGCACGCACTCGTCCGCGCTTGAGCTAGCGGCTGCACGTGCCGAGTTCCGAAGCCGGAGCGACTGCGCACTTCGGAGCCAAGCACGCCTCCGAATACATAGTCTATGCAGGGCGTGGACAATTGGGGGCAGAAGGTCTCAGGGTAGGAGGATTGAAAGAGGCTACTGGGGGCATGGAGTAGCCGCGCCATGTAGCTTCAGCTCCGGCTACTCCACGCCCCAGTAGCCTCTAACTAATTTGCATATTGGGGCAATAAAACATCTACAAACTTATCGGGCACTGAAGGATTATCCCTAAATAGGTCTCCAATGGCATGTATTACAGGAACCTGCCACCGGATCTATCATAATAGGTAGATGCAAGATGGTAGGTTTCCTATAAGGCTTATCCCCTGCACAGAATTTGGTGGGTTCAGATAGCCAGCCACATATAGCTATTAGGCAACAAATAATGATAAATGATCTTTTTTTATACAGCGCCATGATATTCCGTAACGCTTTACAAATTCCATTGTTTCTATTTTACGGCTTGTCTAAAGCGCTCGGGGCCTTTTCCCGTGCACTATACGAGTCCACAGTGGATGAGGAGAGGAATACTGGATCACTTTATTTATTAAAGGGGTTTGCCAATTTTCAATAAATCTGTTCCATTAGACAGGTTTGTGCATGTACCTGCGTCTGCTTCCTGTGAGAATTTCAGCTGCACTTTGCATCTCCACAACTTCCTGTTTCCCACTACTTCAGTCTGTCCGTCATGACAGCCTCCAGTGTGTCGATTTTCTCTCTGTCCGACTCACTGACAGACACAGGGAGGTGGGAGAGCAGGATGACACTCCAATTTACCTGTGTAGGATCTTTGTTTATAGGTCTATGCAGTGCGCACAGAGAGTCTACATACAGCAATACCAGGGATGGTGAATTGGCGAGCATTCAGAGATGATTATTATTAAAGCAGTAAAGGCACATGGGTAATTTATATTAAATCGTGGCCAATCCCTTTAACACAATATGATGATTAGGGGTGACTTCCCATATTAGGACAAGTCTGATATTTGCACTGGTACAATCAGCAGCAAGAGACCGCCTGTTTTACACATCCAGGTCACTGCTTAATCTGGCAGAACCAAGAAATCTCTGTTTGGGGGCAAACCTCTTAACTGCCATTATTAATGTTCATCAACTGGGTTATCTGTACGTATACAAATACTGGATGGGCTCAGTCACTGCCGCAGTGATTCTCCCTTAAAGTGAATAGGAGTGGAATGCCTATAGTTATGGCACCAGCCCACCACAGGAAAATGGTGCCAACTGCTTATGGCTCTAGGTGTTCCACTTACATTTCTCCAAACATCTGACCTATGCAGGGGCCCGTGTCAACAATATTTTAATAAAATGAATAGTAAGTAGAAACAGGAAACTTGACCGAGTCACAGAAGCAAAATCTCTACCTGCAGCATTGGTACAACAGTAAGCTCACTTACAGACATTGCACAGATGAGCTCTGCTTGAAGAAGTCCCTAAACAGGGTTATATCACATATATACAATAAACTACAGAACAGTCCATACTCACACATTCCATGCTTGCTGGCAATGTAGCGAAGAATAGTGTTACTCTGAGTCAACTTAACATCTCCATCGATAAGATAGGGTAACTGTTAATAAAAAAAATATGTATTTTTGGTGTTTGTGATATCATAAATAGTGAATTTATTGCATTTTAAAGTAGGATTTTCCTTCTTCACATACATTTGGGAAGTCCAAGCCTAGCTTCTCCTTCTCATCCAACCATTGACTCTTGTCGTAGTTTGGGGCTGTATGGAGACAAAGCATTAGTGACACAGAAACATGACATTTGGGTTTCTGCCTCAGTGACAGCACAAATTTAAACCTCATTTAATAAGACTTTCCTTTAATAAGGGCATATCTACACTTATAATCATATAACATAAGTATATGTAACCAAACAAGTTTAATCCCTTCCTGGTCCAGGGTGTACACTAATAGTAGGATGATATAATCACAGCAAACTGGTATCCAATTACATATTGTGCTTCAGCCAATCAAGCTGCGTCAATGTCATCATTAGCGGATTCTGTAACAGCTGCAACATGCAAAACCTGATCCAAACCATTTAATTGATTAGTGAAGGAGGCTGCACTGTACATACACTGGGGGACATTTACATAAAGTGTCGGTGTCTGCATTGGCTTTGTTACCGACCTGCTCTCGGTAAGAAGACACACATTTAATATTGTGTAGATGTGCAGAGACAGGGACCAAAATCTGTTCCGAGCACCAGAAATGTGTCCAACAGTCCCTGCTAGACCAGTTTTCTTTTGGTCTACTTTCCGCCAGTTTACAGTGCCCAAAAAGGGCTGCGACACATATTAATTGTGTCTGAGTTTCCACTCCACCAAAGCCACGCCCCTTTTCGGAGAAGAGTCAGAGCAGGCGGAAAAAGTAATTTTTTCTGGCGCCGCCAGCTAATAAATAGGTAGGAGAGCAGAACATGTGGTAAGAGCGCCACAAAACTGGCGGAAACGCCATAGTAAATGTCCCCCACTGTGCTGTGTGCACGATAATTAGAACTGATGGGGAGCCTGAGCTCTTTATTCTTGCATTCACACTTTCATACATAAACATTTCTACTATATTTAAACACAAACAGCTCTGCTTTCAGTCAGATGTTTTGGTCAATTTTGAATGTTGGTGGTGCTCACACTCGTGGTAGCAGGAGATGGACTCTACAACCCACACAACTGACTCAGGTAGTGCAGCTCATCCAGGATGGCTCATTAATTAGATCTGTGGCCAGAAGGTTTGCTGTGTCTGTTTGGTAGTGCCTGGAGGCGCTACTAGAAGACAGGACAGTACATCAAGTGACACAGAGGTGGGCCGTAGGAGGGCAACTACCCAGCAGCAGGACCGCTACCTCCACCTTGGTGCAAGGAGGAACACTGCCAGGGCCCTGCAAAATGACCTACAGCAGCCACAAATCTGCATGTGTCTGCACAAACGGTTAGAAGCTGACTCCATAAGGATGGTATGAGGGCCCGACGTCTACAGATGGGGTTTGTGCTCACACCCCCAACACCGTCCAGGACGCTTGTCATTTGCCAGAGAACACCAGGATTGGAAAAATTCGCAATGGCGTGCTGTACTCTTCACAGATGAAAGCAGGTTCACAGTAGAAAAGCCGGGGAGATCAATCTGTTGTCTGCAACATTCAGCACGACCGGTTTAGCAGTTACAGTGTGGGGTGGCATTTCTTTAGAGGTCCTTCATGTGCTCGCCAGAAGAAGCCTGACTGCCATTAGGTACCAAGATGAGATCCTCAGACCCCTTGTGAGACCATATGCTGGAGCATTGTAGAGAGGTCATCCAGGCACAGCAGGGCCACACATAATACTTAGCCACATTTTGACTTGTTTTAAGGACATTAGATCAAGATTGGATCAGCCAGTAGTGTGTTTTTCCACTTTAATTTTGTTGGCAACTCTCAATCCAGGCCTCAATTGGTTAATAAATTTGAATTCCATTGGCGATTTTTGTACAGAACAAAGTATTCAATGAGAATATTTTCTTCATTCAGATCTAGGATGTATTATTCGAGTGTTCCCTTTATTTTTTTGAGCAGTGCATACCATAATTAGGAAATATTTTGGTGAAGTCATACATCACTTTTGAGGGTATTGAAAGAGAATACAGATAACATTTTGAGGGGTTCTATTAGATTATATCGGGATCAGTCAGTATTAAAGATGCATGGTTGTTCCACTTTATGATTGAACTGTAAATAACATTGTTCACTAGTCATCCAATTGGAGTTTTTTAACATGATATTCATTGTGATACTTGGGGTATACTTGTGATATATTGGGGTACGGTGTAACTGGGAAGTGCTGCACATTTTAGTTACAGTTCACACACAGTTTTTTGGGGAAATGACATGGAGGATACATGTATATATTCATAGGATAATAAACATGTCATGAATTGGAATGGCAAATAACTAATAATTCTGAAGATATAGGTTTGCCATTTCTATATATCCCGGCATAGTCTTCTTGCAGGTTTCTAATGTGTCACTTGTTTTATTGTCACAATGACTGCATGTAATTAATTAGGATATGTATTATGTAATAATAATTATGTTATGTATATTGCGCAACAATTGTCATCCATTGGTACAAATTTTATTTGTTACAGAATATTTTTAAAGATCTGACTTCAGTCCTGTTTTTTTTTTTTTAGGGGGGTTGGGGGAGAAAATTTCCCTATCCCCATAAATTATTATATTGCATCTGTTTTAAACATTACCTTTTTTAGGAGGTATAACTTGTATTTTTCTGTTGACAGTGCCTTTGAAGGCTCTTTCTTTTGCAAGAAGAGTTTATATAATTTTCGAGCCACAATTTTTCTTCATTTATCACTTTCTAGTAATTTTATTGAAAAGTTATCTTTTTTTTGTCATGGTTTCAGGGGGGTGGGTTTACAATGTTCACTTTAAGGGTCTGTTTACGTTTCATATTTATTATACAGATTGTTTTGGACGAAGTGATATCAAATATGTTGGGTTTTTTCTTGTTTTTCTAATACTTTATTAGAAATGTGTATGAAGGGAGGCATTTCAGGGACTTTTTATTTGGACTTTAAAAGGAATATATTGCAGTGCAGTGTAATGCAACTAACTGGTGCATGCCCAGTTACACAGTCAGGTTCTGCCAGGAAAGCAGACCCTGACGTGGTCAAGCATCAGACCACGGGGCAGTCAGAGGAGGGCACAGATCCCCCGTAAGTGGTTCAGGGATCGGTGCCTGAATTCCACTTCCGCGCTGTGGTCATGTGCAAGGAGGGAACACCAACAAACAGGGTTATCGCAGGTGTTACAGCAGGGGGTCACTTGCTGCTTCTGATACCAGCAACGCTTGTGAGCTGCTGCCAGAAGCCGGACATAATAGTACTGCAGGTCACTGCCACTGTGCAGTACTATTACGTCAAATGCCAGGGGTTGGTTAACCCAGGGGACTCACCACACGCTGCTGACATTCCTAGTGACAGGTTCACTTTAAGGAATGAATGTGCTGACAGGGGTCAGCCTGCCAGGGGAAGATTGTTCTTTGATCCTGGGAATTGCTGTTGTGTAGCAGTTTAGTGATATTAGTGGTGCTGTGAGGTCAATTGCCAAAAAGGGGGTGTAGCTGGTCCTTGAATCCCCAGAAACTGGCATAATCCAGTTAGGGTTTGGAATTAAAGGGAGCGTTCATCTCATGTCTGTATAATATAGTAATGCAAACACTACGGACTGTTGGCAGGCAGCACATGGCCGCTGTACTCTGAAAAGCAGCGCTGCTCTAGGATGGCTGCTGCAGATGCTTCAGAAGATTTACCACGTTAAAGGTTTTTGTAAACTGAAGTTCATTAACCCTTGTACCCTGACCCTGGACTCACCATCCCCGGTCACATAGCGCTTCTCCTCATACGGGGAGCCGGTGTACTCCAGCAGCAGGCGGGCGGCGTGGCAAAGCTGCAGACAGAAGCGGACAGGGGTAAATCCTCCGTGACTGAGCTGTGGCGCCGCTCGTCCAGCACATTGCCGCCATTACTCACCCCGCGTATGTCCCAGTAGCCGAGGATCATCATGTTTATCTCCCTTTACCTCAGCGCCGTACTGCTGTGCGAGCTGCCCTTCTGCTGCACACAAGTTCACAACTGCCTCAGCTGCTCATGTGACTCCTGGCTGGGATTCAAGCCAATAACATTTCAACGCCCATTAGAGATTAAAATATTTAATAAATCCCAGACTTCCGCGTGTGGTGAAAAGAATATGTGTATTTTGGAGAAGTGGTGTGGAACATCTGGACCAAAAGGACTGCATTTTTTGTAGACAATTAGACGAGCCTGAATGTCCTTTACCCAACTGGCATGATGTCTGTGGCACCAGGCGCACTCATCTCAAGTAAAATTCAAGTTGTCTTCTTGTGTAAGTGCAGTTTTAGGCCCCTTTCGCACAGAACTAGCATCTGCGCGTTCACACGTTGCGTTTTGACCTGCGTTTTCATCGTGTTTGAAACGCATATACAACAGCTGAGGAGAGGTGATTTGCTTAATAATATCACTGTTAGCATTTTTGTTTACAAAACGCATTGTTAACGCGATGTTAACATACGCGTTAACACATGTGTTTTGTTAACGCATGCGTTAACAAACGTAAATGGTAATGTAATTCGGCAAATTACCTTTAATCAGCTGTTGTAAAGTGTTTCAAACGCAATGAAAATGCGACCAAATAGCAACGTGTGAACGCGCCCTGAGTGCACCCTGATCAGACTCTGACATGATCTGCAACGCCCCTTACGTTGCATTTTGATTGCGTTTTGAAACGCATAACAGCTTAAGAGAGGTGATTTGCTAATTAAATTACTGTTAATATTTGCATTTACAAAACACATCATAATCTTTATTTTAACAATGCGTTAAAGGGAACCCGTCAGGCAAAATAACCCCCCTAAACTAAATATATTTTCATAAACTGGCATTAGAGAGCATTGCCTCTATCCCTTCATTGTCCCTCTACATGCCTGCAAACCTAAGCAATGAGGTCCTAAAGCTGTATGCAAATGACCTGTGAGATGTCCAATGAGTCATTAGCATATTCAAGCTGTCCAGTGCTTGACTGACAGCTGCTCCATGTAATGGCTGCTCCATGTGCTTGCTGGTGACCACGCCTCCTGCAGCCTGTGTGTGTATGTGAAAGATACAACAGCTCCAGGCTGCAGCCATGTTACAGCAGAACATGTCAGATTCATGTGTAGCTGATGTCTGTGTCTCTGTATATTAGGAGGATGCAGCATGTCAGCAGATGCAGCACACACACTAGCAATGATTTACTATACATTACACACAGACATGAGCAGGGGGAGGAGAGGGGAGGGGGAATAGTGGTGACATCACTGCCTCTGACCATGTGACCATCCTCATTTACATAACAAAGAATAGATGATTTTGCAATGATTCATGTATGAAATAACTAGATAAAGGCTGGGATGGGATCCTTGTGATCTGCTCCAATAGGTAGTAGTGACAGGACTAGTGACACAGACCTGATGACAGGTGTCCTTTAATGCATGTGTTTTGTTAACACATGCGTTAATATCGCATTGACAAATGTAAACATTAATGTAATTAGGCAAATCACCCCTCAGCTGGTGTAATGTGTTTCAAACGCAACCAAAACACAACGTGTGAACGCGGCCTCAGCTTGGTTTACTTTGGTAAGTCACACCTCTGAAAAACGCCCCATACAGATGCATCGAAAACGCATTGAACTCTTAGACGCATGCAAGTGAAATGCGTTTTTAAAATAACGATGCGTTGCGCCGTGCATTGCCTTTTTGACGCATTCCACTGGCTTCAGCCTTGTTTACATGCTAAGGTTATATTGCGTTTCCACTCCATCTGCTAAAACGCAATGTAACCTTAGCATGTAATCAAGGCTCAAGCCAGTGGAATGCGTCAAAAAACGCACGACGCAACACATCGTGTGAATAAGCCCTGAGGCTGCAATTGCTGTGGGGCATATACTTCCACCACTGTGGATAGCATGACAGCACACTTTGCCTCAATTTCCCTTCTCCTACTAAAAAAAAACTATAACTTTGTGTAAACATAAACAGTTTGGAAAAATAAACTTTTTGGAAAACAAACTTTTTTTTATTTACAAAAAAAAACGGAAACTATTTACAAAAAAATATAAACTTCACAACCCATTTATTTTCAAAGTAATTTCCCTGTTTAGTTACAAGCGGACCAAAAATGTGACTGTATACCCATTGTGTCTTTTTATGGTAGTTAGAGGAAGGGCCTGGTTTTCCCATTGCGTCTTTTATGGTAGTTAGAGGAAGGGCCTGGTTTTTCCAATAGGTACCAGTGGCGATTAATGGGTGGCAACCATGCTGGATCCACACTAGATCAAATAATATCCATGATTCCTCCACTAGAGCTTATGATAGAAAAATGACAGAAGCACTAGTGATGGAGATCCCATCTGACATTGAGGGCTCAGTGGTATTTACAGATAACTATGCTCCCCTCCTGGAGACTACAGATGCCACAGATGTGTTAAGTCTTTCTCTGTTTTCTTTGATGGATTTTATTCAGCTTAGATTTCATAAAATCTCAATGGAGGATGACCACTATTCAAGGGACAAAACTGTTTTACTATTTCTGAACTCACCGCTGTTGCAGGTCTGGAAAAACAAGGATCAGCATGAGCAGCTTTGCCATATCCTAAAACCTTTGAAAAGTCCAAGAAAGATACAACGATCCAGCGCGGGGTAGTGAAAAAGTCTTTAGGCACTGTTTATTGGCTCCAATAGTAACAAAAATACAGTTACATACGCTCAAGCACTGCATCCACGGTGAGGACTATGGTTCTTTGCCTACGCGTTTCAAGTGCGTTATGCACTCTTACTCAGACTTTTTCACTACCCCGCGCTGGATCGTTGTATCTTTCTTGGACTTTTCCCTGTTGTGCACGCTGGTCACGTGGAGATCCGAGTCGCAGAAGTGGAAGCTGGTGCCAGAAACATCCATCGGGTGAGCGTTTTGGCTTTTTTCTACAATGTTTTCTCTTTATCCTAAAACCTTTGAATACTATAACCAAGACATTCATGCTTGTCTTCATCGGCATCATATTAACCCTTTATGAAAGTACCCACTATACCAGAGAGGAATCAGTATATAATGCTTATCCCTCTCTGTATTGTGGATGCAGCTTGATTGTTTGGCTATGTAGTGCAGTGATGGCGAACCTTTAAGAGGCCGAGTGCCCAAACTGCAAACCAAAGCCGACGGTGCCAACACAGCAATTTAGCCCAATAGTGCCACAATTCTACTACACAAGAGAAAAATAACACTTTGACATCATGATGCCACCATTACAACCACATAGATAGCATAATTCTGGTTATAAAGACCACTATAGAAAGGCTAACATTACCAATACTAACACTATACTAGAAGCTAATATAGTGATGAATACTGTGTTACAAACTTATTGCGGGACTTAATGAATATTATCGGTCACTGATGAATAAAATTCCGACATAGAAAATGTCATGCAAACATTTGATCTAGGTATAAGCACACTATTCACTGACAGGAGCACCTTTACAATCAAGGTATAACTGGAGGCAAATCACAGCACTTATGACTTAAGTATTAGTGCGTGGTTTTCACTGACAACAGGACTTTTATGATCTATGTATTAGTGCATGCTAATACAGTATTAACCATGTGCCTTCAGCTTCTAGTGTGGGTGCCGCCAGATTGGCTCAACTCATCGATCCCTGTACCATCCTCATCAGCGACGCCAAGTATGCCAAGTTTGAATTCCTTTACCCCTATTTTCTCCATTTCCTTCAGGCTCAAAGTTATGTTTTGAAGGAAGAAGAAATAATCCAGCGTGCTGCATCCGGATGGTAAAAACCTTTTTTGCTTTATTATGGACCCGTAGTCCAAATCAGAGAAAAATTAGTGATAAAAATACGACTACCGTTGTAGTCACAGCACAGCAGAACTGCAAATAGTATGGGTTAGCCTACTCCGGCCAACGCGTTTCTAGTGTCATCCGACACTCTTAGTCATGGCAAGTGCTTTGGACGCTGAGTGAATGTTAAATGTGATGGCAACCGGAAGCCAAGGACAGCTTTGGGGCGAAATGGAAACAATGGGATAGATTCACACAGCGTTCAAATGTGTGGAGTAGTGGAATCTAAATGTTAAATCGTGAAGTTAAAAGGTGAAAAACCAACAACAAGAGGGTAAGCAAATACAAGGTGGTTATATATTAAATATGTGTCTTGACGTTATTATGCTCAACATAAATGATTGCTTATCTCGTGCTTGCAGCAAGGGTCTCGTTGAAAGTTAGCTTTCGCTTTTTAGTGTGATATCTTTGTTGATAACATGGCCCCTTAGTTTGTCATAATATATTAAAAACAATTAAAACAAAAAGAAACAATTCTTTGACTATTATGCAGCAAAGAAAGAAAAATAGATACCCAAGCAGAAGTATGAATAACTAACTGTACATGTGTTTTTATATGTAAGGTATAGTATATATAATTAATATCTGATGATACTATTAAAGTAATGTACAGATACTAAAGGAGACAAGCATTATCTAGGTATAATTATCGTCTTGAGAAGTGCGGAATTCATTTTGTAATGTGAATGTAATGCTAGACAAGCCAAAGTTATTTGTGTTTATGCCTTGAAAGCTTATATTCTGAAATCTTACTGTGACTCAATGACAAGTCTATGTATGTTGACACTAATTACTTTTAATAAAAGTTTATTGAACAGAAAGTAATGTACAGAGATTGTATAAATATGCTGGATGAACGGCATGGAGGGAGCAATGAGGAAGAATTAATTTCTGTAGCGAAACATAAATTCATTTCTGTAGTTTAGACCAAAAGGGAATCTGGAATGTAGGTGGAAGATCCAATATGCCTCTCGATCCATGAGGCGTTTTTGGATGCTACCTCCTCTTTTGTTAGGGTGAATTTTTTCAATGGCATAGGCTCTCAGGAACTCAGTTTTGCCCCCGTGAATGTCGTTGAAATGCCTGGATGCTCCTGATATTGCCCTTTTATGTTCCAAAAGAACTGTCTTTTTGAATATGTCTCCCAGATGTTCAAGGAATCTGGTTTTGAATTTTCTTTTCGTGGCCCCTATGTATTTTTTGTTACATTGAATGCATTCGATAATATATATGACATTTTCGCTATTGCAATTAATGTAGGAAGCAATTTGATGTTCTTGTGTGTTGTCATGGTTGAAAAAGTTTTTGGTAGGGAAAACATAGTTACAGGTCTTGCAAGGGTGTGAACACAGTTGTAAAAACCCTTGTGTCGTAACCAGTTTTGTTTGGTATCTTTTCGAGTGGGAAAACTGGGTGAAATAATATTACCTATTGTGGTAGCTCGACGAGATACTACATTGCAGCCCTCTATCAAAATTTGCGCAAGTGTGTCGTCTTGTGTTAATATAGGTACATTTTTCTGAATTATATGTTTGATTGCATTGAATTGAGGGCTGTATTGTACTACCACTGTAGGTTTATTTCTGTCATTGCGTTCTTTATTCCGATTTGTGGTTTCCAAAAGTGTATTCCTGTCCTTGCGTGTCACTATATTTTCTGGTCTGTGTAACTGCCACTGGGAATAACCTCTGTGTTTTAACCTATTTTTAATATTATTGACTTCATGATGGTAATCTGAGGTTTTGCTTCAATTTCTCTTGGCTCTTGTGAGTTCTCCTACCGTTATGGCTGTAATAGTGTGTTTCGGGTGTGAACTGTGAGCATGCAAAATAGTATTTCCTGAAATGGATTTACGATGAGTGTTAGTATGTATTTGTTGGTTATGTACAAAGATGTTGAGATCCAAGAATGTCACTTGTGTCTCAAAGTTATGTTGTGTTGCAACACCTTTTTGTGACTACTCAACACAGGACTGGACATATGGTTTACTATTGATCCTGACCTTACAAATATTTTTTTTTTGTGAATTCCTTAGTATATACATGACTATTTATTTTCTACAAGGGCTACAAATATCTTCTTTGCAACTACCACATGGGAAATATCCGTCACTGGCTTGTTCCAGGTATGGCCGATTCGAACAACATTTACCACTTCCTCTGGTCTTGTCCAATCATCCAGACCTTCTACGTCACAGTCCTTCTCTTCGCATGCAAACTGACCACTCTTTGGGCGATTTACCCTTATAGTTTCCTGGGTACACAGGAAGTTATTTTTCTGCATATCTGCAGCTGCCTGTAAAACCATACTACAGACATGGTTTGGGCCTATGAAACCAAACCAGGAAGTGGATTTCTGCTACTTGAGCCACATTTTGACACTATTTTCTCTGGAATTCCTTCTGCTGTTTTTGGGAATTTGGAAGAATGTCACAATCCCTGGACGTGGAGAAATTGATGGGAATGGTCCATGCTTTGGGTAACTAAGTATGTTTTTGTGCCTATGCATTATAGTGGATGATGTTCACAAAAGATGGCGTAATTGCCATGACCAGTTTCGACGTGATTTACTGAAAGAGTGGTTCTCACTCTTCAAAGATTTGCCCATATTGTTCGCATATGATCTTTTTGAAGGCCATTATGGAGCTTTGTCCGTGAGTTTAATGTTTAATTTGAAAATTACATGTTTTGTTTCTGCCAATATTTTTTTTTTTTTATCAACTCTTTTTTTAATTTTCAGAATAAATTTTCACATATACATCAGCCCTAACAAGGGCAAAAAGGAAGCACAAATCAGGGATTCCACTCCTGTCACAGCAGGAGGACCACTCGCAGTGACAGAACATGTGACAGCTTATTTCCAAATATCGAAATGTAAAGTATACAACATTAATAAACAGAAACTGAAAACTAATATTCCTGTCTCATTTATAGCACTTAATGGGGGGAACAAAAGGAGCAGATGACACATATCTGCCTTGCACAGAAATTGTCCCAACTAGACCATACCACTTTGAACCTATCCATTTAATTATTTAAGTGTTCCATTAACCTCATGTCCTTAATTCTAGTGTATAGGTTCAAAGTGGAGGGTGGAATGGGTTTCTTCCAGAATAGGGAGACTAGACATTTAGCAGAGGTGAGTACATGAAGGAGCAGCTTGGCACATGGACCCCATATGGTCTTAGACAATAGGTGTAGAAAGTATGCCGTAGGATCTAGGGGGATATCCAGCTCCAGTAGTTCCACAGTTAACTGTCTATCTGAGTTCCAGTAGGGTTTAATAATCGGGCAGGGTTAATTTGTGGAGCCTTTACGGAGTGTGGTACCAGTTCATAAGGATTTTGATTTGGTTTTCCTTATAAAGGGTATTAACAGAGGTTTTCTTTGCTTTCTAGCCCAGATGATCTGCTATTAATCCTTTGAAAAATGTCTGCCCAACCAAGATTCCTACCTATCCATATACTTATGCGTCAAAAGATCTGGTGTCATGGGGGAGATAAGGATGCCATAGATACTAGGAATCAGGCGCATAGTAACTCAAAAGGGGTGGGCCTCGGAACCCACTCCTGATTTACTGATAAAGCTTCTGCCAATATTTAGGATGTTCTTCTCTTTAAAAAAGGGCTGATTCCAATGTTCCAGAACTAAGGGGTGAATATCCAAAGAACAAGGAAGCCACTGAAATAGCAGGCCCATCTTGAGCATCTGGAGCCATTTGCAGCTTTCCAGGATGCAGGGGAAGCTATAGAAGCAGGTATTTCACTCAACCCTCTACTCATTGCCATCCACACTCCCTTCCTCCTCCCCTGAAAGGCGGATAAAATTAGACCAATATCTCTCTTAATGTTCTCTTCCCCGTTTAACTGCAGAAGCCCTAACCCAATTAAATGGGGTAATAACGCCAGAGGAGATAGAAGAGGTGGTAAAGGATTTACCGTGGAATAAGGCCCCAGGCCTGGATGGATTTAGCTACCTCTATTATAAGACTTTTCTGCCACTTCTTCTACCTCATATGGTGGAACTGTTCAACAAATTTCTTAAAGGCGAGGCAATCCCCCAAACAATGTTGGCTTCACATATTCCAGTCATCCCTAAGCAAGGAAAAGGCCTATTAGTTTGTTGAATGCGGACCTTAAGATTTTTACTAAACTCCTGGCTAATAGATTAAGCGACTGGCTCCCGCACTTGATACATAAGGACCAAGTGGGATTTGTCCGGTACAGAGAGGCAGGCGATAACACTTGCCGCACCATTGATCTGATAGATCTGGTGCAGAAAACCAAATCAGAAGCCCTGGTGTTGAGTTTGGATGCCGAAAAAGTATTTGATCGTTTAAATTGGCACTACATGTTCCGGACATTAACTCACTTTGGTTTTCACGGACCATTTCTAAACGCCCTTTCTAATCTATATTCCTTTCCTACAGCACAAATTAGATTGCCACACGCCCATTCGAATTCTCTAATGATCAACAATGGCACCCGTCAGGGCTGTCCACTGTCCCCCTTACTATATGTCCCAAGTATAGAGCCCCTAGCAGCATGTATTAGAAACAATCCAGATATTAAGGGCATTGAGGTGAGGGACAAACAGTTCAAAATAGCTTTGTTTGCTGATGACGTGCTCCTTACCCTCACCGATCCCCTCATATCGCTCCCCGAATTTAAACGCGACAATTGAGGAATATAGCAACATTTCTGGATATAAAATTAATCAGACCAAATCGGAAGCGCTTCCAGTGAATTTATCCCCTACATTATTACAATTTTGAAAGACAATTTTCATTATACCTGGAACTTGACTTCCATAAAATACCAAGGGATTAAACTGACCCCATCTTATACCTCCTTATACAAGGACAACTTCCCCCCCTTAATTCAGGACGTGAGGAAGCAGTTACAAAGCTGGCGTACTATAAACCTTTCTATGCTAGGTAAAATAGCAGCAGTAAAAATGTCAATACTCCCCAAATTTTTATACAGTATCTCTTCGAAACACTTTCAGTGAGGGTTCCAGTTAGTACTCTGAGGTGCATTCAATCAAAGTTTTTGTATTTTATATGGAACTCCAAGAGGCATAGGATTTCAAAAACCGTCTTAACGGCACCTAAGTCACTGGGGGGTTTGGGGCTACCTGATATAACGGTTTACTATTACGCAACTCATTTAAGACACATAGTTTCCTGGACTTCATTGGCGGCCTTCAATGAGTGGACAGAAATCGAGAAGCTCTGGCTAGCTCCTGCTTATCCCACAGTGCTGATTTGGGGGCCACCATCAGAAGTCCCCACATATTCCCTTTTAGGCCCCATGGCGTTTACCAGAGACATATGGCGGAGGTGTCGCATGCGATATTCTTTAGCCACCCTGAAGTCACCTCTTACTCCGTTTCTCTATACACCGGGTCTTCCCCAAAGTCTCAAATCTGACTTTGTGAGTTTCCACGAAAATTTTCCAGATTAAAGACCTAGCACACCCGACTACCAAGAACCTCCTTAAGCTATCAGATCTTAGTAGTGCACCAGATCAGTTCGCCCCAGCCTCAAACACGTACTCACAGATTTACCAATACCAATGTGTATCTATACTAGGGTCTCCCACAATACCAGATCTCACAGAATTTGAATGTATCTGTCTTAGGGGTTCAGCCTCTAAAGCGCTTATCTCAGATTTATATATCTTGCTAATGGCCCAGCAGACCTCGTCCGACAAGCCGGCTACTGCGCATGATGGACGAGGGCGCGCAGCTACGAGGAGCTGCGCGCCGCACGCAACAGGGTAGGAGGAGTAATGTGGCTACTTGGGCGTGGAGTAGCCGCGCTGTGTAGCCTCATGCTCAGCTACTCCACGCACCAGTAGCCGCATAACGAAATTTACATATTAGCTCAATAACGTGTACCAAAAGTTAGCGGGGACGTGAGGATTAGCTCTAAAAAGTGCTATCCTCACGTCCCTTACATCCACCTACCACCCGATCTACCTTTATAGGTAGAATCGTGGTGGTAGGTTCTCTTTAAAGTTTGGTTCCCTTGAGCCTCATCGGAGACAACCTACCTACATCTTAACTATTAGACTCTCCACTTAGGAAAGAGATCCATGGATATGATATATTTTGTTCTGTTTCTGCATTTAACGTGTTAATGTGTTGGACCTTTGGTCCCTTATTATTTAGTTTCTCTATATTGTTCTCACATAAGGTATTGCAGCAGGTGAGAATGGGATCGAATGAAAGACTTCATTCCTCTTTCCTCTAGACCAGGAGTCAGGAACCTTTTTGGCTGAGAGAGCCATAAGCGCCACATATTTTAAAATATAATTCTGCGAGAGCCGTACAATGGGGCTTATTTACTGAGGGTCCCGAGGCCGCATTTTTGTCGGGGATCACGCCACCCCCCGCAGAACATTATAATACACACGCCACCCGCCGCAGAACATTATTATACACATGCCACCCCCCGCAGAACATTATAATACACACGCCACCCCCCGCAGACCATTATTATACACACGCCACCCCCCGCCAAACATTATTACACACCCACGCCCCGCCGCAGAACATTATTATACACCACCACCCCCCGCAGAAACATTATTATACACACGCCACCCCCCCGCAGAACATTATTATACCACCCCCCCCCCCCGCAGAACATTATTACTACACACGCCACCCGCCCCCAGAACATTATGTGGACACAACACGCCACCCCCGCAGAACATTATATACACCACCCACCCGCCGCGAACATTTTATAACCCGCCACCCCTCCGCAGAACATTATTATACACACCGCCAACCCGCCGCAGAACATATTATAACACAAACCACCGAACCACCCGCCGCAGAACATTATAATACACAGCCACCCCCCGCAGAACATTTAATACACCGCCACCCCGCAGAACATTATTATACACCCCACCCGCCGCAGAACATATATACACACAGCCACCCCCGCAGAACATATTATACACAGAACGCCACCCCCTGCAGAACTTATATACACACACGCCACCCACCCACCCAACATCCCAATACACAGTTGTTAAAGTGTCTGCGCCAGTTTTATGTGGCGCAGCTGCTCTGTGTCCCACAGACTGCTAGACTGTTGTTACTGCAAGCCGCCACACGTGCCACATTTATTACTGACGTGCACCACAATTTGGTCTTAGGTCCTAGCTATTTTGTATCTCAGCTGCTCAGAACCTCACATTAATTGAATGAAGTGGTGGGGAATGATATGAGGGGATGACGTAAGGGGTCTGTAGGGACACTTAGGAGCTTCATAGCTGCTCCGCAACAGGACACTAAGGGGTTAGTGCACAGTGTGAGGAGACACTGGGGGGGAGGGAGCACTTATCCTGGCTGATTCCGACTCCTTCTCCTCAGTGCTGGATGTCTCCTCAGATGCAGCTCTGGTCTCCTCTGTCCGAATCTCTCCCGCCGCTGCTACAATCCAGCGCTGGATTGGCTAGCAGACAAGTCTCCTCCTCCCCTCCTCTCTCACACAGGGAGGAACTGCTGCAGAGGAAGACGGAGGTGCCGCCCCATAATAACCACCCGCGTTACCCCTGCGCTGCTCTGCTAATACATCCGGGGTATACCTACAGCCAGGGGCACAACAGGAGCAGATAAGGGCCCCTGGTCTTGACAGGCATCGTACAGATGCCACGCTGTAGTAATGCCCTGGATAGGACCCTGCTGCGAGCCAGATGCGGCCATCAAAAGAGCCATATCTGGCTCGCGAGCCATAGGTTCCCGACCCCTGCTCTAGACAGTGGACTTTACTTTCCTGCCAACTACTTAGCCCAGTGGTGGCGAACCTATGGCACGGGTGCCAGAGGTGGCACTCAGAGCCCTTTTTTTGGGCACCCAAGCCATCACCAAAGAGGACTCAAGTTATCTACTTGCACTCTCAGGCAGCCCAGGACTTGTCATGCTCAATGTTATTATAAAGCAACTGCGCTGCCTGGGACTACAGGAGGGGTGGGAAGGTGTGGACAGATCAGAATCATTGTTGCTCCTTCTCCAGGCAAAAAATTTCTTACTGTTCTGGGAACCATTCTATCTACTGTATTGGTGTCCTCAGGACACTGATACGATTGAAAGTTACAACAAAGCGGGGAGCAATATGTTAGGTGTTAGGGAATAAATTGCCATGTTGGCACGTTGTGATAAACGGGTGGTTATGGGTTGTAGTTTGGGCACTTGGTCTCAAAAAGGTTCGCCATGACTGACTTAGCCATTTAAATTTGTCTTTCTTGTTCGATTCATACACTACCAGCAAGAGGTCCTGCGTGACCTAACCATTTGTCTATGTATTAATAAGCGGTATATGCCTATACCAACCTGGTAATACTGTGGTCCACTGCTTGTGCATGACTGTTTTTCTGAAAAAATAAAAACGTAAGTTGAAAAAAAAGAAAAAGAAGCAGGTATTTCTGGTGCTGCCTTTGCTGCCTCTGTCACTCAAGCCTCAGCTCCACCAGATGAGGAAGGGCCTGTAAGGGCCACTACAAGATGATGCAGAGGAGGAACAACAACTTCTCATACTTCTGGATCTTCACAAACTGTTGATGATAAGGTAATCCAGTATATTAGTCATCAAAAATTAGGACTATCTGGAAGCATATACAAGTCTCGTCCCCTATCTGATATATCAAAGGAGAGGATGATGGGTTACCAATCTGCTATATCCATACTCGTACATGCTTCTACTCCCCCTAATTTCCCTACAGAGGCTATTGTGGCCCTCTAGTAGTAGCGTTTGTACGAACGTCCACGGTCCTGCCCCCCTGTTCCTTCAACAAGGCTGATGCATGAGCCAATGGAATATTCACAAACCCAGTCTCTGTGTTCACAAGAGAGGGGCCATTATGGTGCAATTCCATTATCCACACATGTCCCATATTAGTCCCCCACCATCATCTGCTAGTTCTTTTGGGGGTCCATGTACTTCACATCCCTCTGATGTGCAACATCCCCCACCGAGGCCTAGCCTTTTCTTGGGGCCTGGAGGCAGCCGGGGCCCAGAATACTGGAGTGGCTGGCGGTTGCGGCCTAGACATGCTGATGTCACGGTGCTTGGTATTGGGACCGGAGGGCTGTCCTACAGCCTGGCAGGTCTCCTGCAGGTGGTGTGTGCAAGAAAATGTAGATGGAGAGGCTGATGTACTTGGTTTCCCTTGGGCAACCCCTTTAACTGTCTGTTAGTAAACTGTCCCTGGGTAATGGATGGGGGAGCCCGTGATGGTACAGCCATATTCAGGGACCAGACGGAGGCAACTTTGTGCAAAAGTAACTCAAGGTTCTTTATTGGAACAAATGTAGGCAACGGGCCAAACAATTTCAGAACAGATGCGGGATTATTGGAGTGGTCATGGAGAGTGATCCTCAGGAGTAGATTCACAAGCCTGGTTGTAGGTGCAGGCAGGGAGGTAGCTGTGTCCAGGTATGGAAGGTGCAGCTTTGTCCTGGGTGTTCTTTGTGTCCATGCTAGTGGTGCACTGACACTCCATCTCTGGTCACTCAGTGTGTGTTCTAGGTTGATTAGCTGAGGCCTAGGAGGCCTGTGGTCAGAGCATGTGCTCTAAGCTCTTGCTTGTAAGAGACCTTGCTGGCAAGAGGACTTGCCCCTTCCTGTCCAGGCGTTTTATTATTCCCCGGTCAGTTGGTGCTTACTCTCCAATCACTATCCAGTTCACAGATTGGAATACAATCGGATGACAGTAAATCAAAACACATACCCTGTTAACCCTTGCTGTACAGGCCGGGTCTACCACTGCTAATTGCCATACAAGGACTGTATTGCTCTAAAAGCGAGTTGATCAGACTACAGATAGAGGGCCTCATTCACAAGCACTCCCTTGCCTACACTTTGACAGGGGTGTTGCAGATGCTCCTTCTACCCCATACATTTGGTTTCATCAAATGTGAATCTGTTGTTAATTTATGTATTGTATGTTCCATTTTGCACTTTCATTTGTTTCCATATCTGGCCCATACAAGCATCACAACACGGCTGTTTGCATGTAATTTATATAGCTCAAAATGACATGGGATCAGTCAAATGTGAAAAGTAAATGTTCATGAGGTATTAGTTTTCATTTAAACATTAACTCCAAAATATAAGTAGGTACTAAAATGTGGTACATGATAAAAAAAAATAAATAAATTCACAACCCACAACAAGGGTCCTCACTATATTGCAAGACACTAACCATAATATAGAAAATATTATATATACTGAACTGCAAAGAAAAAATATCATGATGCCAGGGCAAAGCTCCCTCAGGAGATAGGGGAAATAATCAGCAAACAAATCCCTGACCCTTATCCTAGCCAGAGTAGGTCGAGCAGAATAAATGATGTTGGGATGTCGTGGTCCAGCAATATTCATACTCACCTCAACATCACTATTGTACATTCTAGAATAATTATAAAGGATGAGACAGGTTTTAACCCCTTAATGATGTGTGACATACACACTATAGATATGTGTGTGTATATATATATATATATATATATATATATATATATATATATATATTACCACTCACCGGCCAATTTATTAGGTACACCCATGCTAGTAACGGTTGGACCCCCTTTTGCCTTCAGAACTGCCTCAATTCTTCGTGGCATAGATTCAACAAGGTGCTGGAAGCATCCTCAGAGATTTTGGTCCATAATGACATGATGGCGTCTGTTCAAAACCAGTCTGAGATGGTTCCCTTTATGACATGGCGCATTATCCTGCTGAAAGTTAGCCCATCAATTGTTTGGTCTTGTGGTCATAAAGGGATGGACACCACCACCACCAGCCTGAACCATTGATACAAGGCAGGATGGATCCATGCTTTCATGTTGTTGACGCCAAATTCTGACCCTACCATCCGAATGTCGCAGCAGAAATCGAGACTCATCAGACCAGGCAATGTTTTTCCAATCTTCTACTGTCCAATTTCGATGAGCTTGTGCAAATTGTAGCCTCAGTTTCCTGTTTTTTGCTGAAAGGTGTGGCAGCCGGTGTGGTCTTCTGCTGCTGTAGCCCATCTGCCTCAAAGTTCGACACACTGTGCGTTCAGAGATGCTCTTCTGCCTACCTTGGTTGTAAAGGGTGGCGATTTGAGTCACTGTTGCCTTTCTATCAGCTCGAACCAGTCTGCCCATTCTCCTCTGACCTCTGGCATCAACAAGGCATTTCCGCCCACAGAACTGCCGCTCACTGGATGTTTTTTCTTTTTCGGCCCTTCTCTGTAACCCTAGAGATGGTTTGTGCGTGAAAATCCCAGTAGATCAGCAGTTCTGAAATACTCAGACCAGCCCTTCTGGCACCAACAACCCTGCCACGTTCAAAGGCACTCAAACTAACCTTTCTTCCGCATACTGATGCTCGGTTTGAACTGCAGGAATTGTCTGACCATGTCTACATGCCTAAATGCATGAGTTGCCGCGCTGGTGATGGCTGATTAGAAATTAAGTGTTAACGAGCAGTTGGACAGGTGTAACCTAAGAAAGTTGCGAGTGTATATATCATATATTATACTATATAATATATGTCACACGTCGGCTGAGGGTGTTGCAGCATATTGCAGCAAACACCCACTGGTAATAAATAATCGTGTATTCACGGTGCATGGAGAGGGCTCATAGGCTGAGACTTACTGGTAACATTTACTGGTCAATAACAAAAGTTCATCTCAATACCATGCAGATCTCTTCTAGATCAGTGATGTTTTGAGGCCATCCCTGGGCAACATGGGCTCTTAACTCCCTCCAAAGGTTTTTTAAAAGCCTGCCCCAGCCCGTCCCTAATTGATTGCTACTCTCAAATAACCTCTTCAAAGCTTTTGATGCTGGAGTAAACGGTGACCACAAAATCTCAGTAAAGCCCATCTCTTTCAAATTCCTAACTATTTGCAACCATGTAAGCATGGTACTAAGGTGCAAATGTTGGGGCATGGATCGTCTGATATGCATGTATATTCCACCAGACTTTCAGTCCCCCAAGGTAACTGGAAGGAATGGGTGGATTAAATTCAAAGACTGGTTATCAAACTTGAGTTAATTCCAGGGTCGGACTGGGGTACCTGGGGCCCACCAGTGAAATTGATTTTGGGGGCCCACCTACCACTGCATAGAAATATTCTGGGATAAGGGAATTTCTAAGCATTAGCTGGGACAGTGAAACAAAGGATAAGCTAAGCCCTTTCTCCCTCCCTCTGCGCTAGTGCTTGGATCTTGGTTTATGTACATGCGCTGGAGTGGTGACGTTATCTCAGGGTATTATTATTAGGAATAGTATAAGAGTTACCCCTGCTTTCTGCTGGTGGCTGGGCTGTCGTTAGGGATGTTCACATTGCACCAACCTTCTAATAAAACTGATGACAATAACCATACTCTGGCGTCCTCGCACCACATAGACAAGTCACACCTGGCTCTCTGACCCTATAGATATAAAAGTACATAAGCTGAGAGCTTTCTCACACTAGAAGGTTAGGAAGAAGTAGGATCTAGTAACTCACAGGTGACATGTCTTCTCCTTTACATCCAGAATCGTCGTAAAATCTGGTTGCAGAATTTTCTGGCAGATGTGTTCAGCTCTGGGAAGCAGATCCCCCTCACTGTGCCCCTAAAAATACCACAGTTACTTACAGTATAATGTCACCTGGATAAAACAATGTCCCACACTGTACTTCTAAAGAATCTACATAAGAAACCCCTCTGTGCCCCAACATATCAAAAATTACATTGTTACCCCCAAATATATAACTATACTACAGCCTGTGAATAAATAATACTGTGTGTGAAGGAAACCGTGACTTTCTGGACCCCTGAAGGGTACGCAAGGTCACTCAGTTATCCTTTTACAGACACTCCCAGAACGCACGGGTTCTGAGAGGCGCAGGAAGTGATTTAAAGTTGTCCACACAACTTCCGGATATGGCACAACCCTAAATCAAATCCCTGAATGGCTATAAGATCCCTCTCACTAGCCGCAGTGAGACAGAATATTATCAGCCTTATGCTGCCACCAGTTCTCCTTTAATATAAGCCCGGTCCGTAACGGGATTATATAGGGTGAGGAACCAACCCGGTAGCATGTATATAAGCGAGAAACCCGGACGTAAGATTCGTGATCAAGATAAAAGAGCAACACAGATTAGATTTTATATTTAATTGCCTTAAGGGCACACTAGACAATACAGTACACACAACAGATATATACAGTAAACAGAGTACAAATTACACGGGTAGCACTACAAGTCTAAGCAGTTCGGTTAGTTACCTTGTGTGTGGCCTAATGGGGATGGATAGTCCACACTTTTACATCCTCCCTGCGCTTGGTTGATGTTAAAGTTTCCCCCAGGTGAAAAGACGAAGACCCATTCAGTGGTGCCTGATTATATCAGGTGTGGACACACCTCTGTCCACCCTAAGGAGGGGTCAATGGTCAATCCTACCTAGTATTACATCCCTGGAGAAGCCACAGCTACCCCAGGGGAAGTCCTGGGGTCATGGTTCTGGTATCATTGGATCCGGGTGAATCCCAGGATCGCATTGATACCAAACCTGACCCATTTGCTATGGTCCTATCCAGAGGTATCGATATCTCTGGAACAGAGTATCCCAGAGCCCCGCAGATCACATCTTCTTTATCAGCAACAAATACTCAATCCATAAATGTATTTGGTGTTCTGGTGAAACGGACCATAACTTCATAACTGTCTCTATCCAACTTGGTGATTTGAGAGTTTTAATGGCTCTTTGTCTGTATAGAGTGGGGGTGCCTGGAGTCGGGTTTGTCTGCATAGGTCTTTGAAGCATGGCCACATGCTGGTTCTGTCAACAATCTGGTCCAATTAGGTTAATTTATGGTGGTGAATTACCAGCAGGCCTCCCCTCCCCCTGGTCACATTATCACACTGTGCGATTAAAAAGCATGAGTGTAGTATATATGTAGCCAGGCTATATACTACTGGGGGCTGGCAGGCTATATATTACAGGGGGCTGGCTGGCTATATACTACTGGGGGCTGTCAGGCTATATACTACAGGGGGTTTGCAGGCTATATACTACTGGGGGCTGGAATGCTATATACTACAGGGGCTGATTGGCTATATACTACAGGGGGCTGGCTGGCAGGCTATATACTACTGGGGGCTGGCTGGCTATATGCTACAGGGGGCTGTCTGGCATGCTATATACTACTGGGGGCTGACTGTCAGGCTATATAATACTGGGAGCTAGCTGGCTATATACTACAGGGGTCTGGCTGGCTATATACTACAGGAGGCTGGCTATATACTGCAGGGGGCTGGCTGGCTATATGCTACAGGGTGCTGGCAGGCTATATAATACTGTGGGCTGGTATGCTATATACTAACTGGGGCTGGCAGGCTATATACTACTGGGGGCTGGCTGGCTATATACTACTGGGGGCTGGCTGTTTATATACTACAGGGGGTTGGCTGGCAGGCTATATACTACTGGGGGCTTACTGGCAGGCTATATGCTACAGGGGGCTGGCTGGCTATATACTACAGGGTGCTGGTTGACAGGCTATATACTACAGGGGGCTGGCTGGTAGGGTATATACTACAGGGGGCTGGCTGGCAGGCTATATACTACAGGGGCTGGCAGGCTATATACTATTGGGGGCTAGCTGGCTATAAAGCAATGGGGTCTGGCTATATACTACAGGGGGCTGACTGGTAGGCTATATACTACAGGGGGCTTGCTGGCTATATACTGCAGGGTGCTGGCTGACAGGCTATATACTACAGGGGGCCGGCTGGTAGGGAATATACTACAGGGGGCTGGCAGGCTATATACTACAGGGGGCTGGATGGGTATATACTACAGGGGGCTGGCAGGCAGGCTATATACTACTGGGGGCTAGCTGGCTACATACCACTGGGGTCTGGCAGGCTATATACCACGGGGGGCTGGCAGGCTATATACCCCTGGGGGCTAGAAGGCTATATACCACTGGGGGCTGGCAGGCTATATACTACAGGGCCTGGCTGGCAGGCTATATACTACTGGGGTCTGGCTTTATACTACAGGGGGCTGGCAGGCCCCCCATACACATTACCGCCCCCCATACACATTTCAATACACATTTCTCCCCCAATCACCCCCACCCCCCATACACATTTCTCCCCCGGCTCTCTTTACCTTATGGAGATTTTATTGAAACAAAAGAATATTATGTGAGGTGACTGTTTGCATCGTTGCTGAGCATCTATGACTGGATTTGCACTATAATTCTTATCCCTATAATAGGTCGGAGTTTTGTATAGTCATAGTGCCACTTTGTTTTTTTCTATCTTAGGGTGATATCATACTGTAGCATGACGGGCACACGGTGGCGCACGGGAGAGGAGGAGGGGGTAAGAGCTGCTAGCCCCCGTCCCTCTCCATAGAGAAATAGAGCTCCGTGCACCCATTGACGGCCAATAAGGGACATATATATACGACGTATATATACCGTATATTTGTCTCCCAACAGCCGTGTGAAAGCAGCCTTAGACAAATGAGCTATTAATGAGCTCAACTTCTTTCAATAGCAGAATCAAATGGATAAAGCCAAAACAAAACGATGGTCTTTTTTACTTATAGGAAAAATTCCTTTATAGAAAAACAACAAATATAAACAGATGTTCACATTAGTGTATTTTCCAACATGTACCGTATTTTTCGGCCTATAAGGCGCACCTCTAATAAATGCCTGCTAAGACATCCAGGTTCATATATAAGGCGCACTGAAGTATAAGGCACAGGATCAAATGCAGTACCTAAAAATGTCCAGCAGGTGGCAGACCTGTGCTCAGTTCAAGCCAGCTACACTTCCCGGTAAACTTGGCTTCAGCGTGTCAGAGAGCTCCGATCTCAGAGACATGGGCTGCTGGGGGTTAATGCAGGGTGATGCAGCAGGGGTTAAGGGTCTCCCTCTGCCCCTTCTCCTTCCCTCCTCAGCCAGGGTGTTATTCCTGTGGGCAGGGCCGATTCTAGCACATTTGCTGCCTGAGGCGAAAATTTAAACAGGTCTGCTATTGATCCACCCCAGTGTCTGTATGTACCCCCCCCCCCCACCAGTGTCTGCATGGCCATGTGCCCAGGGTCTCTATATACCCCTGCTGTGCCCAGTGTCAGGGCCGCATCTGAAAGTTTAATAAAACTGATTGGGGCAATCCATATTTTGGGCCGGTATAATTAATCCAGGAGACTTCATACTGTAAATGAATGGTAAGTGATTTTAGGGACGCCGGGTGGAGATGCTGCCCAGAGATGAAGCTATCTGGCCGTGATTCACCTGTGATTACGTCATGGTGGAGACCCGGAATAAAGTCTCCTCGATGGAAGAGAATGTCATCTATAGGTACTAGGAGCAAGCCAACGCCTCAGTCAGTCAGATAAGAGTGTCAGTGATCCCTGCCTGTTGGAAATGTTTAGTAAAGTTTTAAACATTTACTGACAGGATGTGGAAACCTTTAAAAGATTGTCAGATGTTTCCGTTCTCCAACCACACATATAAGCAGGGGAATGGAGGTAGGCTACTGAGGATTAAGGGGGGGGGGGGGGGGGGCAGGCATGTACTACGGGGGCTGGCAGGATGACTATATACTACTGGGGGGTGGCAGGCTAAATACTACATAGGCTGGCTGGCTATTAAATACAGGGGCTGGCAGGCTATATACTACAGGGGGTTGTCAGGCTATATACTACAGGGGGCTGGCAGACTATATACTACAAGCTCTGGCAGGCTATATTCTACAGGGACTGGCAGGCTATATTCTATAGGGGGCTGGCAGGCTATACCGTATTTTTCGGCCTATAAGGCGCACTGGAGTATAAGGCGCACCTCTAATAAATGCCTGCTAAGACATCTAGGTTCATATATAAGGCGCACTGGAGTATAAGGCGCAGGATCAAATGCAGTACCTAAAAATGACCATCAGGTGGCAGACCTGTGCACAGTTCAAGCCAGCTACACTTCCCGGGAATCTTGTCTTCAGCGTGTCAGAGAGCTCCGATCTCAGAGGTATGGGCTGCTGGGGGTTAATGCAGGGTGATGCAGCAGGGGTTAAGCGGTCTCCCTCTGCCCCTTCTCATTCCCTCCTCAGCCAGAGGGTTATTCCTGTGGGGTTCCCTGTGGCTCCTTCTCTTTCCCCTGTTACAGGGCTGTCAGGTATGTTTACTGATGATGATGATTGCCTCGTGGTCAGCACTATGGCAGCTCCGGTCTCTCCGTGCTAGGGGAGGGCAGGATGGGCACAATGTTAGTTGTGGTGCCAGGGCACTTCAGGAGCTAGGGACCCTGTATACTGTGTGGGAAGGTGCAGGAAATTTCTGGGGATGGAGCTATTAAACACTGGTAAATGTACAGTACATCTTGTCTGTAGTACATTTCTGTATAAGACGAGTTCACACTGGACCACGATTGCAACTTTGTGCAAAAGTAACTCAAGGTTCTTTATTGGAACAAATTAGGCAACGGGCAAACAATTTCAGACCAGATGCTGGATTATTGGAGTTGTCATGGAAGTGATCCTCAGGAGTAGATTCACAAGCTGGTGTATGGCAGCGGGGAGGTACTGTGTCCAGGTATGGAAGGTGCAGCTTTGTCCTGGGTGTTCTTTGTGTCCATGCTAGTGGTGCACTGACACCCTCATTTGGTCACTCAGTGTGTGTTCTAGTTGATTACTGAGGCCTGAGGCCTTGTGCTCAGAGTCATGTGCTCTAAGCTCTTGCTTGTAAGAGACCTTGCTGGCAAGAGGACTTGCCCCTTCGTGTCCAGGCTTTTTTATTCCCTCGGTCGTTGGTGCTTACTCTCCATCACTATCCAGTTCACAGATTGGATACAATCGGATACAGTAAATCACACCATACCCTTTAACCCTGCTGTACAGGGGGTCACACTTTGTAATAAATCGTAACTAAAAGGCGATCAGTAACACAGTACTTTAGGGAAAGTATGAACGCTAATCCAAAGCTATGCTCAACAGTGATCGACTACATAGAGGGCCTCATCACAGCACTCCTGCTACACTTGACAGGGGTGTGCAGATGCTCCTTCTACCCCATACATTTGTTTCATCAAAGTGAATCTGTTTGTAATTTATGTATTGTAATGTTCCATTTTGCACTTTCATTTGTTTCCATACTGGCCCATACAAGCATCACAACACGGCTTTTGCATGTAATTTATATAGCTCAAATTGACATGGATCAGTCAAATGTGAAAGTAAATGTTCATGAGGTATTATTTTCATTTAAACATTAACTCCAAAATATAAGTAGGACTACAAATGTGGACATGATAAAAAATAAATAAATTCACAACCCACAACAAGGGTCCTCACTATATGCACAGACATAACCATAATATAGAAATTTATATATACTGACTGCAAGAAAAAATATCATGATGCAGGGCAAGCTTCCCTCAGGAGATAGGGAAATAATCAGCAAACAATCCCTCACCTTATCCTAGCCAGAGTAGGTCGACAGCAATAAATGATGTTGGGATGTCGGGTCCAGCAATATTCATACTCACCTCAACATCACTATTGTACATTCTAGAATAATTATAAAGATGAGACAGGTTTTAACCCCTTAATGGGTGAATACACCATATAGAGTAGTGTGTGTGTGTATATATATATATTATATTATATATATATATATATATAACATACACACGGCCCAATTTATAGGTACACCCATGCTAGTACGGGTTGGACCCCTTTTGCCTTCAAACTGTCCTCAATTCTTCGTGGCATAGATTCACAAGGTGCTGGAACATTCCTCAGAGATTTTGGTCAATAATTACAGATGCGTCATGTTCAGAAACCGTCTGAGATGGTTCCAGCTTTATGACATGGCGCATTTCCTGCTGAAAGTAGCCATCAGATGTTGGGTACATTTGTCATAAAGGTGGACACCACACCACCACCTGAACCATTGAACAAGGCAGATGGATCCCTGCTTTCATGTTGTTGACGCAAATTCTGACCTACCATCCGAATGTCGCAGCGAATCGAGACTCATCAGACCAGGCAATTGTTTTCCCAATCTTCTACGTCCAATTTCGATGAGCTTGTGCAAATTGTAGCCTCAGTTTCCTGTTTTTGCTGAAGGATGTGGCAGCCGGTGTGGTCTTCTTGCTTCTGTAGCCCATCTGCCCTCAAGTTCGACACACTGTGCGTTCAGAGATGCTCTTCTGCCTACCTGGTTGTAAAGGGTGGCGATTGGTCACTGTTGCCTTTCATACAGCTCGAACCATTCTGCCCTTCCCTCTGACCTCTGGCATCACAAGGCATTTCCGCCCACAGAACTGCCGCTCACGGATGTTTTTTTCTTTTTCGGACCATTCTCTGTAACCCTAGAGATGGTTGTGCGTGAAATCCCAGTAGATCAGCAGTTTCTGAAATGACTCAGACCAGCCCTTCTGGCACCAACAACCCTGGCCACGTCAAAGCACTCAATCACCTTCTCTCCGCATACTATGCTCGTTTGAAACTGCAGGAATGTCTTGACCATGTCTACATGCCTAAACTGCACTGATGCCCGCATGTGATTGGCGATTAGAAATTAAGTGTTAACGAGCAGTTGGACAGGTGTACCTAAAAGTGCGAGTGTATATATTATATATATATATATATATATGTCACACGTCGGCTGAGGGGTGCAGCATATTGCAGCAAACACCCTGTATAATAATCGTGTATTCACGGTGCATGGAGAGGGCTCCATAGGCTGACTTACTTGGTACCTATTACTGGTCAATAACAAAAGTTCATCTCAATACCATGCAGATCTCTTTCTAATCAGTGTATGTTTTGGAGGCCACCCTGCAAACATGGCTCTTAACTCCTCCAAAGGTTTTTTAAAAGCGGCCCCACCCGTCCCTAATTGATTGCTACTCTCAAATAACCTCTCAAGCTTTGATGCTGGAGTAAACGGGACCCAAAATCTCTAAAGCCCATCTCTTTCAAATCCTAACTATTTGCAACCATGTAAGCATGGTCACAAGGTGCAAATGTTGGGGCATGGATCGTCTGATATGCATGTATATTCCACCAGACTTCATTCCCCCAAGGTAACTGAAGGAAGGGTGGAGTTAACTTCAAAGACTGTTATCAAACTTGATTTAATTCCAGGTCGGCTGGGGTACCTGGGGCCCACCAGTGAAATTGATTTTGGGGGCCCCACTACCCTGCATAGAATATCCTGGATAAGGGAATTTCTAAGCTTGCTGGGCCAGTGAACAAAGGATAGCAAGCCCTTTCTCCCTCCCTCTGCGCTAGTGCTTGATCTTGGTTTATGTACTGCGCGGAGTGGTGAGTTATCTCAGGTATTATTAGTAGAATAGTATAAAGAGTTACCCCGCGTTCTGCTGGTGGTGGTCTGTCGTTAGGGATGTTCATACATGCACCAACCTTTAATAAAACTGATGACAACTAACCATACTCTGCGTCCTCGCACCACATAGACAAGTCACACCTGGCTCTCTGACCCTATAGATATAAAGTAAATAAGCTAGAGCTTTCTCACACTAGAAGGTTAGGAAGAGTAGGATCTAGTAACCAAGTGACATGTCTTCTCCTTACATCCAGATCGTCGTACAAATCTGTTGCAGAATTTCTGGCAGATGTTTTCAGCTCTGGGGAAGCAGATCCCCTAACGTGCTCCCTAAAATACCCACAGTACTTACAGTATAATGTCACCTGGATAAAACACATGTCCCACACGTACTTCTAAGATCTACATAAGAAACCCCTCTGTGCCCAACATATCAAAATTACATTGTTACCCCAATATATAACTATACTACGCCGTGAATAAATAATACTGTGTGTGAAGGAACCGTGACTTTCTGGACCCTGAAGGGTTACGCAAGGTCACTCCATTATCCTTTTACAGGACACTCCCAGAAACGCACGGGTTTCTGAGAGGCGCAGGAATTGATTTAAAGGTTGTCCCACAACTTCCGATATGGCAACAACCTAAATCAAATCCCTGAATGGCTTAAGATCCCTCTCACTGCCGCAGTGAACAGAATATTATCAGCCTTATGCTGCCACCATTCTCCTTTAATATAAGCCCGGTCCGTAACCGGGATTATTATAGGGTGAGGAACCACCCGGTGCATGTAGTAAAAGCGGAACCCGGACGTAAGATTCGTGATCAAGAGTAAAAGAGCAACAACGATTAGATTTATATTTATTGCCTTAGGCACACTAGACAATCCAGTACACACAACAGATATATACAGTAAACAGAGTACAATTACACGGGTATGCACTACAGTCTAAGCAGTTCGGTTAGTTACTTGTGTGTGGCCTAATGGGGATGGATGTCCACACTTTTACTCCTCCCGCGCTTGGTTGATGTTTAAAGTTTCCCCCAGGTAAAAGACGAAGACCCATTCAGTGTGCCTGATTATATCAGGTGTGACCAACCTCTGTCCACCCTAGGAGGGGTCATGGGTCAAATCCTACCTGTATTACATCCTGGAGAAGCCACAGTCTCCCCGGGAAGTCCGGGTCATGTCTGGTATCATTGGATCCGGGTGATCCCAGATCGCATTGATACCCAAACCTGACCCATTTGCTATGTCCTATCCAGAGGTATCGATATCTCGGAACAAGTATCCCAGCCCCGCAATCACATCTTCTTATCAGCAACAATACTCAATCCATAATGTATTTGTTGTCTGGTGTAAACGGACATATACTTCATAACTGTCTATCAACTTGGTGATTTGAGAGTTTAATGGCTCTTTGTCTGTATAAGTGGTGGTGCTGGAGTCGGGTTTGTCTGCATAGGTCTTTGAAGCATGGCCACATGCTGTTCTGTCACAATCTGGTCCAATAGGTTAATTTATGGTGGTGATTACCAGCAGGCCTCCCCTCCCCCGGGTCACATTATCACACTGTGCGATTAAAAGCATGAGTGTAGTATAATATGTAGCCAGGCTATTACTACTGGGGGCTGGCAGCTATATATACAGGGGGTGGCTGCTATATACTACTGGGGTCTGTCAGGCTATATACCTACGGGGGTTTGCAGGCTAATACTACTGGGGGCTGCATCTATATACTACAGGGCTGATTGCTATAATCCTACAGGGGGCTGCTGACATGGCATAGACTACTGGGGCGTCTGGCTATATCTACAGGGGGCTGTCTGGCATGCTATATACTACTGGGGGCTGACTGTCATGCTATAATCTGGGAGCTAGCTGGTATACTACATTGGGGTCTGGCGGGCTATATACTACAGGAGGCTGGCTATACATGCAGGGGGCTGGCTGCTATATGTACAGGGTGCTGGCAGGCTATAATACTGGGGCTGATCTATATCTACTGGGGCTGGCAGCTTATACTACTTGGGCTGCTGGCGGTATTACTACTGGGGGCTTGGCTGTTATATATACGGGGTTGGCGCAGCTATATATACTGGGGCGTACTGGCAGGCTATATGCTACAGGGGGCTTGTCTGGCTATATACTAAGGTGCCTGGTTACAGGCTATTACTACAGGGGCTGGCTGGTAGGGTATATACGACAGGGGGTGGCGTCGGCTATATACTACAGGGGGCTGGCATGCTATATTATTGGGCTAGCTGCTATAAAGCAATGGGGTCTGCTATATACTACAGGGGCTGACGGTAGGCTATATACTACAGGGGGCTTGCTGGCATATATACTCAGGGGTGCTGGTGACAGGCTATATACTACAGGGGGCCGGCTGTAGGGAATATTATACAGGGGCTGGCAGCTACTATACTACAGGGGGCTGGATGGTATAATACAGGGGGCTGGCAGGCAGGCTATATACTACTGGGGGCTAGCTGGCTACATACCACTGGGGTCTGGCAGGTCTATATACCACGGGGGGCTGGCACATATACCCCTGGGGGCTAGAAGGGCTATATAACCACTGGGGTTGCAGCTATATACTACAGGGCCTGGCTGGCAGGCTATATACTATGGGTTCTGGCTTTTATACTACAGGGGTCGGGCAGCCCCCATACACATACCGCCCCCCATACACTTTCAATACACATTTCTCCCCAATCACCCCCACCCCCTACACATTTCTCCCCGGCTCTCTTTACCTTAGGAGATTTTATTGAAACAAAAGAATATTATGTGAGGTGACTGTTTGCATCGTTGCTGAGCTCTAGACTGGATTTGCACTATAATTCTTATCCCTATATAGGTCGGGTTTTGTAGTCATAGTGCCACTTTGTTTTTTTCTATCTTAGGGTGATATCATACTGTAGCATGAACGGGCACACGGTGGCGCACGGGAAGTAGAGGGGGTAAGAGCTGCTAGCCCCCTCCTCTCCATAAGAAATAGAGCTCCTGCACCCATTGACGGCCATAAGGGACATATATATACGACGTATATATACCGTATTTTGTCTCCCAACAGCCGTGTGAAAGCAGCCTTAGACAAATGAGCTATAATGAGCTCAACTTCTTTCAATAGCGAATCAAATGGATAAAGCCAAACAAAACGATGTCTTTTTTTCTTATAGGAAAAATTCCTTTATAAAAACAACAATAAAACATTTTCACATTAGTGTTATTTCCAACATGTACCGTATTTTTCGGCCTATAAGGCGCACCTCTAATAAATGCCTCCTAAGACATCCAGGTTCATATAAGGCGCACTGAGTATAAGGCACAGGATCAAATGCAGTACCTAAAATGTCCACAGGTGGCAGACCTGTGCTCAGTTCAAGCCAGCTACACTTCCCGGTAAACTTGGCTTCAGCGTGTCAGAGAGCTCCGATCTCAGAGACATGGGCTGCTGGGGGTTAATGCAGGGTGATGCAGCAGGGGTTAAGGGTCTCCCTCTGCCCCTTCTCCTCCCTCCTCAGCCAGGGTGTTATTCCTGGGGCAGGCCTTTCATATATAGGGCACCGACTATAAGGCGCACCTTTGATTCTGAGAAAAGAAAGGCTTTTTTGGTGAGACCTTATAGGCCGCCGAAAAATACGGTACTACAGTGGGTGTCCAGGTATGATACTAAGGGGGTTGGCAGGCTATATATGGTCTCTGCTACTTGGGCCACCAAACGGAGGCGAGTCTCTATTGCTTAGCCCGCAGGAGTTGGAACGACAACAAAGAACACCCGTACCCGAGTTTGAGAAGTGACAGGACTTCCGAGAGCCCTTGCAATGAGTTATATTTATAAACATAGCAAGGAGTAACGCAAGGAACAGAGTTGAGCCAACAATAGGCGGCCTGGTGGTCTGCAAAAAGGAATTACAAATATGAAACATTTAATATCAACATTACATCTATTGGACCATTATAGTACAGGTTTATAATGACAGTTATATCATACTGAACATGGGTGGCAGCAAAGGATAGCAATCAGGGGCAGCCCGGTTATTACAGAGGTAGGGTAAATTCATAAGGTTAGAATAGGGAAGCTAGCCACAATTCCTGCAAACAAACAGTAGTATACATGGAGTTACCTTTTAGCGGGGACCCATCCACATGGCAATAAAATAAAAGCCATATGAAATGAAGGCAGAGAAGAGTCACCTTTTTGCCGGAGATTAGTTAGTTTAAGAGGGCTAGAGTTAAATGTCAAAAAAATTCATGTGGCATATATAGGATCCACGCTTTTGGAATCATCTTAAAGATATAATAAAATGCATTTTTCAAATCACATCAGGCATTGAAAAGTTACACAAACAGCTTCTAAAAAAACTTTAAGATTCAAATATACAACATGATCATCAGAGACAAACGGCGCAAAGAAGGAACACAAAGTGGTAAGGTCCGTCAAAAAATACCAAAAGTACAAAGAAAGAAAAAGCAATGGCGTTCCCTCTTCATCAAAGTCCCGATTTTAAACCGATTAAATAATGTTTCAAGGAGAATTAAATGCATCCACGTGTACGTTTCTTGCAGTAACAGGTCATTAGTAGGAATAATGTCTCAGAGAAAAAAACAGATCTCCACGTCCTGCAATGTCACTTACTCGGGTGGTTCGATGGAACGCGGAAAGGGTTCTGTGTTGTAACTAGATCTACGGGTTTAGAAGCAATAGCTGACTTACAGTTCGTTCCGCTTCCTCTGGTCCGTGTAGATCTTCAGGTTCAAACAAGAGAAAGGATCAGATAAGAGATCGCAAGTTTTTGTGAATAGAGTTTTTTGTGTGAACAAAGTATTGATTTTCGAAATCTACTCAAAACATACAGTAGATGTTTAACAACGACTTAAAATGATGCTTCAGGCCCGACTCCGAGTTTACCAAGGTCGGCTTCTTCTGGGGTACGGCGGGCTCAGGTGCATGTCATTATACCAAATGGTCATCTAAGATAAACGTATAAAGCAAGCTAAAAATAGATGGTAATAAATAAATTAAATGGCAATCCCACAGACTTAATACTGCATTCGAAACATATTCGAATCAAGTCTTTACATTAACATTATCAGTTTCATAAACCAGAGAGGATAAATCCATTTGTTACTTTGTATATGTATCTAGCAGGAGATAATATTTTATATGGCGAACTATAACAAAAAAGTGCAAAGTTGTGATAAAGTGCTGGAGATAAAATGGTGCATTAAGGGTTAAAAATTTGTCAAACGATTTTTTTAATAAATACAATTCTTTTATATATAATTTTATTTTTAAAATATAATTAAAACCCCATAGAAACCATTTCATTTCAAACGTAGAATTAGCCTAGGGAGTCAAAGTTTGAGCTGGTTAAATGCAGAAGACTCCTTTGGTCATCTTTTAATTAAGAGTCATTACCTCTCAGTGAGACTGTTCTATGCTGAAAAAGGGGGAAAAAATCGTACCTTTAGTTTTTTTTGGTGATTGATTGATATTGTGCATAATGCGAGAAAGGAGTGATCCAAGTTCCCTTCTTTATGTTCTTCAAGTGCTTCATAAACCGTGGTTTTAATTGTCTATGGTCCTCCCCATATCCAAGCCACAGGACAAATAATAATAAATAATTTTACAGTTGTCACATGTGGCAAGTGTTAATTTCATACGTGCGAGAGTCATCGGGATGGAGTAAAATTTTTGGATACCCCAGTTTTTTGAAAACTATACCCACATACTGCATGCTTCTGGCATTCTGGCACACTATAGAACCTTTGCGCCATTGCCACCATTGCGATTCTCTCTCTTGCTTGAGATGAACATCACACGAACCGGGGAGGAAGCCGGAACAAACTGTAAGTACTAGTGCTTATATCCGGAAGATCTACAAACAAAGACCTCTCCGATGTCCATCGGAACCCCCCAAGTAAGTGAATGAATAGGATACTTGTTGCCTGAGAGAGTGCTCTGCGGTGGAGGGGCTGGAATTATAGTAGGACGAAGGGGTGAACTAATGACAGCAAGAAAAAGTTACGGATGGAGGCAAGTGTTAAGTCTACCTGGAAGAAAATTAGATAAGGGATTCTGTAACTAGAGAGGGGGAGGTGTGATGAACTTGAAAAGAGCAGCGGATACGCCCACATTCGAAGGGCAACTTTGATTTCATACTTAGGATAGGTAATACATAAAGGTCCCCCGGCTAGCGTGGGTCTTTATCCTGTAGGGATAGTTGTCGGAGACATTGGCGGCAGGGCCGATTCTAGCACATTTGCTGCCTGAGGCGAAAATTTAAATGCTGCCCCCCCCCCTTAATCCTTCAATAGCCTACCTCCATTCCCCTGCTTTATATGTGTGGTTGGAGAACAGGAACAAATCTGACAAATCTTTTAAAGGTTTCCACATCCTGTTCAGTAAATGTTTAAAACTTTACTAAACATTTCCAACAGGCAGGGGATCACTGACACTCTTTGACTGACTGAGAGGCGTTGGCTGCATCTAGTACCTTATAGATGACAATCTCTTCCATCAGGAGGACTTTATTCCGGGTTCTCCAATCCATGACGTATCACAGGTGAATTCACGGCCAGATAGCTTCATCTCTGTGAAGCATCTCCACCCGGCGTCCCTAAAAATCACTTACAGTCATTTACAGTATGAAGTCTCCTGGATTAATTACTACCTGGCCCAAAATATGGATTGCCCCAAATCAGTTTTATTAAACTTTGCAGATGCGGCCCTGGACACTGGGCACACAGGGGGTATATAGAGACCCTGGGCACATGGGCGCATGCAAACACTGGGAGGGGGGATACATACAGACACTGGGGGGGATGCATACAGACACTGGGGGGGTACATACAGACACGGGGGGTACATACAGACACTGGGGGGGGTACATACAGACACTGAGGGGGTACATACAGACACTGGGGGGGGTACATACAGACACTGGGGGGGGTACATACCGACCAAGGGGGGGGGGTAACATCACAGACAACCTACGTGGTCCTGGGGGTACATACAGACAATGGGGGTGTACATACACAACGGGGGGGTAGGCATACAGACACTGGGGGGGGACATACAGACACTGGGGGGGGTACATACAGACACTGGGGGGGTACTAATACACTTGGGGGGGACTGACATGAGACAGACATATGGGGGGGGACATACAGACACTGGGGGGGTAGATGACACTACAGTACACACTGGGGGGTACATGCAGACACTGGGGGGGGTACATACAGACACTGGGGGTACTCAGACACGGGGGGGGGTACATACAACATACCGGGGGGGAGTACATACAGACACTGGGGGGGGGGTACATACAGACATCTGGGGGGGGTAACTACAACACTGGGGGGGTACATAGACACTGGGTGTAAAGAGACACTAGGGGGTCATATACTGAGGGGCTGGAGTACATACAGACACTGTGGGGGGGGGGGTACATGCTGACATTGGGCACACATGTATATAAAACGCACCTTATAGAGCAGCTCTGACCTCCAGCCGTTGTCAGCTCCTTATATTTCTTCTTTCTCGGCTCCTCTCCAGCAGCAGATCTCTCTCTTGACCGGAGAGCAGTGCCGTTCAGCACCAGGGTCCCCGGCCAGCCCCTCGTCCAGCTCCAGGTTCCCCGTCCAGCTCCAGTGTCCCCGGCGGCTCAGGAAGCTTCGGGGAGGACGTCGAGAGCGGCTGACAGTGAATTCCATGTAGTGGCAGGTGCTGAAATGAGCCGTTACACCCCCAGGGCTCCAGGCAGCGTAAACTTCCCGCCGCCTGTAACGCTGCATACAACGGAGCGACGTAAGCAGCCGGAAAGGCGCTGCGTCGCTCCGCATGTAAATCGCACCTGTTTCTTAAAGAGACAGGTGCGATTTATTTAGCTAGTGGGCCATTCGGACGTTAACGGGCGCCCACTTTAGAGCAGCGAATTTCGCCGGCCTTTACAGGGATCCGCATTTTGCCGCCTGAGGCGAGATTTTCATCTCGCCTCATCTCAGATGCGGCCCTGCCTGTGGGTTTCCCCTGTTACAGGGCTGGCAGGTATGGGGGATTGTTTACTGATGATGATGATTGCCTCGTGGTCAGCACTATGGCAGCTCCGGTCTCTCCGTGCTAGGGGAGGGCAGGATGGGCTCAATGTTAGTTGTGGTGCCAGGGCACTTCAGGAGTTAGGGACCCTGTATACTGTGTGGGAAGGTGCAGGACATTTCTGGGGATGGAGCTATTAAACACTGGTAAATGTACAGTACATCTTGTCTGTAGTACATTTCTGTATAAGTTCATGTATAAGGCGCACTGTCCTATAAGGCGCACCTTTGACTTCTTAAAGGATTTTTGGTGCGCCTTATAGGCCGAAAAATACGTTTTTCCTATATTGATGGTCTGTTTACTTCATTCCAACAATAACAAGTATAGCTTATAATTACCGAAATAGCCATTTATATGTTCTCAAGTTTACACAGAATTCTTTAACAGGGCAATCACTAAAAATTCCAGTGGGCTTATATTGCTAACAAGGAATAAAAGGTATCATATAAAATTACATTTAACCCCTACGGGACTTAGCCTATTTTGGCCTTTAGAACGCAGTCCCATTTTTCAGTTCTGCCCTGTGTCACTATAAGTGGTTATAGCTTTATAACGCTATGAGATATCAAGGGGATTTTAAGATTGTGTTCTTGTGACACATTGGGGCACATTTACTTACCCGGTCCAGTCGCGGTCCAGCGGCGTGTTCTCCGAAGAGAATTCGGGTCCGGCGCGATTCACTAAGGTCCGAGCACCCAATATCCACCAGGTGTGCGCCAAGGTCCGCTGGAGTTCACCTTCTTCGTCCCGGTGCATGTAAGTGTTGATCTTACGACACAAATTCTTTTTTAAATTCTGTGGTTTTTCTGAATCCTTCGGGTTGTCCAACGTCCAAACCCCCCCAAATTCCATCGCGTGAAAGCCGCCGGCGAGGCAACAAAATCCGAGCGCGTGTGACACAATCCCGGGCAATTTGGCGTAAATCGGAAATCGTTGGGAAACCTGATGAAAGTGCGCGATTCGGACCTTAGTAAATGAGCCCATTGTGCTTTAAATTAGTTTAAAAATTTGGATGATATCTTTTGTGTTTAGTTATGAAAAAAATACAAATTTGGCCAAATTTTTTTTAAATTCTTTAAAATTTTACAAATTTCATAGTTCTAAATTCTCTACTTATGAAGCAGATAATCATAGCACCCAAATAAATTCATAACTTACATTTCCCAAATGTCTGCTTTATGTTGGATGGTTTATGTTGGATTCCACATATTTTACTAGAATGTTATGAGGCTCAGAATTTAGGTGACATTTTTAAATTTTTTGGCAAAATCACCAAAACCCGTATTTAGATGGACTCAACTTTTAATTGACTGTGAGAGGCCTAAATAATAGCAAGATTCTTAAATTATCCATATATAGTTATGGAAACTATACAATGTACGAAAAAGCACTTTTAAGGAGTTTGTTAACCCTTTAGGTGTTTTATAGGGGTTAAAACAAAATGGAGGTGCGGTCTACAAATTGTAAGATTTTTTGACAATACATTCATTTGCGGTGGAAAATTAAACATTTGTAATGGATTAAATGAAAAAAAGCTCCACAAAGTGTGATACCCAATTTCTCCCGAGTACAGTGATACCCTATATGTGGTGGTAACCTGCTGTATGGGTGCACGGCCGGGCATAGAAGGGAAGGAGGCGCCATCCAGAGCAGATTTGCATTGTCAAATTGTACAGACTATAATTTTTGTGGACCTATAGGGGCTTATTTTTTTTACCACATGAGATGCACTTTTTTGGTACATAATTTTGGGGCATCTATAGCTAATTGGTGATATTTTACTAACTCTTTGTTGGTGGAGGAAATGAAAATCATCAATTTTTAGTAAGATTTTTTTGTGTTTTTTTTCTTGTGTTTCCTAATACACCTAATCTAAGCAAAGTCCAGCATCTTGTACAAAAGTTCTGAACTTGTGCAAAGTCCAGAAAAAGCGACTGTAGCTGGGATTCTCCCTGAGGGAGGTGGTGAGCCACCGGGGAGGCGAGCAGGTGGTCCTAATCAAGTTGTGTGTAGCTTGACCTGCTCTTACTGTATTCACACAGATAAGACATAGGGCAGATATATAACTTTCAGACAGCTTGATAAATCTGCTCCATAGACTCCTGCTAAGACGCTGCAGTGTCTGCTGCTCGGTATACCCAGCAGAGAGGGGAGGAGCTCCCACCATAGAGTTTCTCCTCTTTGTCTTCCTGCTAATGAATAATCCAGCAGGCTGTTGAGGAGAAGTTTGTAGCAGACTGGTGTCGTCCAGGTAGTCTTGTGCCAAGTGAGCAGTCTCCTGGTGTACCAGATGGCGTCTTTATAGCAATTTATAAGGAGCCAGGCGTCTTGGATGTCCTCTATGGCATGGGTGCACCTGGGGTAGTAGGGAGTGTTGCTCAGTCCTCGGGCATAGATGAAGGCCCGCAGGAGCAGCCCCCCTTGAATGGCCACCAACGATATGTCCTTGTGCCTGTTGAGCAGTCTGCCCCAAGACTTGTTGGTCTAAACAGTTCTGGCCGCGTCCTGGGACAAATTCCAACAAGTCTTACCGGTATTGTGATTGAACGGGAGGAAAAAAAAACTACTAAGATGGCTGAACTCGGATGTTTGGTACTACAAGTACGGAGGCCTGTGTAAACCAAAAAGCAACGGGGAACTACCAAAATGGCTCTAGTGAGCCGGGAATACTACAACTATGGTGGCTCAAGAGAGTCAAGAAGAGATTATCTGTCGGGTCTGTTATAGCACCTCCGAGAGGTATGTGGCATCGATTGATTTACATATTTTAGAAAGAAATACTAAGCGAGGTTATAGGGAAGTTATTGGATGGGATAAATGTACTGGTGGTTGGAGTGCATAAGTTTTTTTACATTGCAGGACATTGTATCTTGGAACGGGTCTGTCAATCGGAGGCATATAGTAGTGTGATGTCATGGTGAGCGGCGAAGTGTTATGTTGTAATTTGCGGCTGGTCTGTTTGGCATAGGTATATTAAATTAGGCACTCTACAGCAATGCAGATGCATAGGCTGACACTTTGCCTTTAAGATGACGTCACAGATGCCATCTTAAAGGCACTGCCTTCAGGCTTCTCGTGGGTAGGTCCATCGGAGCACCAGAGGTGACTCAGGCAGTGCTATAGGTCCCCCCCCCTGGCGCGGGAAAGGGGGGCGTCGTTGGGATAACCGCCTCCGAAGGCATGTTTATCCCTTTTCGGTCGCGTTGATAGCCGGGGATGTCAGCGGTAGATTACCGTTGAAATCCCGCGGCTAACGATGCCGGTTCGGCTGCTGTGCACCGCTGAACGGGCATCGTCTCTGCGCAGTAGCTGTACTGCGCTGAGCGCTATTCGCGCAGAGCGCTAAGGCGTTAAGTCCCCAACCAATCTGCAGAGACCTCTGAGTATATAGGGCACCTTCCTACAGGAATTTGAAATAAGGTTTCTCCTGCGAAGGTGTTTGAACCCATGCCTGATTCTTTGTCTTTTGGTCTATACCTGCACATAATATATGCTCCTGTTTGTTGTGCTAGATATAACAACAATCCTGGAGAAGGACCGGACACAATGCAGTCACTAGATTCAGTTGTCAGGGCAGAGGCAGCCAGGAGCCAAGGGATTAAATGGGTTGGCAAATCTTTTAGATAAATTTCCCATGTGCATTTACTGCCTTAATAATAATTCCTGAATGTTCATTCCTGCCCCTTACTTCAGTGCTACCTGCAAACTCTCCGTCGATCTTTTTTTTTTTACTGTGAAAAAAAAAGAGTAAGGAATAGGAGGGGCCTGCAGCAGGAGAGTAATGGCTCATCCAGCTCTCCCCCCTCCGTGTCTGTATGTGACAGAGAGAGAAAGAGACTCCGTGGGTGAGGCCCTTAGGACGAACTGAAGGAGTCAGAAACATGATGTTCTGTACATATGCAGAGGGCAGCATGGTGAGAACTGAGAAAGGCTGAAGCAATCAAAGTAGGCAAAGACACAGGTACATGCAAAGACATGTTTAATGGAAAAGATTTATTATAAAGTGGCCAGACAGAGTCTATGTTGGTTCGACCGCACCTCTATCCCAGTGGTAGAAGGGGGCAACAGTAGTAATGCGGAAATGAGCAGATGGTAGAATTCCCCGGGGCTTCCTCCCAATGTTGTCCCTGGGGTGGTGCAAATGAAGGGATAAATCTTTCATTCTTTGTGGCTGAAGAGATATGTAGTTGCAGATTAATGCAGGTTGAGGTTCTTCCAGCACTTCTGTCTTGGAAATCCTCTGAACACTCACCTGGATCTTTATCACTCATAGAGAGCAAAGAATGCTCAGCACATAGCAGGGAATATATCATACACTAGTGCACGAGGCCATGCCCACCCCCATCCTGTCAGATACATCAAGAGACTTATGTTTAGCAGTGGCAGGCAGATTCCTTTCACCAGGATTGTCATTTTTAGCTGGTGACAATTCCAATGGTCTAAGCTATGCTGATTTTAAAAATTCTGAATCATGTCAGTACTTAATGTACGTTTAACTCACATTAACTCCCTGCCAACAGCATGTGGTGAGTCCCGAGGGAAGGGCAGCTTGTCATCTTCTCATGCATTCTTGGAGTGGGGAGGGGTGAGGGAGCTGCAGGAGTGTAGAGGGAAGGAGTCTGACACAGGCTGCAGCTGCTCCCGCGTCCACCACATGCTGCTGGGTAAATTTGAAATGGCCCATATATAAACTTCAGAATGCTGACAAAGGCATTTTCATAATCAGCTCACTAGGTCAGCGACTTAGATGGCCCTGGGCACCCACTTATAACACTCTAATGGGGATCCTCCATTGGGCCAGGTATAGGACATCCCCGCATCTCCTGTTGCAGAGATGAATGAAAGCCAAATTAGGAGGATTTCCTACAAGTACTCAGACCTACCCGCAACAGTAAGTTTAGTTTTGTCTGATTCCAGGGTTATAAGCTTCTAGATTTACAGGGTGGCATTCCTATACCCTTTGGCCGGCCTCATCGATTAAGTATTTGTGATGATAATTCATAACAAAATTATTATTTAGTGACAGTTTCATGTTAATAGTACATGAAACTGTCACTAAACAATAATTTTGTTATGAATTATCGTAACTATTCTACTCATACCCTTAATCTGCTATAAAACACATGTGGCTAGCGGGTGTTAGCCGGGGATGTCAGCGGTAGATTACCGTTGAAATCCCGGGGCTAACGATGCCGGTTCGGCTGCTGTGCACCGCTGAACCGGCATCGTCTCTGGGCAGTAGCTGTACTGCGCTGAGCGCTATTCGCGGGACTCAGCGCAGTACAGCTACGGCACAGAGCGTTAAGGGGTTAAGTCCCCAGCCAATCTGCAGAGACCTCTGAGTATATAGGGCACCTCCCTACAGGAATTTGAAATAAGGTTTCTCCTGCGAAGGTGTTTGAACCCATGCCTGATTCTTTGTCTTTTGATCTATACCTGCACATAATATATGCTCCTGTTTGTTGTGCAAGATATAACAACAATCCTGGTGAAGGACCGGACACAATGCAGTCACTAGATTCAGTTGTCAGGGCAGAGGCAGCCAGGAGCCAAGGGATTAAATGGGTTGGCAAATCTTTTGGATAAATTTCCCATGTGCATTTACTGCCTTAATAATAATTCCTGAATGTTCATCAAGTGATTCTGCATTCCTGCCCCTTACTTTAGTGCTACCTGCAAACTCTCCGTCGATCTTTTTTTTTTACTGTGAAAAAAAAGAGTAAGGAATAGGAGGGGCCTGCAGCAGGAGAGTAATGGCTCATCCAGCTCTCCCCCCTCCGTGTCTGTATGTGACAGAGAGAGAAAGAGACTCCGTGGGTGAGGCCCTTAGGACGAACTGAAGGAGTCAGAAACATGATGTTCTGTACATATGCAGAGGGCAGCATGGTGAGAACTGAGAAAGGCTGAAGCAATCAAAGTAGGCAAAGACACAGGTACATGCAAAGACATGTCTAATGGAAAAGATTTATTATAAAGTGGCCAGACAGAGTCTATGTTGGTTCGACCGCACCTCCATCCCAGTGGTAGCAGGGGGCAACAGTAGTAATGCGGAAATGAGCAGATGGTAGAATTCCCCGGGGCTTCCTCCCAATGTTCTCCCTGGGGTGGTGCAAATAGAACAGGGGCACAGGATTAACTTCTGCAATCAAGAACTATCTTACATCTTAGTTTTAGCTTTTCCAGAGTAGACGAGACAAAAATGAGTTCTGATTCTCCATGTTGGTAGATAGGCACAACGTTGCAGCTTGTAAACTAGTTTCTCCAAGAAGGGATAAATCTTTCATTCTTTGTGGCTGAAGAGATATGTAGTTGCAGATTAATGCAGGTTGAGGTTCTTCCAGCACTTCTGTCTTGGAAATCCTCTGAACACTCACCTGGATCTTTATCACTCATAGAGAGCAAAGAATGCTCAGCACATAGCAGGGAATATATCATACACTAGTGCACGAGGCCATGCCCACCCCCATCCTGTCAGATACATCAAGAGACTTATGTTTAGCAGTGGCAGGCAGATTCCTTTCACCAGGATTGTCATTTTTAGCTGGTGACAATTCCAATGGTCTAAGCTATGCTGATTTTAAAAATTCTGAATCATGTCAGTACTTAATGTACGTTTAACTCACATTAACTCCCTGCCAACAGCATGTGGTGAGTCCCGAGGGAAGGGCAGCTTGTCATCTTCTCATGCATTCTTGGAGTGGGGAGGGGTGAGGGAGCTGCAGGAGTGTAGAGGGAAGGAGTCTGACACAGGCTGCAGCTGCTCCCGCGTCCACCACATGCTGCTGGGTAAATTTGAAATGGCCCATATATAAACTTCAGAATGCTGACAAAGGCATTTTCATAATCAGCTCACTAGGTCAGCGACTTAGATGGCCCTGGGCACCCACTATAGGACATACCCGCATCTCCTGTTAGTTGCAGAGATGAATGAAAGCCAAATTAGGAGGATTTCCTACATGTACTCAGACCTACCCGCAACAGTAAGTTTAGTTTTGTCTGATTCCAGGGTTATAAGCTTCTAGATTTACAGGGTGGCATTCCTATACCCTTTGGCCGGCCTCATCGATTAAGTATTTGTGATGATAATTCATAACAAAATTATTATTTAGTGACAGTTTCATGTTAATAGTACATGAAACTGTCACTAAATAATAATTTTGTTATGAATTATCGTCACTATTCTACTCATACCCTTAATCTGCTATAAAACACATGTGGCTATCAGGGTTGCATCTTTTTGCTAGGTCTCATAAAGCAAACAATACAATTATGGTTCTGTATATGGATGGTAAAGGAAGACACCTAATCCATGTATTGATTGAAATATTTATTTCATGCATATTCCATCATTTACCTAATGCTAATTATTATTAGCATAGAAGTTTCATAAGTTTTCATAGAAGATAAAAGGCAAATATTAGCTCCTGGGCATGCAGGATGAACAGTAACATAACACAGTGACAAAACCACAAATGCAATACATAGATTTTATAATTTTTTTTCTCTAATCATACGCATCAAATAAAGTTTTGATATTGGTCCCATAAGTTAGGATATCGTAAAATACAGAAACCTCTCATTATTGGAGCGGATATGTTGGAAGGCTAGACTAGCTTGATACTAGATACAATTGCTGGTGTATTTTTCTTGGTTAATGAAATAAAAGCTACGAGGTGACACCTGAAAGGTTGTTTTCACACATAAGGGCACATTTACTAAGGACTTTATGCCAGTTTTCTGTCAGATTTTGCACTTTCTTTGTAGGGCAAACTGCTTGCGCAGGTATTTAAAAAGTGTCTGCACCAGAAATGTGTTGCACATGACCGTTTTGCGTCTCAGCTGCACTAGGCTTCAGGCAACACAAATTAGGGGGGGTACGGTGCTCAGTCCGACCATGCGCCAGATTTAACATGCAAGAGCGACAGAAGTGTGTTGCACGCCCCCATGTTAAAGATAGACCAGAAAAAAGTGGTGCACTCTGTCGGGCCAGTTCATGAAGAACCGGTGCCAGAAATCCTGAATCTGGCGCAAACTGGATTATATACAAGCAAGCCACACTTTGTGCTGTTTGAACCATTCTTAGTAAATCTGCCACATTATGCTCCATTTTTAAATTGGCAAAGAGAAACCCAGATGTGTTTATTCCTAAAAGTTTGCGTTCGGAACTAGTGACGCATATTTTTCTGGTTGATTAGACAAACCATGTGTTGCTGGTTCCAAAACATCATTTAAATGTGAACACGGCAAAAAAGACTAACATAAGACGCAAGTCTAGTCTATTTCTTCACAATAATTTCCATAGTAATATACTCTGCATTTTAAAAGTCTTTAGATCCTTTTACTTTTGCCTTGTGCTAAAATCAAAAGTCCTCCACAAATCTGCACTCAATATCCCATAGTGAGAATGTGAAACCTGCATGTGTCATCCCTACAGAAAAGCAAGGTGGTGACCACATCATGCCATGGCAGCAAGACTGATTACAGATGAGGGAAAGCTGAATGGAACATACAGACATATACATAAAGGAAACCTAGCATCAGAAAATCTACCTATTAAGATAGATAATTGAGGCAGTTCTGAAGGCAAAAGGGGGTCCAACCCGTTACTAGCATGGTGTACCTAATAAAGTGGCCGGTGAGTGTACATAACAGTATATGGACATATGCAGTACAATATAGATATTAATGGTGCACTTCCATCATTCTTTATTGCTTGAGGTCGGATGACAGGGCCCCCTTACACTACGGGCCCCACCTGCTACCTGCTACCGCTGTAGTTACGCCCCTGCACACACAGATCTGCTACATTCATTCATTTACATACACAGATTTGCTACATCCATTCATTCACACACACAGCTCTGCTATACAAACACCACATAGGAACACTGCTATACACACTGGGCACTGCTACATACACTGGACTCTGCTAGGCACACAGAAACACACACTGAGTAAGCACTGTATACACAAAAACACACAAACAGACCTGCTGTACACACACACAGAAACACATACTCATCTCTACTATGCACATACACAAGGAACACAATGGTCACAATTACACATAGAAACACACACAACCCTGCTACATACACAAGGAACACACTGGGCACAACTACACACAGAAGCACATACTCAGCTTTACTATAAACACACATGGAGCACACTGGGTACTACTACACACAGAAACACACACTTATCTCTGCTTTACACAAACACAAGGAACACACTAGTGTGCACAGAAACACACACACAGTTCTGCTATTCACACACACACTAGGCAGTACTACACACAGAAACACACACCCAGATCTACTATACACACAAACAGAACACACTGGGTAGCACTACTCACACACTACTATACATATACACAAGGAGCACACTGGGCACTACTACACATAGAAACACACACACAGAAGCCCCCCCCCCTCCTTCTTCTAAGCCTGTCCCTGCACCATCTAAGTTCTCTGCTCCATCATCAGTAGCAGGAGGATGTGTTGTTCGGGAGCAAGAATCCTCTAAGAGACGCCTTTTGTTCGTGAACGACGGGAGCCAGCTCCCCTCAGTGAGCCGATAGCTCACTTAACCCTGCCCCTTACTGGTTCACCATACCCCCTTTAACCCAATACAATCAGGTTAAAAGTGGAGTGGTGTGGGTTGATTGACTTGCCTGCGGCTCCCTATTATATATTTAATAAGGAGCCATTCAGGAGCCAGAAGAGCCGGCTCTTCTTAGTGAGCGGAGCCTAATGAGTCAGCTCACTAAGAAGAGATGGATTTCCCATCACTAGTAGCTTGAGGGCCTTTAGTGTCTGCCTTCACTCCAGGTCGTGTAGGTAGTGACCATGGCAGGACACCCTGGAGAGAGCAGTGTGGAGGTTGTGCTCTTTGGAAGATCATGTGAAGCACCTCACCCGATCTCCATTACAGCGGTCAGTAGGGTCTGGCAGTGCTGGCTCCTCCTGACCATTCAGACTATAAGATGCAGGCACTTTTTAGCAAGATTTTGTCCAGAAATATCCAAAAAAATATGATATTTATAATATAATATGATATTTATATTTATAATATGGTGATTTTGTTGGGAAAAAAATGTTTGCTTACATTTTTTTTTATTTGATTGGACCCAGTCGGCGGGTGCTGGTTTGTGCAGTTACCCTTAAGCAACAGTGTTTTGCCCTGCAAACTCCATGGCATGTCAATTATTGCTCAGGGTTCAGTCATGGAAATGCAACAAAGGTTGGCAGTCTAATCATCTATACCGGAATCTCACATGAAAGCCAAAGGGAAAACCAGCTATACATAAAGGAAACCTAGCATCAGAAAATCTACCTATTAAGATAGATCTGATGGTAGGTTCCCACTGACCTTCTTAACCCTAATCTAACTTTAGCTAATCCTTGAATAGTCTCTAGTTAGTTTATCTAACTAATATGGTAATTTAAGGCAGGGGCTACTGAGGCGTGGAGTAGCCTTTCCGGCAGAGCGACCAAAGGCTACACAATGTCTCAGTAGTCTCTGCTGTCCTGCTTCTGCATTCTCAGCTCCTTCAGGCGACACTATGCGCAAACTCATATCTATACAGAGCGCACATGTATAGTCGCACCCAGTTGGCTCAGGAGTCAGAACTACTGCGCTTGCGCTCTGCATAGATCTGAGTCTATGCAGAGCGCACACGCACAGTGGAGGGGAGGACGTGGAAGCAGGACATGAACACGATGGGGACGAGAAGGTAGGCAGGAACAACAGGGGCTACTTGGGTGTAGAGTAGAAAAGCCTTTGCTCCTGCTGCCCCAAATGAATACTCCACACCCCAGTAGCCTCTGCCAGAAATTAGCCTATTAGTTAGATAAACTGTAGTTTATTGTGGAAATTATTCTAGGATTTTCTAAGCCAGTGGGAACCTACCAACTGAACTACCTTGATAGGTAGATTTCTGATGGTAGATTTCTTATAATGTATACCTGATCCGCAGTGCTCTGCACAACAATAACCCTTATTACACAGTCAAGCCAATATAGGCGTGGCTTGAGGGCAATTCTGTCCTGGGGTGGCACAGCCAGAGCCCTGACTTGACAAAAATCTCTGCAAAGACCTGAAAATGATAGTCCACATACAACTTGATTGACCTTGAAAGGATATGCAGAGTAGGATGGCAGAATATTTCCAAATCCAGCTGTGAAAATGTATAAGGGTAATACCCAAGAAGATGGAAGGCTGTTAACTTCGCTTTAAATAAGCACCAAGGGTCTGAACACCCTTGGCAATATTTATATTTTTACTTAAACAAAAATTTGAAAAGACTTTTATCATTCTGCTTTATCTTAGTCATTATGTGATATTGAGCACAGAAAAATAGGGGTAAACTTGAATGAATGTCAGAATGCAACATAACAAAATGTGATGTAGGGTCTGTAGGCTTTGAATGCAGTGTATGATTTTATTCCCTATCCAGTTTCACTGGTTCAGTAGTAAGTACACAAAACACAATAAAAGAATCAAAACTGTGATAAATTCTAGAACAAAGAACCTCTTAATGCCTGCCAGCATACACACATTCTCTTACTTCATTATCATTACATCTTCCAGCACTCTCATCTGTAAGAAAAATATACCTTTAGTATAAAGTGCTCATACTGCCTTTGAAAATTGTGTACACACGGTATATAAAATGTTTATGGCAATTTATTGTGACCAAGTAGTATATATAAGGCATGCCTTCTTCTTCACAGCTTTTGTATATGACATCTTGCCTTACATCTACACTTCACCTCTTGCACCTCATGTACATATTTATTGTACGTCCTCTCACTATTGTGATATTCAGTGTTCTGCCTTAGATTCAGGAGTCATTTGATCTTTCACATTTACTGCACAATCTCATGTCTCATGGTGACAGCTTTGGTCACAGCATGAAATGTAACTTGTGTTTTCTATTCCAACAAACTTCTTGACTTAATGTATGTTTCTATCTAGAAAGAGCCACGTATATCTTATTGGTAATGTTTAAGTCTTCTTTCCCTGTTGAAGTTCGCTTAACCAAATAGTGTGCATTTTAGAGACATTACCAGTCATGCTTTGCTTTCCATGCTGCAGCTTTTTTTCCACATTCTTCAAGTGTGAACCCAAACTTAAAAGTTATTTCTTGTTCTTTCTTACAGTGAACCCCATGCTGTCATCTACATGTCTAATCCCCCCTCCCATCACCTAGATCTTACTAGGGTTTCTTTCTCTCATCTTCCATACTCCCCGTGTCTGTTCGTTTGGAATTCCCATCCAGTCCTCCCATACACAGCATTTCCTCAGGAATAGTTTCCAGCTCATCACACTGCAGAGCCTGAGTGATTAGCATCAGCTCCTCGCAGAGTGTCTCATAGCGATACCCGACCCTTATATCAGGCACATTAGTTCTGCGAATATCATTTCCCTCTGGACCTTCTCGCAGATAATTAGGCCCCAGCCAATAACTTTTCACCTGTAGTAATATAAAAAGAAAAAATGTCATAGCTTTATAAGCAAGACAGTAACAACTATTGCCTGATAAGTATTAAGTAAATACAGAAAGTTCTTAATAAAACTATAGCCAACATTAGTCACCAATATCCAAGGACCAAGGACATTCAAGTGTTATGTAGCATCCCTGTAACCATACCATTGTGTGTTCAGTAAGCGTAAGTACAGTTGGTACACTAGTTAGTTTGCTATGTGAGATCTCTACATTAATCTGCGCTGAGCAGGCTTCTGATTAGATATTGCAACAGAGAAGACTCGCCCAGTGCCCCAAGGCCAGTTAAAACTCATTTTCACAATCTTTCTGCTACTAACACGCACAAAGTTATGATTACACAGTATGATTCATTAAATTGGCTGTTGAAATGGAGATTTAATGTGAATGTTATATTTCAAGTTAGGAAAGAGTGGCTATTAATCCATTTGGATCAAGAGTGTACAGATATAGGCATGACCAGTACTACATAATGGCTTTTCTTTATCTCCTATGTAAACAGATTCTTAATCTACCATATATTATCTATAGAGATAACAACCATGTATTAAATGAGGATTTTAATGTGCATTTAGCCATGGATATCATCTAACACATTAGTTGTGGTAAAACATTCTATAATTCTATTCTGTATAATTAAAGCTGTAATATTATATACGTATATATCATAATAGAAAAGTACTGCAATTCTCTAAGAGTCTTAGCTAAAGTGCCATTAAATGGCCTGTAGTATTGCATGTTGTAATGATATTGCAGATGTAAGATTTTGTTACCTTGTGAGGAAAGCCACTCATCAAAACACTGTTTCTGGCAAGTTCACACATATCACATGAGCTAAGTTTCCACACTTGAGTAGCAATGCTGTATTCTTCCATTAGAGGCTCCTGAAAAAAGACTGTGTGTAAGATAGTATTCACCGTACAAAATAAAATGACCCCATCATAGAAGCCAAATCATTTTGTTACAAATCTTATCTTCTAGATACCTTGGTGAAATGAAACTGTAGAGGGTCATCTGTGGACAGTGATACCATGAGGCCACGTGACAGAAAATCAGGGAGTGGATTCCGGTGATAGCTCAGAAAAAGGCTGTTATTACTCAGGGGAGACATGGCAATGCCAATCTGTGCAAGATAGTACAGATACTGCAACACAGGGGCCTACACAAAGAAAAGGACAAACAATAATGAAGACAAGACAATAAATATTAGTGTTTAGCCTTTAGTTTGTAACACTCATAACAAACCTAAAATATATAACTCATAGTCTTACAGCCCCTGTTTCCTGTGCATAAGTAGCCAGTTGAGACTATTATAGTAATAGGAATGACCTTGGCCAACCCCCCTCCCAAAGAGCAGGCTGGGGTTGATGCCGGCCCCAAACTTCCCTGCTGATATTGGGGTTGCCGCTGGCTCCAGAACTCCCTGGCGAGGGCCTCAGAACCGCCTGGCAAGACTGGGGCTGGTGCTGGCCCCCAGACCTCCCTGGGGCTTTTTTAATTCATTTTTTTGTTTGTTTTTTAATTACATTTTTTATACAGGGGCAAATACAGGGCTTTTCTTTTATATAGATCACAGATGACAGTGGTCTAATGGTAACAGCCTGTTGGATCACTTATCAGTGATCTATATACAGAAACATGCAGAGAGGATGCACATAGATTCTCTCTGCAGCTTCTCACTGTATACAGGGGACTAACTTGATCCTTCTGATGGCAGTGTGCGCACGAGTGCACACAGCCATTGGACGGGACAGAGCTACTCACTGCTCCAGCCCATGGCCGATGTAAAACGTCATGTGACCTGAGCTCTGGTCACATGACCTTCAGAGCTGCAAGCTGGCCTGGCGGGGTGGCACTGCTTTCCTGGTGACAGCGTACGGCTGCTATCAGGTTTGCAGTAAGCGCCCGCACCAGTCATGCCACCAGCTAGTGCCTAAACAAGAAGTAATAGCAATAACCTGGACTGACCACTACATAGAGAATTTGTTTCCGGTTTCATTTTCAGCTGCTCTCAATAATGAGTGTTGAATCTCTGCCAATCTGATATTGACATCTGTTAACCTCTACCGAATATAGATATTTTTTTTTCATTTGAAAAAGGGTTTTATTATTTTTTGTAATTACACTTTCTGGATTTCAAGGAGTAGATACCATACATATTCTTTGTTTTATGTATACTTTTGATTAGGAAAGAAATGCCCTAAAAGCTGAAGTGTTCCTACTGTCAAATATGATAAAAATGTCTTTTCCACTTGAACTGAACCTTACTTCACTGATAAATCTTGTAGCGAATAAAAATGGATTCTATAAATATAGATAGCAGCTGATGATTGGCTCAAACAGCATTATTTATTCTGATACCTTATAGAGAATGGCTGGACACATCTTCACAGCTTGCTAGATTTTGCAAGCAGGGTCCCCATTCCTATGTTGTATGTGAACACGTAATTACCCTGTAATGTCTTATTCTGTTTATAAATGCACCCCATGATCTGTTGTGCTTTTTTTGGGTGCCTGCCCCCTGTTTGTTTTGTAATTACAACATATAATTTATTAGCATATTAGTTGGGGAGTCTTGTAATGTACAAAAAGTGTGGTATGGACTCTCGGGATAGGGATGTCATATTACCACTTTACACGGCACTGGTTCGGCCACATCCTGAGAATATGCCTGCCCATTCTGGGCACCGGTCCATAAAAAAGGAATCCCTGGAGCTTGGAGAGGGTCAACGGTTAGAGCCACAAAAAATGATACGGGTATGGAGGGTCTCAGTATGAGGGAAGGAAAGGGAAAGATTAAAACAACTAGATTTATTTGTCTGGAAAGAGAGACAACGACGAGGGGACATGATTCAATTTATTTAAAATATATGAATTGGCAATACAAAAAATATTGGTGGGTAAGTTGTTCAGATTAGATCATAATCAAAGAGAGGGGGGGCACTGTCTCCGTTTGGAGAAATCAAGGTTTATTTAATCACCAGAGGAGAAGGGGCTTTTTTACGATGAGAACGGCAATCTGGGGAATAGGCCTGCCTCAGGCGCTGGTCAAAAGCAGGGACAGCGGATGGCTTCAAGAAGGGTTTTTAGATGACTTTGTACACCTAAATAACATGAAGGTTATGATTATATAGACGTTGTTCTCCTAAATCCCTTCCTCATCACCCTGCCCCTTCCTTGGTTGAACGATGATGGAACAAGTGTCTTTTTTCAACCGTAGAAACTATGATAACTATGAAACGGAATGAATGAGATGGAAAATCCCCATATACGGCTGCATATACTCCCAAATCCCCCCCTTAGCACTCACTATAAATATTAATATAAACAGTTTAAAAATCAATAAACAACATTAGGGTATGCCGCATCCAAAAATGCCGCCAACCGATCTATCAAGTATAATAAGGGGTTTTTCACACTGCGTTTAACCCATAACGGAAAAATCGCGCCCAAAGTCGAGAAATGGCAATTTTTTGCCCATTTGAAAAATCTAAAAAACAAATATGTTAAAAAAAAGTATCAAAAGTTCGCGCGGAGTCCTAAAAAGTTATAAGACAAACAGTTAGAAAACGGCCATCAAAAGTAGACAAAAAATTTACACCAATCAACAGCTCAGCTACACCAAAGTATGAAAAATGTTATTGGCGGCATTGTCAGGGTCGGCTAGGGAGGAATGCTGGGAGAGTTCTGTGTTCTTCTGCTGTGGCCAGCAGCGTTCTCGACCCCCGGAAGCTTATCATTTTTTTTATTTTTTTTTTGCTTGCAAACTCCGACCCCCGCTTCTTCGTCAAGAGGCCAGCGGTCTGTGAAGATCTCGCGCTGTCTAGGAGTTGTGTTCGGAAACTGCCTGGGAATCGTTTGCTAGGGGCAGGGGTACCTATGCATGGGGACCTGAGTTCTTCTGCAATCCCTGGAGGGTTAATTCCCAGAGCTTCCAGGCTCGCATATCAAGAGTTTCGGAGGGGCAGAGTTTTCTGGCTGCTAAGTGCCAGCTCAGCGTCAGCATTCCGTCACTGTCCGTAGTGATATCAAGTCTGCACTTCATAAACAAATCGACAACCCTGCAGGCATTAGGTGGACGTGCTCTTGATCTTTGTTGTTGTAAAGACCGTCGGCTAGTTTTTGACATTGACTCTTGTGCTTACTGATTTTGCTCTTGACTGATCTCTCCGTGTGACTCCGGTTAGTATTACCCACTCTTTTGTGGTCTATTCAGTTTCCTACAACTACTTCTTGTGGTTCCTTCCCACAAATTGTCATATTTCGAGTCTTCAAGTATTCGCCCCATCCAGTGGGGGGGCTATTAGGAGGGACAGAGAGTTGGTGACAAGCTCAGGGCAGCACTACACCCTGATTTACTTCTTGTTTACCCAACCATACAGAGCCCAGAGAAGATGCCAACAATCCCCCCAAAAAAATTTGTACAGCGAGGTTTTTAATTTTTGGATAAGATGTATGAAAACATTTAATAAATACCGATTACACACAATTCGCCCTCTCACACTCCCCCTAATTTGTACCGCGTGACCCAAATAATAAAGTATACAGTCATATGGGGCACTCAGTGATAATTGCTGTACAATCCGATTCCCCAAAAGCAACAAGTCGCAAAGTGTGTTTTTATTTCATCCATTTTCACAATTCACTGCATATCAGATATTTTTCTTCCTGTCTCCCAGTACACGGCAGGAATATTAATACTTGCACTATAAGTACAATTTGTTTCGCAAACATAAGCCGTCACAATCTATGCTTCTTTATTTTTATGTGGACAACAAATAAAAAATCAGTTAGAGCAATTTTTGAAGTGGTGGAGTGAAAACCATGCGAAGTGAAACAACTTAAAAAGCAATCCAAGGCGTTAAGCGTGGGTTAAAAATTTAAAAGAATAAGACCAAATACCTCAGTCTTCTGGTCAAGGTGTCCGGCTTCCCTGTCGCCTGTCTTCCCTCCACTGACCTGACGCGGCCGCATCAGTGCTTCACCGTCGTCCTGCAGCATCAGCGAGGCAACCACTTTAAACGGCGCTAGGTACACGACCACCCTGGCCCTGCTGCTTAGGACAGGTTTTTCGCTGCCACGGCTGCAGCTCTTGCAGCAAATGAAGGAGCATCACTTTACGGTTGCCAGCCAACACAGCTGTGTGGCCCCGCCACGCTGGCCCGGGTCCTGCCGGGTGCTGGTGCCGCCCTGTCTATTATTGCACTAATTAACTGCAAATCTTGGGATAATACTTGGGAGGACCTTTCGCCGTATTAGGACTAATTGTCTGAAAGCAGTGCATTACTCTTTTTGTAATCTTGCTTGGTGCATATTGTTTGTAAAGTTTGACTTAGTGAGTTGTATTCGAACGGAAATAGTGTGGTTAATAACTCTCTCAAGCAATAACTGGAGACATCTGAGCTTTGGTGTGGGAAGCACGTAAATCCGCCAGGCAGCCAGAGTTGGCACCGGTTTCGGGGCATGTAATAAACCCAATTGCATCAGTGAGATTGCAAAAGACATCTCACTCTAGTCCAAATCTGGTATACAGAACACATTCAACCGCACGTCAGTTCCCAGGGGGCGCAAATCCTCTCAGGCACATCCTTGTCTTTCCCCATCATACAAGACTTGAAATGGATAGGTCGAACACTCGCTTGTTTCTCTCAATCAATATGAAGTTCTTTATTGTGTCCATGATAAAAAGCTAACGCCTACAGCATAAATGAATACGAGGCTACTGAGCTTTTGACCGCACTTTTCCGACCCAAATTATGTCTTAGTCCATAGATGACATACAAAACAATAGATGTGGAGAAATATTCACACGAAATAAACTACGCAGGCACCTCGAGATTGGCTCCCTTTTATCATCTGGCTCGTGCCCTTACGTAATCTTGGTTCAACACCCAATGCAAATACATACAGCCACATTTCTACCTATGTCAACATCAACCTTCCTAACCAATAAAAGGCAAGACCCACACTTGTTACACATTGAGAATTTGCCGTAATTAGCAATTGCATAAAGTGAATGTTTCAGTTGCATAAGAGGAGGACTTAACTTTGTCTACCAGATAGGGAGACCCACAACAGGGGAATGTGTTGTCCCCTAGACATGTGTTGGTTAAGCACAATCCAAAACAACCCTGGTTAAAGAGAACCGTCATGCCAAAATAACTCCCTAAACGCTAAATAATATTTTCATATAAACTGCCGATTAGAGAGCATTGCCTTATCCCTTCTTGTCCCTCTACATGCCTTGTATCCTAGCAATGAGGGCCAAAGCTGTTGCAAATGACCTCGTGAAGGTCCTCAATCGAAGCATTAGCATATTCAAGCTGCTCCACCTTATTCCAATGAGTGGAGCACAGCCCACCCCCGGCTTGCATGATGACAGCCGTATATGGATTCGTGAGGCTTGTATAATGATGTGCGGCGTCTCAGGGTGCGGGCATGGGACACATGCCCCCATGCAAGGGCATGTGTGTGGCATTGTGTCGTGTGTATAGAGAATTACAACAGCTCCAAGGCAGGCCATGTTACAGCAGACACATGTCAAGATTCATCGTGTATAGCTGTATGGTCGTGCTCCCATGTGTATTAGGAGGATGCAGCAGTATAAAGCAGGATGCAGCACATCCACACTAGCATGCTTTTACGAACATTACACACAGACATGAGCGAGTGGGGGGAGAGGTGAGGGGGTAACAGGCGGTGAGAATCACGCCTCTGCTTACGCATCGTGACCAGACCTCATTCACATGAATAAAACATAATGATTTACAATGAGTGTAATGAAATAACTAGATAAGGCTGGAGTAGGATCACTTGTGAAGCTTGCTCAACGTATGTAATGACAGGACTAGTGACACAGAACGACTGAACACGGTTGTCCTCTTAAGTACTGAAGGTGTTTTTAAAATGTGAACTGTAATATTGCTCTCATTTCTGCCGACACAATAAATTACCCACACAATATGTAAATAGATTGACACAGAACTAGCCTACAAAATGTGTATTTGTAACCAAGACTTACGGGGTTTTGCGAGTCATCGGGATTGCTAAAAGAACGCAACCCAAGAAACACATTAACTTGAGTCACACAACAGAGAACACAAAATCCATCACAAATGCAGGCACGAAACTGTTAGTATATAGCCCGACAGGTGGAACAGAGACTGGCTGCTGTTATTTTGACAGTGCTAAAATGAGTAAACTAAATAATAGGAAGAAGTGAGTCTAGGAGAAAACCTGCTGAGGGATTTGTTTGGATTTTCACTAAAGATGCAGTTTTCCAAAAAGGTCTCAATGTCAAGGATGACTGCTGCTTTAAAACTATCGATGTTTTTTCCTTTCCTTATCTTTTTTTAATATGCAAGGTTTTGTAATGTGATTTTTTGTCAAATACACTTGTAACTCGGGTGCACATTGAAAATTTGTGTCTTTAACATAATAACTGATACCTGACACCCACTAATGAGGGCCAATCGAGATTACTTCTGGTGATAGAGTATATTTGCCCACATAGAGTTCGCTTGTATCTATAACAGAAAGACTGAATTCAGACGTCTGAAATGGTTCAGGTAGGACTCTAATGTGCTCATGAATGTCAGAAGCAGGGTAGCATCTTTTATCAATGATCCAATTACACGAATTCATCGTTGATTGAATGAGACACAAATTGAGGTCCCGACCTGCGATCCATTTCAGACAAAGCCCACTCTAAAGGGAACAAATTGTCAATACAATTTACTTGTTGAAAAGGATCTCAGAGTACAGTGCCACGGAGTAGCCTCTTCTTCTCCTGACCCGAAGAGGCTCTCCACGTCCCCCAGTAGCTTCTCTGGAAAATGTGCATTAAGGTCAGATAAAGTGACTTAGCTTTCGAAAGCATTATAGAACTTAGGTAAGACAGACTTCGTAGGTTAATAGGAACCTATTTTACCGAACTTTCTGCCACAGCCCTCTCAAAAAATCTATAACTTTTTATTTTTCCATGTTACAGCAGTACATGGTTATATTAGTTAATTATTGCGTAACAAATTATCACTTTCAAAATGGTTGTTTATCTTAAGATTCCATGCCCTGTACTGGGGAAGACTGGGAAAGCTGCAGTGAAATTGGAATAACCGCAATATGTGCCGTATTCTGTGGCTTGGATTTTTACGGCTTTTCCACTGTGCGCACCCAAATACATGTGCTACTTTATTCGGGGTGGGTGGATTGGTTCGACTCGTCTCCGTTTGTGCTCCGAGTAAATGGCGTTACGTGGGATACAGCAAATGTGTATAGGTTTAATACCTTGTTTTTCATACATCTTACAAAAATTAAAACCTTGTACAAAAAAACTTTTGGTGGGGGATCTCTTGCCATCTTCCGTGCCAATAACCTTTTCCAGTACTTGTATACTGAGCTTTGGGAGGTGTCGTTTTTTGCAGCTTTTCGATTGCGTTTACAATGTTGATCATTTTTAGGACTGTCGACTACCCAATGCGGTTCATATTATTTTTAACTGTTCAGTAATATTTATATCATTCAGGGAAAGGGGTGATTTGAGGTTTTAGTTTCTTTTCATTATATATTAATTTTTTTAATTGTCTTTGTACTATTTTTTAGACATCCCTAGTGTCTTTAACCCTAGGTTTGTCATACGATCCTTATCATATACTACCATACTACAGTGGCATGACTAATGTGGGGATTTACTCGTCAATTATTCCAATGTGCCTGATATGAGATGTCAGTTTATTTTGAGTACATAGAGAAACTCTGGCTCTCGGGGATATACCCCTTAATAGGTGAACTCTATGTTAGTTCCATATAAATCTCCTTGGTAGCATACTTTGGAACAACGGTTGGGGGAAAAATTTTAAAGGATATATGGTCCTATTCCTTTACTATACATTCCTTAGAGAGCAGGCCAAATGAACGGTAAGGGTAGGAGAAGCTTGTTGGGATAATTGACTAAGTGTCACTATCCTGTTGCGCCTCATATGGTTACATTGTAGCATTCTCGATAAGAAACAAGTACAATCCATTGTTTGATTGTTGTGGCTTCATTTCTTTCTTAATTTTATGTGGATGGTTTTGACCGTGGGGGCATATGATATCAAGTCCATCAACCCCATATCTATTAATTATGAGAGGTCCACTACTACCAGAGAACTGAAGGACAGAGGATGAAATACCCTCCATACTCCTACTAGGCTTATACTACATGTCGTTGCCAATATGAACTCTCCGTAATCACCTTCGCAGGGATACGTCGTATACGTATTAGTAGTGCACAGTGAATATGTTTCTACCTAGAAGAAAAGTCTTCTTCCGTTGTATTGTGACGAAAATAGAGAGTGGACTTCAACGTTCTCCATTCCGTAAGGTATTGAAGAGTTCCGGAAATCTTTATTCATTATGCACAACAAAATTTGTGGTAATAGACGCTACCCGGCCAGTAAGAGTGTGAGCAACTGTTAGGCTTGTGGCCAAACCCACGTCCACGACACATGAACACTCATCTTGTTCATCAAATACATAGAATGTTGTACATACGGGTCATTACCATGTCATTGGAGTTGGGAAAGCGAGGGGGAAAAAAGCAAATGTGACCCGTATTTTAATTGTACCAATTTGTAGTACAAATACACATAGTTTTTGCTTTGATGACCAGAAAAGAACAAAAACTAATGCTTATGGGTGTATAACTGGGTGATGGGTTCCACCATTGCGCGTACCACAAGTTACTTACGTGCCTGTCTCGCTACAACATCCCCACAAGCCCTGCCCTATCTCTTATACACTCCTTGTGTCGGCCACGTCAGCTCCCTGGTTGAACCTTTTAAAAAAATTTCACAAATGAAGTTTTTTTCCTATAAATAAATGCAAAATATATCCAACCAAATTAACTCACTAAATAAAGTGCAACATGGTTACTTAAAAAAAAGCTTACTACAAAAAATCACTGGCAAGTATAGTTTCCAAAAGATATACCCCTATAAAAGTAACCATGTCAGGATTCAAAAAGTGTCTGGCACCTTAATCTACAAACATGGCTGCAATCCTTAATGGGGTTAACCCATATAAAATACTATATATATCGAGTCATTAAAAAAATGTAAAAATGGTTGAAAAAACCTCACCTCGGCTTACTACAAACAGTGTCCACCTTCCGAATCCCCCCAGCAGCTCCTCTTCTATGAGCGATGCTCTATCATCGGCTCAGTGTCCCCGCCTGGTGTGCTTCGCACAGATCATGCGTCAGCCGCTCCCTCTGAAATTCTACTACCCGTGTTTCCCCGAAATAAGACAGTGTTTTATATTATTTTGCTCTAAAGAGGCAGAGGCTCTTAGTTTTCAGGGGATGTCCTTATTTTTCCATGAAACACGATATTATGTATTGGTGAACAAAAAATCACTTCTCTAACATTCCTGATAAATCGTCCAAACTCTGAATTTCATGCGTTATTTCTTATAGATCTTGGCCACAATCTCTCCATTTTGTAAGCACTTTCCATAAATGACCCTTCTTATCCGGGAAACTGCTGGATCACATGTTGCAGCACACAGCCGGGTGACTTTACTTCCATGAATTCTCCCCATGTCACAACCTTCTGCAGGCACCTAAAAAGATTCCTATACTAATGTATGGGCGCGGGTGAGCCGCTGCAATGAACTGGCACTAGGGTCTTATTTTCAAGGAGAGGCCTTATATTTACGAAGCCTAAACAAAATTTTACTAGGTCTTTTTTGCGGGGATGTCTTATTATAGTGGGTAAAACAGGGTATTTCCAGCCAGATCGGCACACACTATATGTTCAGCATGTCGAGGGCATTGAGTGCAGATGGCGGAGCATCGCTGTATAAAAAAAATGAGCCTGCTGGGGGGATGTAATGACTTGTGAAGGTGAATGCACTGTTTTTTTTCTTACAGGCATTAAAATTGGGGGCAAAAGGGGTGCAAGCTATATATACTAGGAGGGCTGGCAGCTTTATACTACAGATGTTGGCATCTAAATACTAACATGGGGCTGGTCTAGCTATTAGTTACCACAGGGGGGGGCATCTATATACTACAGGGGGGTGGGCAGTCCATATACTCACATGGGGTTTGGCAAGGCTATATACTACAGGGGTGCAAGCGATATACCGTATTTTCCCGGAATATAAGGCGCACTTAAAAGCCTTGGATGTTCCTGGAAATCCAAGTTGCGCTTATATCGTCGGGGCGCCCTATGTAGGCGCTGGGCAGGGACCATACTTACATAGGTCCCCCGCTAACCGGAGACAGCAGATCTCCAGCGTGGAACTGCAGATCCAAACGCGCGCAACGAACAACTCTCCAGAACTTCTGCGCGTCTCATCCCGATGGCAGATCTCTGCTGTTCTCTAGCGGGGACACTAGTGTAAGTATGGTCTGCTGCCTCCTCCACTCCCCCCTCACTTCCTGCTCACCTTTCCCGCGTTCCCCGTGCGTCTCGTCCCGTCGGCGTCTCCCGTCCGCCCCCGGACCTCCGCCACGCACCCCGACCCTGCACCTTATAGTCCGATGGCCTTATATGGAAATATTACATTATATAGGCGCATCGGTGACTAATGCCCTTATATTCCGGTGCGCCTAATGGCCGCGAAAATATGGTACTACAGGTGGCTGGCAGTGCTATATACATACAAGGGCCTGGCCTTAGACTCTACAGGCGTCTTGGAAGGCTATAACCACAGCAGGGGTGCAGTCTATATCTACAGGGGGGGGCAGTTCATATACTACAAGGGGTTGGCAGACTATATACTACAGGGGCTTGCATACTATATACTACCGGGGTTGGCAGGATATATATACTAGATGCCTGGTGGCTAGGGCTGCCAGCATAGTCTACAGGGGGCTGGCGGGTTATATACCCTCAGGGCGGCCAGGCTTTCCTGTATACTACAGGGGGGCAGGCTGGGTCTATACTACAGGGGTGGCAGGCTATATAATCGACAAGGGGCTGGCCAGTCTATACTAAAGGGGCTGGAAGGCTATATACCACAGGGGGGGGTGGGGCAAGTCCTAATATACCAGGGGGTGGCAGTTATATACTATCTAAAAGGGGTGGCAGGTATATACTGACAGGGTCTGGCTGATGATATACTAACTATACAGGGGTGTTGGCAGGGACTATACTACTCTAAGAGGCTGGTGCTATGGGGCCTGCCAGGCTATATCTACGAGGGGGCTTGCGGTTGGGTTATAGTACTGCAGGGGCTTGGCAGGCTTGCGGTGATACTACAGGGGCAGGCGTGGGTCTATATCACAGGGGTTGGCAGGGATATACTACAGGCGCGTGGTCTGTCTCGGCTAATATGTACGGGGGATGGCTGTGTCTGGCTATATATTCAGGGGCTGGCAGGCTTATACTACAGAGGTCTGGCAGGCATATATATACGGTGACTGGCAGGTTTACTACATACAGGGTCGTCGGGCAGGTATATACTACAGCGGGCGGCAGGCTATATAGTACAGCTGCTGGCGGCTTGGATTTACAGGGGGCTTGCTGGCTACATCTGGGGAGCTGTGATACATGCATCCTTTCCCAACTTCACTAACATCGAGTCATAGGTTTTCCAGGTTTCAAAATAGGAGTCTCGGCTTATATTTCGGATCGCGTATACTTGAGTATATACGGTACGATTAATTTGGTATGTGTCTTTTGGACTGCACAGTCAAAGCAGTTAAAATAATTCACCCTATAATATTGTCTTATCATTTTTTTCTGGTAACAGGCAGGCGTGGATTTCATCTTTTGTATTTTACGACCACACTGTGGAAGAAGCTGGCCTATTCACCATCTTGTTTCTGGATTCATGCTGTCTCAGAACATTCTCTCATGGGCTCTGCTACGCAAGTGAGGCTTACAAGCAATTTTGTACCTGAGTGAAGTTGGCCCCCCCACCTTGTCAAATCAAACAAAAATTGGTGTCAAACTGTGTGGCTAACGTTTGTGCTGGTGTGGCAGCAAAATTTTGTTTGTGCGCATCGTTTTCGAGGATTTTAATGAAAGTTTCCAGAGGTCAACCAACCCCCCCACATTGCCCAAATCAAACAAAACTGGTGCCGAACAATCTGATACATTTGTGCTGCGCACATTTTTGTTTGTGGCTGCTTTTGTTTTGATATATGAACAAAAAAATAAGTTCAAAAAGTTCAAGCAGCCTCCCCCCCCCACATTAAACCGAATCAACAAAAACTGGTGTCAAACGTTAGTGCTGTTGTGCTGGTTTGTGCAGAAACATTTTTGTTGTGCCGCTATAATTTTTAAGTTATGTTCAGGTGTTTTGAGGTGTTTAGGATGAAACTGGTAAAAAACAAACCAGTGACACTTCCCTGGTTGTACACCTGGGGAGCTACCAAAGACATTGTACTTGGAAGAAAATAAACTCTGATGACCTCTGCAAAAAAGTATGATATATTAAAAATGAATAGCGGCACAAACGAAAATTTGCTGCACAAACCAGCACAAATGTAGCACAAACGTTTGACACCAATTTTGTTTGATTCGGTATATGTGGGGGGGTGCTGAACTTTTGATTACTTAATTTTTGTTCATATATTCAAACAAAAGAGCACAAAACAAAATTTGCGCAGCACAAACAGTAGCGAATTGTTCGGCACCTGTTTTGTTTGATTTGGGCATGTGGGGGGCTGGTTGACCTTTGATGACCTCTGGAAACTTCATTTCTTAAAATGATAGCGGGCACAAACAAAAAATTCTGCTGCACAAACCAGCCACAACGTAGACCAACGTTTGACACAATTTGTTTGATTTGAACAAGGTGGGGGGCCGACTTCACTCAGGTCAACTTTTTTTTTTGTTTTTAATATACGCTGAATTCTGAAATAGATATCAAATGGAAGCAATCTGTTCCTTTTACCATCAGCGTATGGGTAAAAATGGATTCTATAAATATAGATAGCAGCTGATGATTGGCTCAAACAGCATTATTTATTCTGATACCTTATAAAGAAGGGCTGGACACATCTTCACAGCTTGCTAGATTTTGCAAGCAGGGTCCCCATTCCTATGTTGTATGTGAACATGTAATTACCCTGTAATATCTTATTCTGTTTGTAAATGCGCCCCATGATCTGTTGTGCTTTTTTGGGTGCCTGCCTCCTGTTTGTTTTGTAATTACAACATATAATTTATTAGCATATTAGTTACCCATACGCTGATGGTAAAAGGAACAGATTGCTTCCATTATGATATCTATTTCAGAATTCAGCGTATATTAAAAACAAAAAAAGTTGACCTGAGTGAAGTCGGCCCCCCACCTTGTTCAAATCAAACAAAATTGGTGTCAAACGTTTGTCTACGTTTGTGCTGGTTTGTGCAGCAGAATTTTTTGTTTGTGCCGCTATCATTTTTAAGAAATGAAAGTTTCCAGAGGTCATCAAAGGTCAACCAGCCCCCCCACATTGCCCAAATCAAACAAAACAGGTGCCGAACAATTCTGCTACGTTTGTGCTGCGCAAATTTTTGTTTGTGCTGCTTTTGTTTTGAATATATGAACAAAAAATTAAAGTTAATCAAAAGTTCAAGCAGCCCCCCCACATTAACCGAATCAAACAAAATTGGTGTCAAACGTTTGTGCTACATTTGTGCTGGTTTGTGCAGCAAAAATTTTCGTTTGTGCCGCTATCATTTTTAATATATTCATACCTTTTTGCAGAGCGTCACAGAGTTTATTTTCTTCCAAAGTACAATGTCTTTGTAGCTCCCAGGCGATAAAACCAGGAAGAGAGTGCAGTAGAAGTATAATTGTCCATGTACCATCGCTAAAACAAAAGGACTGATAACATAACTTAAAAATGATAGCGGGCAAAACAAAATTTTTGCTGCACAAACCAGCACCAAACGTCAGCACCATAACGTTCTGACACCAAGTTCTTGTTTGATTCGGTTTAATGTGGGGGGTGGCTGCTTGAACTTTTTTTGATACTTTTAATTTTTTGTTCATATATCTCAAACAAAAAGCAGCACATAACAAAATGTGCGCAGCCCACACAAGAAGCAAATTGTTCCGGCACAAGTTTGTTTGATTTGGGCAATGTGGGGGTGGTTGCGTTGACCTCTGGGCAACTTGATCATTTGAAAATATTTCGAAACCGGCGGCACAACAAAACAATTTGCTGCACAAACCAGCACCAACGTTAGCCCACCGTTTGACACCAATGGGGGGGCTGCTTGAACTTTTGAACTTTATTTTTTTGTTCATATATTCAAAACAAAAGCAGCACAAACAAAAATGTGCGCAGCACAAATGTAGCAGAATTGTTCGGCACCAGTTTTGTTTGATTTGGGCAATGTGGGGGGGTTGGTTGACCTCTGGAAACTTTCATTAAAATCTCGAAAACGATGGCGGCACAAACAAAAATTTCTGCTGCACAAACCAGCACAAACGTAGCACAAAGTTTGACACCAATTTTGTTTGATTTGAACAAGGTGGGGGGGCCAACTCGAGCACTGGATATTAGGTCAACCCTGTCCAATCTAGCTTTTAATCAACACTTAATCTTCGAATCAGCCAATCACATGCTGCAACTCAGTGCCGTTTAAGGCCAATGTAGACATGGTATCACAACAATCTCCTTCAATTTCACAACCGAGCATCAGTATGGGGAGAAAGGACATGATTTGAAGTGCTTTGAACGTGAAGCATAGGTTGTATGGGTGCCAGAAGGGCTGGTCGATATTTCAGAAATGCTGACTACTGGGATTTTCCACGCACAACCATCTCTGTGTTTTACAGAGAATGGTCCCAAAAGAAAAAACATCCAGTGGAGCGTCAGTTCTGTGGGGCGATCCCTTGTTGATTCCAGAGTCAGAGGGAGAATGGGCAGACTGGCTTCGAGCTGATAGAAAGGACTGACTCAAATCGCCACCCGTGTTACAACCAGGTAGGCAAGAATAGCATCTCTGAACGCACAGTACGTCAACTTTGAGGCAGATGGTCTATCAGCGCAGAAACCACACGGTGCCGCAATCCTTTCAGCTAAGAACGGAAACTGAAGGCTACACTTTTGCACAAGCTCATCGAATTGGGCAGTAGAAGATTGGAAAAACTTGGCCTGCTGATGAGTCCTCGATTTCTCTTCTTGGCAACATTCTGATGGTAGGTTCAGAATTTGGCGTCAACACAGTTTAGCATGGATCCAGCCTGCCTTGTATCAAACTGTTCAGGGCTGGTGGTGTCATGGTGTGGGGAATTTTTCTTGGCACTCTTTTGGCCCCTTGTGTACCTAATTGATGATCGTTCGCGGCGGGGGTGGAACCCGCACCATCTAACCTGAGGTATCTGAGCAGTTGCTGACCATGTCCGTACCAGCCCTGTATTACCACCAATTTACCCCCAACCTCTTATTCCTACTCTTCAGAGCGGATAATGCGCCACTGGTGCATAAAGCCTGGAATCATCTCAGACTGGTATTCCTTTCTTTCTTGAACATGCTACCTGAGTTCACTGTACTCCATGCCAGACCCTCCCCACAGTCCACCAGTCCTCAATCCCATAGAGTCATCCTTTGGTGATGTGGTGGAACCGGAGAGTATTCGATCATGGACGTGCAAGGAAAGCCGACATAATCTCTGCGTCAACTCGTGTGATGCCATCATGTCAATATGGAACAAAACTATGCAGTAATGCTTCCACCACCTTGTGAATCTATGCACCGAACTAAATCTCATCCCAGAGCGCAGTTCCGAGGCAAATATGGATGTCCAACACCCCCCGTTGTTACTACTCATGCGTGTACCTGTAAATTGGCCGGTGATTGGTACATAAAGGAAAACCTCGGCCTCGAGAAAAATCTACCTATTAAGATAGATCTGATGGTATGTTTTCCCACTGCCCTCCCTTTTTTTTCCTAAAAAACCCTACTCTAACTTCTCAGACCCTCAACCCCCTTGACCTAGTCTCCTCAGTTAGTTTCCCATTCCTATAACTACACTAATTGCTAATTCTCATGGCGGCGGGCTCCCTTGCCCACAGGCGTGGAGAGCCTTTCCGGCAAGCGACCAACAGGCTACACAATGTCCTCCAGTCGTCATCCCCTCTGCTGTCCTGCTTCTGCATTCTCACTCCTCAGGGCGAACATAAGGCGCAAACTCATCTCTATACAGAGCGGCACATGTATAGTCGCACCGGCAGTTGGCTCTATGAGTCATAACTACTGGCGCTTGCGCTCTGGCAAGATCTGAGGTCTACGAGCGCACACCAGCAGTGGCGGGGAGGGACGTGGAAGCAGGACATGAACACGATGGGGGATGTGATAACGAGAAGGTATGCATGAACAACAGGGGGCTGACTTGGGTTTAGAGTAGAAAAGCCTTTGCCTTCTCCTGGCTTGCCTGCCAAATGAATACTCCACACCCCAGTAGCCTCTGCTAGAACTTAGCCTATTAGTGTTAGATAACTGTAATGTTTATTGGTGGAAATTATTCTAGATTTTTTCTAAGCCAGTGGGAACCTACCAACGGAACTACCACCTTGATGGTAGCTTTCTTGATGGGTCGAATTTTCTTATATGTATACCTGATCCGCAGTGCTCTGGCACAACAATAACCTTATTCCACAGTCAAGCCAATTAGGCGTGGCGTTGAGGGCAATTCGTCCTTGTGGGCAGCATCCAGAAGCCCTGACTTGACAAATCTCTGCAAAGACCTTCAAATGATAGTCCACATACAACTTGATTGACCTTGAAAGATATGCAGATTTAGGATGGCATAATATTTCAAATCCATCTGTGATAAATGATATGGAATACCCCAGAAGATGGAAGGCTGTTAACTCTTCCTTTAAATAATCACCCAAGGTGCTGAACACCCTTGGCTACTATTTATATTTTTTTACTTAAAAAACAAAAATTTGAAAAGACTTTATCATTCTGGCTTTCACTGCTTTTATCTTAGTCATTAATGTGATATTGGACACATAAAAATAGGTGTACACTTGAATGAATGTCAAATGCAACTACACAATGGTTATGTAGGGTCTGTAGGCTTTGAATGCAGTGTATTATTTTATATTCCTAATCCAGTGTTCACTGTTTCAGTAGTTAAGTACACAAAAACAATAAATATCAAACTGTGATCTAATTCTAGAACAAATAACCTCTTACTTCCTGCCATCTACACACATTCTCTTACTTCATTATCATTACATCTTCCTTCCAGCACTCCTCATCTGTCAGAAAAATATACCTTTATTATAAAGAGTGCTCATACTGCCTTTGAAAATTGTGTACACAACGTATAAAATGTTTATTTATGCATTTATGGTGACCAAGTAGTACTTATAAGGCATTCCTTCTTCGTCACAGCTTTTGTATTGACATCTTGCCTTACCTCTACACTTCAAACACCTCTTGCAACTCATGTACATATTCTATTGTACGTCCTCCTCACTATTGGATTATTCGGTGGTCTTCCTTAGATCAGGAGTCATTTGATCTTCATCACATTTACTGCACAATCTCCATTTCTCATTGTTGACAAGCTTTGGATCACACAGCATGAAATGTAACTTGTGTTTCTTCCAACAAACTTCTTGACTTAATGTATGTTTCTATCTAGAAAGAGCCACGTATATATTGTTGTGGTAATGTTTTAAGTCTTCTTTCCCTGTTGAAAGTTCTCTTACCAAAAGTGTCTTTTAGAGACATTACCAGTCATGCTTTGCTTTACATGCTGCAGCTTTTTTTTTTTTTTTTTTTTCCACATTCTTCAAGTGTGGAACCCAAACTTAAAAGGTTTTGTTATTTTCTTGTTTTCTTTCTTACAGTTATCCCCATGCTGGTCATCTACTTCTATCCCCCTCCCCCTCCCACACCCAATCTCCTACACAGGGTTTCCTTTCTCTCATCTTACCATACTCCCCGTGTCTGTATCGCTATGGAATTCCCCATCCAAGCCTCCTCCAGTCCTCCCATACCAGCATTTCCTCAGGAATGTTTTCCAGCTCATCACACTTGCAGAGCCTGAGTTATAGTAGCATCACCAGCTCCTCGCAGCGTTTCGTCATTCGCGATAACCGATCCCTACCGCGACCCTTAACATTCACATTAGTTCTGCGAATATCATTTCCCTCTGGATCCTTCTCGGCGATAATTAGGCCCCAGCCATAACTTTTCACCTGTAAGGTCATATAAAGAGAACAAATGTTCATATGCTTATAAGGCAAGGAAGTACAACTACACTATCGCCTTAAAAGTATTATTAATACAGAAAGTTCTTAATAAACTATACCAACATTAGGGTCACCAATATTCCAAGTTACCCCAGAAGTAACCTTCAGTTTTATGTAGCAGTCCTTGTAACCATATCCATTTGTGGTGGTTCGTAGCGTAAGTACAGTTGGTAACAACTATTTGTTTTGCTAATGTGAGATTCTACCTTACTCTGGGCGCTGAGGCAAGGCTTGGATTAGATATTTTCAACATAGAATACCTCCCCCTTTCCCCAAGTCCATTTCCAACTCATTATGTTCACACATCTTTCTGTCTGGCTACAGTAACAAGCACAAGTGTAAGGATTACAACAGTATGATGTCAATGTACGTTGGGGCTGTTTAAATGTAGATTTATGTGAATTTTAATTTTTCAAGTTAGGAAAATAGTGGCTATTAATCCATTGGATCAAAGTGTACTAGATATATGCATGACCAGTACTAACATAATGGCTTTTCTTATCTCCTATGTAAAACAGATTCTTAATCTTACCATATATTAATCTATATAGATCACAACAGCACAACCCTGTATTAAATGAGGAGTTGAATTTGCATTTTAGTCCTATTGATTCATCTACAACACATTTATTTTTTTACAACCTTCTATAATTCTATTTTCTGTATAATTAAAGCTGAATAGTATATACGTCTATCAACTAGAATAAGTACCTGCACTTCTCCTAAAAAGTCTTAGCTAATATGCCATTAAATGTCCTGTAGTAATTGGCACTGTTGTAATGATATTGCATAATTTAAGTTTTTTTACCTGCGTTTGTGAGGAAAGCCACTCATCAACAACTGTTTTTCTCTGGCAGTGTTCAACACATCACCTCAACATGAGCTAAGTTTCCACATTCTTGAGTAGCAATGGGCTCTGTATTCCCCATTAAGAGGTCCTGAAAAAATTAACTTTGGTGTAAGATAGTATTCCCGTACAATAAATGACCCCGAATCATAGAAGCCAAATTCATTTTGTTACAAAACTCGATTATCTTCTATATACCTTGGTGAAAATGAAACTGTAGATGGTCATCTGTGGGACATTGATACCATGATGCCAAAAGTGAACAGAAACTCAGGGAGTGAAATTCCTGTGATAATCTCAAAAACAGGACGTTATCTAGAACTCGATACTCATCTTCCCCTGCCACCAACGGCCTGTCCCACCTTATGCCCCCTACAATTTTCCCCCTCAGTGTGAGAGGGTTGGGCGGGGACCTCTCTACTTCCCGCAGAAACCAAAACAGCACTTTTCCTAGCCCCCAATAAAATTCCAAAAAACAAATAATTAATACATTACAAATAAATATTTTTCTTTATGTCCTTTATTTTTTACACTCAATCCCCGCACCGTACATATAACTCATAGTCTTACAGAAGCCCCTGTTTCCTTGCATAATTAGCCCCGTGGAGACTATTATAGTAATGGAATACCTTGGCCAACCCCCCTCCCAAAGAGCAGGCTGGTTGATTGCCGGCCCCACACACTTCCCTGCTGATTATTGGGGGGTTGCCGCTGGCTCCAGACTCTCCTGGCGAGGGCCTCAGAAACCGCCTTGCAAGACTTGTGCTTTTTCCATTGCCCCCCTACTCCCTTGGTCTTTTTTCCTTCACTCATTTTTTTTTTTTCTCTTTTTTTTTACTTCCACCCTTACCCCTTTTGTTCTCCCGGTTCCCAACACAGGGCTTTCTTTTATATAGATCACAGATGACAGTGGTCCTATGGTAACAAGCCCTGTTTTCTCACTTCTCATTATCCTATATACATAACCCATTCGTATATTGCTTCCATATCTTCTCTCTGCAGCTTCTCACTGTTAGGGGGACTAACTTGATCCTTTTCTGATGGGCAGTGTGCGCACTAACGTGCAAAACACATCCATGGACGGACAGAGCTACTATTAACTGCGTCCGCCCATGGCCGATGTACAACGTCATGTACCTGGCTCTGGTCACATGACCTTCGAGCTGCAAGCTGGCCTGGCGGGGGTGGCACTGCGTTCCTTGGTGACAGGGAACGGCTGCTATCAGGGGTGTTTTGCAGTAACGCCCGTCCCCAGTATGCCAACCCAGCTAGTGCCTAAACAAGAAGTAAATAGCAAGAAACCTGGACTGGGGTACCACTAATAGAGCATTTGTTTCCGGTTTCATCATTTTCAGCTTCCTCAATAATAGTGTTGAATCTCTGCCAATCTTGATATTGACATCTGTTCCTCTACCGAATTAGATATTTTTTTTTTTCATTGAAAAGGGTTTAAATTTTTTTTTGTAATACAACTTTCCTCCTTATTTCATGAGTAGATCCATACTATCCTTCATATTCTTTGTTTTTATGTATACTTTGATTAGAAACAATGCACTAAACAGCTGAATGTCCTCCACTGTCAAATAATGATAAAATGTTCTTTTCTTCCAAACTTTAAACTGAACCTTACTCTTCAACACTGATAATCCCTGTAGTGCTAAAATGGATTCTACTAAATATGATAGCAGCTGATGATTGGCTCAAACAGCATTATTGTATTCTATACCTTATAAGAAGGGCTGGACCACATCTTCCAGCTGTCTAAGATTTTGCAAGCAGGGTCCCCATTTTTCTATTTTGTATGTGAACATGTAATTACCCCTGTAATATCTTATTCTGTTTGGTAAATGCGCCCCATGATCTGTTTGTGCTTTTTTGGGTGGCCTGCCTCCTGTTTGTTTTGTAAGTTATCTAACATATAGTTATTAGCATATTATTACCCATACGCTGATTGGTAAAAGAACAGCATTGCTCTCCCCTTATGACCCTACCCTCCTCCCATACCCCAGGTTTTACAGAACTTCATCGTATCTTAAAAACCAAAACACACCAGTTGACCTAGAGTGAACGTCCCGCATCGAGCGCCACCCGCCCCACCATGTTTTCAAATCCAAACAAATTGGTGTCCAAACGTTTGTCTTAAGGTTGTGCTGGTTTGTGCAGCAATAATTCTTTTTGTTTGTGCCGCCGCTCAAATCATTTTTCAGAATATCAAGTTTCCCAGGGTCAACAAAGGTCAACCAGCCCCCCAACTTGCCCAAATCAAACAAAACTTGTGCGGAACAATTTCTTGCTGTGTGTGGTGCCTGGCGCAACATTTTGTTATGTGCTGCTTTTTGGTTTGAATATATGAACAAAAATTAAAAGTTAATCAAAAAAAAGTTCAAGCAGCACCCCCCACATAACCGAATCAAACAAAATTGGTGTCAGAACGTTTGGTGCTTGACATTTTGCTGGTTTGTGTCAGGCAAAAATTTTCGTTTGTGCCCGCTATCATTTTTAAATATATCATCCTTTTTTTGCGAGGTACATGATCATATTTATACTTTCTACCTCTCCTCTCTTCCCCCAACAGTACCCACACTGTCTTGCCTAGCAAACCTCTCCCCCCAGTTATCCAACCCAGGGCGTGTCACTAGGTTTGCTTTCTTTACACAGCTTTCACCTCAAACCCTCAAACCCCTGAACATAACTTTAAAAATATAGCGGCTATACAGACAAAAAATGTTTCTTCTTTCTTCTGCAACCAGCACAAACGTAGCACTAACGTTTGGCACCAGTTTGTTGATCGGGTTAATGTGGGGGGGTGGAGGCTGCTTCTGAACTTTTGATACTTTATTTTTATTTTGTTCATCCTATTCCACCCAACACACAAACAGCACTCACCAAAACAAAACAGCCCTGTGCCCGCAGCACAAACTGTATCATACACTGTTTCTGGCACCCACAGATTTTGTTCTCGATTCTGGTGCCCCAACTGCTGAACCGGCGGGTGTCTTGTTCCTGCACACTCCTGACCACTTCATCTACACACACTCTCTAAAACGATGGCGCAACAAACCAAAATTTCATGCTGCACAAACCAGCACAAACGTAGCACAAAGTTTGACACCAATTTTGTTTGATTTGAACAAGGTGGGGGGGCCAACTTCACTCAGGTAAAAAGTTGCTATGTAAGCCTCACCTTGCGTAGCAGGAGCCCATGAGAGATGTTCTGAGACAGCATGAATCCAGAAACAAGATGGTGAATAGGCCCAGCTTCTCCACAGTGTGGTCGTAAAACAAAAGTATGAAATCCACGCTGCCTGTTACCAGAAACAAAAATAGATAATACAATATTATAGGGTGGAATTATTTTAACTGCTTTGACTGTGCAGTCCAAAAGACACATACCAAATTAATATAGTACCGTATATACTCAAGTATAAGCCGATCCGAATATAAGCCGAGACAGACTGCCACCCCCCTGTAGTATATAGCCTGCCAGCCCCTGTAGTATTTAGACTGCCACCCCCTGTAGTATATAGCCTGCCAGCCCCCTAGTATATAGCTTGCACCCCTGCCCCCAATTTAATGCCTGTAAGAAAAAAAACAGTGCATTCACCTTCCGCAGTACATCCCCCCAGCAGGCTCATTTTTTTATACAGATTTTTAGGGGAAAAGCTTGTTGAAACATGAGTCATACTTCTGGGAATGCTGGATCTGAGTTACACAGCTCAGAGTGGTGATCAGTCCTCCGGGGTCTACTCCAGCAGGATAACCAGAGCATAGATTGTGTAATACCCTGTTTCCCCTAAAATAAGACATCCCCTGAAAATAAGACCTAGTACAAATTTGTTCAGGCTTAGAAATATAAGGCCTCCCCTGAAAATAAGACCTAGAGGCAGTCATTGCAGAAGCTCCCCCCACGCCATACAATAGTATTAATGGATCTTTTAGATGCTACAGAAGGTTGTGACATGGAGAAGAATTCATGGAAGTAAATCACCGGCTGTTGTGCTACAAATGTGATACCAGCAGCTCCCAGGATAAGAAGGGTCATCTATGGAAAGTGCTTATACTAAATATGAGAGATTGTGGCCAATGATTCTAAGAAATACAGCATGAAATTCAGAGTTTGGAGATTTATAGAAATGTTAGAGAAGTTGACTTCTTTGTTCACCAATAAATGTAAATTCTTGTTCATGGAAAAATAAGACATCCCCTGAAAATAAGACCTAGCGCCTCTGTAGGAGCAAAAATTTATATAAGACACTGGGGCACATTTACTAAGTTCGAATTTGAATGCATAAAAAGTGCGTCCCTCGGACTAGAACGGGATATGCGCCCATTCACTAATTGTGTCGCACGCGTGATAAATGTGGCGCATGAGTTGCGCGAGCACTGGATATTAGGTCAACCCTGTCCAATCTAGCTTTTAATCAACACTTAATCTTCGAATCAGCCAATCACATGCTGCAACTCAGTGCCGTTTAAGGCCAATGTAGACATGGTATCACAACAATCTCCTTCAATTTCACAACCGAGCATCAGTATGGGGAGAAAGGACATGATTTGAAGTGCTTTGAACGTGAAGCATAGGTTGTATGGGTGCCAGAAGGGCTGGTCGATATTTCAGAAATGCTGACTACTGGGATTTTCCACGCACAACCATCTCTGTGTTTTACAGAGAATGGTCCCAAAAGAAAAAACATCCAGTGGAGCGTCAGTTCTGTGGGGCGATCCCTTGTTGATTCCAGAGTCAGAGGGAGAATGGGCAGACTGGCTTCGAGCTGATAGAAAGGACTGACTCAAATCGCCACCCGTGTTACAACCAGGTAGGCAAGAATAGCATCTCTGAACGCACAGTACGTCAACTTTGAGGCAGATGGTCTATCAGCGCAGAAACCACACGGTGCCGCAATCCTTTCAGCTAAGAACGGAAACTGAAGGCTACACTTTTGCACAAGCTCATCGAATTGGGCAGTAGAAGATTGGAAAAACTTGGCCTGCTGATGAGTCCTCGATTTCTCTTCTTGGCAACATTCTGATGGTAGGTTCAGAATTTGGCGTCAACACAGTTTAGCATGGATCCAGCCTGCCTTGTATCAAACTGTTCAGGGCTGGTGGTGTCATGGTGTGGGGAATTTTTCTTGGCACTCTTTTGGCCCCTTGTGTACCTAATTGATGATCGTTCGCGGCGGGGGTGGAACCCGCACCATCTAACCTGAGGTATCTGAGCAGTTGCTGACCATGTCCGTACCAGCCCTGTATTACCACCAATTTACCCCCAACCTCTTATTCCTACTCTTCAGAGCGGATAATGCGCCACTGGTGCATAAAGCCTGGAATCATCTCAGACTGGTATTCCTTTCTTTCTTGAACATGCTACCTGAGTTCACTGTACTCCATGCCAGACCCTCCCCACAGTCCACCAGTCCTCAATCCCATAGAGTCATCCTTTGGTGATGTGGTGGAACCGGAGAGTATTCGATCATGGACGTGCAAGGAAAGCCGACATAATCTCTGCGTCAACTCGTGTGATGCCATCATGTCAATATGGAACAAAACTATGCAGTAATGCTTCCACCACCTTGTGAATCTATGCACCGAACTAAATCTCATCCCAGAGCGCAGTTCCGAGGCAAATATGGATGTCCAACACCCCCCGTTGTTACTACTCATGCGTGTACCTGTAAATTGGCCGGTGATTGGTACATAAAGGAAAACCTCGGCCTCGAGAAAAATCTACCTATTAAGATAGATCTGATGGTATGTTTTCCCACTGCCCTCCCTTTTTTTTCCTAAAAAACCCTACTCTAACTTCTCAGACCCTCAACCCCCTTGACCTAGTCTCCTCAGTTAGTTTCCCATTCCTATAACTACACTAATTGCTAATTCTCATGGCGGCGGGCTCCCTTGCCCACAGGCGTGGAGAGCCTTTCCGGCAAGCGACCAACAGGCTACACAATGTCCTCCAGTCGTCATCCCCTCTGCTGTCCTGCTTCTGCATTCTCACTCCTCAGGGCGAACATAAGGCGCAAACTCATCTCTATACAGAGCGGCACATGTATAGTCGCACCGGCAGTTGGCTCTATGAGTCATAACTACTGGCGCTTGCGCTCTGGCAAGATCTGAGGTCTACGAGCGCACACCAGCAGTGGCGGGGAGGGACGTGGAAGCAGGACATGAACACGATGGGGGATGTGATAACGAGAAGGTATGCATGAACAACAGGGGGCTGACTTGGGTTTAGAGTAGAAAAGCCTTTGCCTTCTCCTGGCTTGCCTGCCAAATGAATACTCCACACCCCAGTAGCCTCTGCTAGAACTTAGCCTATTAGTGTTAGATAACTGTAATGTTTATTGGTGGAAATTATTCTAGATTTTTTCTAAGCCAGTGGGAACCTACCAACGGAACTACCACCTTGATGGTAGCTTTCTTGATGGGTCGAATTTTCTTATATGTATACCTGATCCGCAGTGCTCTGGCACAACAATAACCTTATTCCACAGTCAAGCCAATTAGGCGTGGCGTTGAGGGCAATTCGTCCTTGTGGGCAGCATCCAGAAGCCCTGACTTGACAAATCTCTGCAAAGACCTTCAAATGATAGTCCACATACAACTTGATTGACCTTGAAAGATATGCAGATTTAGGATGGCATAATATTTCAAATCCATCTGTGATAAATGATATGGAATACCCCAGAAGATGGAAGGCTGTTAACTCTTCCTTTAAATAATCACCCAAGGTGCTGAACACCCTTGGCTACTATTTATATTTTTTTACTTAAAAAACAAAAATTTGAAAAGACTTTATCATTCTGGCTTTCACTGCTTTTATCTTAGTCATTAATGTGATATTGGACACATAAAAATAGGTGTACACTTGAATGAATGTCAAATGCAACTACACAATGGTTATGTAGGGTCTGTAGGCTTTGAATGCAGTGTATTATTTTATATTCCTAATCCAGTGTTCACTGTTTCAGTAGTTAAGTACACAAAAACAATAAATATCAAACTGTGATCTAATTCTAGAACAAATAACCTCTTACTTCCTGCCATCTACACACATTCTCTTACTTCATTATCATTACATCTTCCTTCCAGCACTCCTCATCTGTCAGAAAAATATACCTTTATTATAAAGAGTGCTCATACTGCCTTTGAAAATTGTGTACACAACGTATAAAATGTTTATTTATGCATTTATGGTGACCAAGTAGTACTTATAAGGCATTCCTTCTTCGTCACAGCTTTTGTATTGACATCTTGCCTTACCTCTACACTTCAAACACCTCTTGCAACTCATGTACATATTCTATTGTACGTCCTCCTCACTATTGGATTATTCGGTGGTCTTCCTTAGATCAGGAGTCATTTGATCTTCATCACATTTACTGCACAATCTCCATTTCTCATTGTTGACAAGCTTTGGATCACACAGCATGAAATGTAACTTGTGTTTCTTCCAACAAACTTCTTGACTTAATGTATGTTTCTATCTAGAAAGAGCCACGTATATATTGTTGTGGTAATGTTTTAAGTCTTCTTTCCCTGTTGAAAGTTCTCTTACCAAAAGTGTCTTTTAGAGACATTACCAGTCATGCTTTGCTTTACATGCTGCAGCTTTTTTTTTTTTTTTTTTTTCCACATTCTTCAAGTGTGGAACCCAAACTTAAAAGGTTTTGTTATTTTCTTGTTTTCTTTCTTACAGTTATCCCCATGCTGGTCATCTACTTCTATCCCCCTCCCCCTCCCACACCCAATCTCCTACACAGGGTTTCCTTTCTCTCATCTTACCATACTCCCCGTGTCTGTATCGCTATGGAATTCCCCATCCAAGCCTCCTCCAGTCCTCCCATACCAGCATTTCCTCAGGAATGTTTTCCAGCTCATCACACTTGCAGAGCCTGAGTTATAGTAGCATCACCAGCTCCTCGCAGCGTTTCGTCATTCGCGATAACCGATCCCTACCGCGACCCTTAACATTCACATTAGTTCTGCGAATATCATTTCCCTCTGGATCCTTCTCGGCGATAATTAGGCCCCAGCCATAACTTTTCACCTGTAAGGTCATATAAAGAGAACAAATGTTCATATGCTTATAAGGCAAGGAAGTACAACTACACTATCGCCTTAAAAGTATTATTAATACAGAAAGTTCTTAATAAACTATACCAACATTAGGGTCACCAATATTCCAAGTTACCCCAGAAGTAACCTTCAGTTTTATGTAGCAGTCCTTGTAACCATATCCATTTGTGGTGGTTCGTAGCGTAAGTACAGTTGGTAACAACTATTTGTTTTGCTAATGTGAGATTCTACCTTACTCTGGGCGCTGAGGCAAGGCTTGGATTAGATATTTTCAACATAGAATACCTCCCCCTTTCCCCAAGTCCATTTCCAACTCATTATGTTCACACATCTTTCTGTCTGGCTACAGTAACAAGCACAAGTGTAAGGATTACAACAGTATGATGTCAATGTACGTTGGGGCTGTTTAAATGTAGATTTATGTGAATTTTAATTTTTCAAGTTAGGAAAATAGTGGCTATTAATCCATTGGATCAAAGTGTACTAGATATATGCATGACCAGTACTAACATAATGGCTTTTCTTATCTCCTATGTAAAACAGATTCTTAATCTTACCATATATTAATCTATATAGATCACAACAGCACAACCCTGTATTAAATGAGGAGTTGAATTTGCATTTTAGTCCTATTGATTCATCTACAACACATTTATTTTTTTACAACCTTCTATAATTCTATTTTCTGTATAATTAAAGCTGAATAGTATATACGTCTATCAACTAGAATAAGTACCTGCACTTCTCCTAAAAAGTCTTAGCTAATATGCCATTAAATGTCCTGTAGTAATTGGCACTGTTGTAATGATATTGCATAATTTAAGTTTTTTTACCTGCGTTTGTGAGGAAAGCCACTCATCAACAACTGTTTTTCTCTGGCAGTGTTCAACACATCACCTCAACATGAGCTAAGTTTCCACATTCTTGAGTAGCAATGGGCTCTGTATTCCCCATTAAGAGGTCCTGAAAAAATTAACTTTGGTGTAAGATAGTATTCCCGTACAATAAATGACCCCGAATCATAGAAGCCAAATTCATTTTGTTACAAAACTCGATTATCTTCTATATACCTTGGTGAAAATGAAACTGTAGATGGTCATCTGTGGGACATTGATACCATGATGCCAAAAGTGAACAGAAACTCAGGGAGTGAAATTCCTGTGATAATCTCAAAAACAGGACGTTATCTAGAACTCGATACTCATCTTCCCCTGCCACCAACGGCCTGTCCCACCTTATGCCCCCTACAATTTTCCCCCTCAGTGTGAGAGGGTTGGGCGGGGACCTCTCTACTTCCCGCAGAAACCAAAACAGCACTTTTCCTAGCCCCCAATAAAATTCCAAAAAACAAATAATTAATACATTACAAATAAATATTTTTCTTTATGTCCTTTATTTTTTACACTCAATCCCCGCACCGTACATATAACTCATAGTCTTACAGAAGCCCCTGTTTCCTTGCATAATTAGCCCCGTGGAGACTATTATAGTAATGGAATACCTTGGCCAACCCCCCTCCCAAAGAGCAGGCTGGTTGATTGCCGGCCCCACACACTTCCCTGCTGATTATTGGGGGGTTGCCGCTGGCTCCAGACTCTCCTGGCGAGGGCCTCAGAAACCGCCTTGCAAGACTTGTGCTTTTTCCATTGCCCCCCTACTCCCTTGGTCTTTTTTCCTTCACTCATTTTTTTTTTTTCTCTTTTTTTTTACTTCCACCCTTACCCCTTTTGTTCTCCCGGTTCCCAACACAGGGCTTTCTTTTATATAGATCACAGATGACAGTGGTCCTATGGTAACAAGCCCTGTTTTCTCACTTCTCATTATCCTATATACATAACCCATTCGTATATTGCTTCCATATCTTCTCTCTGCAGCTTCTCACTGTTAGGGGGACTAACTTGATCCTTTTCTGATGGGCAGTGTGCGCACTAACGTGCAAAACACATCCATGGACGGACAGAGCTACTATTAACTGCGTCCGCCCATGGCCGATGTACAACGTCATGTACCTGGCTCTGGTCACATGACCTTCGAGCTGCAAGCTGGCCTGGCGGGGGTGGCACTGCGTTCCTTGGTGACAGGGAACGGCTGCTATCAGGGGTGTTTTGCAGTAACGCCCGTCCCCAGTATGCCAACCCAGCTAGTGCCTAAACAAGAAGTAAATAGCAAGAAACCTGGACTGGGGTACCACTAATAGAGCATTTGTTTCCGGTTTCATCATTTTCAGCTTCCTCAATAATAGTGTTGAATCTCTGCCAATCTTGATATTGACATCTGTTCCTCTACCGAATTAGATATTTTTTTTTTTCATTGAAAAGGGTTTAAATTTTTTTTTGTAATACAACTTTCCTCCTTATTTCATGAGTAGATCCATACTATCCTTCATATTCTTTGTTTTTATGTATACTTTGATTAGAAACAATGCACTAAACAGCTGAATGTCCTCCACTGTCAAATAATGATAAAATGTTCTTTTCTTCCAAACTTTAAACTGAACCTTACTCTTCAACACTGATAATCCCTGTAGTGCTAAAATGGATTCTACTAAATATGATAGCAGCTGATGATTGGCTCAAACAGCATTATTGTATTCTATACCTTATAAGAAGGGCTGGACCACATCTTCCAGCTGTCTAAGATTTTGCAAGCAGGGTCCCCATTTTTCTATTTTGTATGTGAACATGTAATTACCCCTGTAATATCTTATTCTGTTTGGTAAATGCGCCCCATGATCTGTTTGTGCTTTTTTGGGTGGCCTGCCTCCTGTTTGTTTTGTAAGTTATCTAACATATAGTTATTAGCATATTATTACCCATACGCTGATTGGTAAAAGAACAGCATTGCTCTCCCCTTATGACCCTACCCTCCTCCCATACCCCAGGTTTTACAGAACTTCATCGTATCTTAAAAACCAAAACACACCAGTTGACCTAGAGTGAACGTCCCGCATCGAGCGCCACCCGCCCCACCATGTTTTCAAATCCAAACAAATTGGTGTCCAAACGTTTGTCTTAAGGTTGTGCTGGTTTGTGCAGCAATAATTCTTTTTGTTTGTGCCGCCGCTCAAATCATTTTTCAGAATATCAAGTTTCCCAGGGTCAACAAAGGTCAACCAGCCCCCCAACTTGCCCAAATCAAACAAAACTTGTGCGGAACAATTTCTTGCTGTGTGTGGTGCCTGGCGCAACATTTTGTTATGTGCTGCTTTTTGGTTTGAATATATGAACAAAAATTAAAAGTTAATCAAAAAAAAGTTCAAGCAGCACCCCCCACATAACCGAATCAAACAAAATTGGTGTCAGAACGTTTGGTGCTTGACATTTTGCTGGTTTGTGTCAGGCAAAAATTTTCGTTTGTGCCCGCTATCATTTTTAAATATATCATCCTTTTTTTGCGAGGTACATGATCATATTTATACTTTCTACCTCTCCTCTCTTCCCCCAACAGTACCCACACTGTCTTGCCTAGCAAACCTCTCCCCCCAGTTATCCAACCCAGGGCGTGTCACTAGGTTTGCTTTCTTTACACAGCTTTCACCTCAAACCCTCAAACCCCTGAACATAACTTTAAAAATATAGCGGCTATACAGACAAAAAATGTTTCTTCTTTCTTCTGCAACCAGCACAAACGTAGCACTAACGTTTGGCACCAGTTTGTTGATCGGGTTAATGTGGGGGGGTGGAGGCTGCTTCTGAACTTTTGATACTTTATTTTTATTTTGTTCATCCTATTCCACCCAACACACAAACAGCACTCACCAAAACAAAACAGCCCTGTGCCCGCAGCACAAACTGTATCATACACTGTTTCTGGCACCCACAGATTTTGTTCTCGATTCTGGTGCCCCAACTGCTGAACCGGCGGGTGTCTTGTTCCTGCACACTCCTGACCACTTCATCTACACACACTCTCTAAAACGATGGCGCAACAAACCAAAATTTCATGCTGCACAACCAGCACAAACGTAGTCACAAGTTTGACACCCACTTTTTGTTTGATTTGAACACGGTGGGGGATCCAATCACTCAGGTCAAAAAGTTGCTATGTAAGCCCCTCACCTTGCGTAGCAGGGCCCATGAAGAAGATGTTTCTGAGAAACAGCAATGAATGCCAGAAACAAGATGGTGAATAGGCCAGCTTCTTCCACAGTTGGTCGTAAAAACAAAAGTATGAATCCACGCCTGCCTGTTACCATAAACAAAAAAATAAGATCATACAATATTATAGGGTGGAATTATTTTAACTGCTTTGACTGTGCAGTCCAAAAGACACATACCAAATTAATATAGTACCGTATATACTCAAGTATAAGCCGATCCGAATATAAGCCGAGACCCCTAATTTTGACACAGAAACCTGGAAAAACCTATTGACCTATTGACCTGGAAAAACCTGAAGTTGGGAAATGCATTGGTCACAGCCTCCCCAGTATGTAGCCAGCAAACCCCCTGTAATCCAAAGCCTGCCAGCAGCTGTACTATATAGCCTGCCAGCCCGCTGTAGTATATAGCCTGCCAGACCCCTGTAGTATAAAGCCTGCCAGCACCTGTAGTATATAGCCTGCCAGCCCCCTGTAGTATATAGCCTGCCAGCCCCCTGTAATATATAGCCAGACAACCAGCGCCTGTAGTATATAGCCTGCCAGCCCCTGTAGTATAGACCCAGCCTGCCCCCTGTAGTATACAGCAAGCCTGCCAGCCCCTGCAGTATATAACCCGCCAGCCCCCTGTAGAATATAGCCTGGCAGCCCCATAGCCACCAGCCTCTAGTAGTATATAGCCTGCCAACCCCTGTAGTATATAGTCTGCCAGCCCCTGTAGTATATAGCCTGCCAACCCCTTGTAGTATATAGACTGCCACCCCCCTGTAGTATATAGACTGCCACCCCCCTGTGGTATATAGCCTTAAAACGCCGCGACACTACGCTCACACAGCACACACTCCACTACACTACGCTCACAACAGGAAACACTACACTACACTACGTCACACAGCACAACATTACAACTACGCTCACACAGACACCATCTACACTACCGCTCACACAGCACATACTACACACGCTCACACAGACACACTTACACTACGCTCAAAGCACACACTACAACTACACTACGCTCACACAGCACACACTCATACGCTACACACCACACACACATACGCTTCACAAGCCACACACACTACACTACGTCACACAGCCCTACACACTCACGACCGACCACTACGCTCACACAGCCACACTACAAATCTAAAAAAAAAAAAATTTAAACGATCTTTTAAACGATGCTCTATGTTTAGAGGCGGTTAAGCAGCGCCTGTCTAGATTTTCACAAGACTACATAGAAGTCCTCCTCAATCTCACCCACATTATGGAAGGGATTAAAATGCGAAATCAGAATGGTCTTTATGTCTCATGGCTCGCGTTTGAAAAAAGCGAACACAGCTAAAATATCTGCTGTATTAACTCCCCTATCTGAGCTCAAAACGCGCAATAAAAAGTCATGCTCTGCCTCTATCCAAGTAGAAATCTCTAACACACGCCAGGAGCTGCTTAGCCTCCTAGATCAGAGATCTTTTTGTGCAAGAGAAAAGCTATATAGAGGTTGAACATGCTGATAAGTGTGGTCAGTGGTTGTCCCGGGCATTACATCCCAGAACTAGGGCTTCGTATATCACGTCCCTTAACACTAAAAATGTCACAAAACTACATACGACTCAACAAATTCTAAGAGAGTTTCAGAATTATTATTCTGCACTGTATAATATTCATCCCAAATTTGAGGGCTCTGCAGCAAGTGATAAGTGGGCAAAAATTAAGACATATATTACAGCTCATTGCTTGCCTTCCTTACCTGAAGAAGATATCAAACAGTTAGTCAGTTCTCTCCTCAGGAGCTGGATTTTGTCATAAAAGAACTTAAAAATGGCAAAAGCCCAGGCCCGGACGGGTTTACCTCTAGATTCTATAAAAGATTCTCAGAGTCCCTATCACCTACCATGCTGAGAGTCTTCAATGACATTGCAAAAGGAGGATCATTTCCACCTCAGGCCCTGCAGGCTCATATCTTCGTTCTGCCTAAATCTGGAAAGGATCCAACTGTCTGCGGCAACTTCCGGCCAATTTCCTTGATCAACATTGATCTAAAATTATATTCTAAAATAATAGCCACTAGGCTGAAATTCTTACTACCCAAAATAATACATCTTGATCAGGTCAGATTCGTAGCTGGCAGAGAGGCTAGGGATAATACCCTTAAAACCATCGCCTTAACCAGGTTTGCCAAATCTAGGGGAGTCCCACTGTGCCTTCTATCGGTCGATGCTGAGAAAGCGTTTGATAGGGTCAGCTCGGACTTCCTTAGAGCTACTCTGGAGGGAATTGGTATGGAGCCAATTATGCTCAAACGTATCATGGCGCTTTATAGTCACCCCTCTGCTCGGGTCAGGGTGAATAGGACCTTATCTGACTCGTTCCACATCTCTAACGGCACGCTTCAGGGCTGCCCCCTTTCGCCCTTACTATATGTTCTTACAATAGAACATCTAGCAGTGGCCCTATGTGGAAATCCAGATATAGTAGGCATTAAGGTAGGTCAGCGGCACTGTAAATTATCTTTATATGCCGGTGATTTACTACTGTATATCTCTAGCCCTCACATTTCTATCCCTAACATATTAATGGAATTTGAAGCCTTTGGATCCCTAAGTAACTTTAAAGTTAATATAAATAAGTCGGAGATTATGAACATCTCCATCCCCAAGACAGTTTGGGATTCCATAAGAGCAAACTTTTCTTTTAAGGATAGTGGCGGTTCCGTGAAATATCTAGGAATAAATCTGACGGCAGATACTGAGGATTTGTATTTCTCCATTTATGATAATCTCTAGTCGGAGAACTATCTGGCTGGAACCCTCTCTTTTTATCATGGTTTGGGTGATCAAAATGGATACCCTCCCTAAGATTCTATATATTTTCCAAGCGTTACCAATACCATTACCAAGATCCTTTTTTAGTAAGCTCAGATCCCAGATCATCAGATTTGTATGGAAAGGGCAACAACCCTTAGTTACTCTCTATTAACACGCCACAAACTTAGAGGAGGAATTGGTTTACCGGACTTTGAAATATACCATAAAGCAGTGATTAGCACTTGTGTCTTAGATTTTCACCACAATGCCAGCACAAAGTTATGGGTGCAATTACTAGCTTCTATGTCACCGATACCACCATCCTCACATGTCTGGTTACCCTCTAAAACACGCCCTAAGTTTTTCCTAAAACACTGGACGGAGGTTTGGGACCGCATGTTATCGAGATGGCCTTTATCCTCCCCTATTGGCCCATTGACACCCATATTGTATAACCACACTTTCAACATCTCACAATCTAGACTCTCTTCACTATTTCCCACAGCCCCGACTATATTGCGAATAAGGGACGTGGTTACAGCTCAAGGTATACAACCACTGACAACCTTATCCTCTTCTCATGGTAGAGATTGGTTAGCTTATAACTCCTTATCAGCAGGAATCGATGCTCTAGGTCCAACCGAGTCGTAGATTAACAACCTTTAAAGAAGTTTTTATCCTATCCAACCCCCCTTCACATACTATTTCCTGGGTCTACGCACTGCTCAGAGACGGAGGAGGGGACGCTGACTCTATTCCGCCCCCACCTTATATGCTCAAATGGGAAGAAGACCTGAGGACTTCCTTTACTGAGGATGAGAGGATGAAAATCATTGCCATGACTCATCAGTCCTCGATCTCTGGGAGGTGTCAGGAAAGGAACTTTCCAGGTGGTACAGATGTCCCACAGTACTACATAAAATTTACCCTGATGTGGATGAATCTTGTTGGCGATGTTTCTCTGATATAGGATCTTAACTGCATATTTGGTGGGGTTGCCCTATAATCGCACGGTTCTGGGAGGAGGTCTGGGACCTATATAAGTAAATTAGTGGGGAGGTGATCTCTCTCTCCGGAACTAGCGTTACTTTCATTATTCCCGTACTCTATTGCAAAAGCCAAGAAGGGACTCCTTAGACATTTCTTAAGTGCTGCTCGTACAGTTATATCACGCCATTGGAGGTCACCCTCTCCACCATCTAGGGCAGAATTAGTAGACTGTCTTAATCATATTATGAGAATGGAAGAGCTTACGGCTCTAGATAATGATAAAATTACCACGTTCCATAAGGTCTGGTCTCCATGGTCCACATTCAGGATCTCCACAGCTATGTCTTTCTGGCTCTCTTCAGGAACTACTTAACTGGCATTACCTAGCCCCTCCCCCCTCCTCTCACGCTTGCATTGGTACTGCAACTGTTAAGATATGCCGTGTCTATGCTTTTGTGACATATCATTTCTTGTGAATTATTGTTTTATCCGCATTTTATTGATCATCTATGTGCGAATACTGTACATGTTGTACATTTGTTATTCATAGTACTTTCAATAAAAAGATTTACTCATAAATCACCGGGGCCAGATGGCACACACCCCCCGGGTTCTGCATGAACTATGTACCGTGATAGACAGACCGTTATTTTTAATATTTGAAGATTCACTGAGGACTGGTTATGTTCCAAAGGACTGGCGCATAGCAAATGTGGTACCAATATTCAAAAAAGGATCAAAAAGCAATCCTGGAAACTACAGAACAGTGAGTCTAACTTCTGTGGTGGGGAAAATATTTGAGGGGTTTGTTAGAAATGCTATCCTGGAGTATCTCTGTAACGTCCGTGCCTGAACGTCGCTCTATCCGCAGTTGGCGGAATAGAGGCGTTTATTTGTGTGTGAACTGTGGCTTAATTCTTGTGTTTGGATTAACTGAGCCACACCCTGCTCCTTGCATTTCTGTCCTGCCCAGCAAGGGTTAATAGCCTGTTGGACAGTTCCCCCAGAGTGCTAGTGGGGGCGTGTCCGGGATGGGCTTTATATACCTGCCCATTCCCATCTTACCTTGCTGGTTATTTTTAGTCTGACCTGTGTATATCTTGCTTGATCTTGATCTTGACCTGACCTGTGTATATCCCGCCTGTACCTGTATCCATCAGGCTTGCTGGTTAATTTGAGTCTGACCTGTGTATACTTTCTTGATCTTGATCTTGGCCTGACCTGTGTATATCCCGCCTGTACCTGTATCCATCAGGCTTGCTGGTTAATTTGAGTCTTGTCTTCCCTGTGTTTCTAATTCAGTTTTACCTGTCTCTGTTTGTCTGCCTGTATCTGTTCCTGACCTGGATATTCCTGTTTGATCTTGACCTGACCTGTATATCCCGCCTGTACCTGTATCTGGATCTGACCTGTGATTATCTGCCTTTAGACCTGTATATATCTGTCCCTGTCTCAGTCCCGTGTTTGTATTCTGTGCACCAGTGTGAACACTGGTCTATTCCTGTATTTCTGTTACCTGTCCGCTCCACCATCCAGCAGCTGCCAGACGAAGTAAGTGTCCCCTGTCCTGTTGTAGGGTCACTCAGGGACCATCAGTTAGGTTCCTGATAGTGGGTTCGACCTTATCAGGGCGGTTTATCTGCTTTAGGCAGGGCCTTAGCCCGCAGGGACATCGCAGGGTGAGTTCGCTATCACTTACGTAGTCTGACAGCTAGCGCCAAGACTGGTTGTGGTTGCGCGTTTGCTGGACGGGTGCTGACAATCTCACTGTGCATAACTTTATAACCCAGCGTCAGCATGGGTTTATAAGAGATCGGTCCTGTCAAACTAATCTGATTGGATTCTGTGAGGAGGTAAGTTCCAGACTGGGTCTGGGGGACGCTGTGGATGTTGTATACCTGGACTTTTCAAAGGCATTTGACACCATGCCGCGTAAAATGAGACTGCTGGGACTAGGGGAAAATCTGTGTATTTGGGTAAGTAATTGGCTTAGTGATAGAAAACAGAGGGTCGTCATTAATGGCTCATTCTCAGATTGGGTTGATGTTACCAGTGGAGTGCCACGGGGTCAGTATTGGGGCCACTTCTTTTTAATATTTTTATTAATGACCGGGGTCAGTATTGGGGCCACTTCTTTTTAATATTTTTATTAATGACCTTGTAGTGGGTTTACACAGTCAAGTTTCAATATTTGCAGATGATACTATACTGTGTAAAGTAATAAATACTGAGATTGATAGTTTAGCATTACAGAGGGATTTGGGGAGTGGGCAGAGAAATGGTTGATGAGGTTTAATGTAGATAAATGTAAAGTTATGCACTTGGGCCGTGGAAACAAAAAATTATAATTATGTTCTAAACAGTCAATTACTTGGTAAAGCTGGAGCTGAAAAGGACTTGGGGGTATTGGTGGATGGTAAACTTAATTTTAGTGACCAGAGCCAGGCGGCTGCTGCTAAAGCAAATAAAATTATGGGATGTATCAAGAGAGGAATAGATTCTCATGATAAAGACATAGTTTTGCCGTTTTACAAATCCCTGCTCAGACCACACATATAAAAAGGACATAGTAGAGGAGAGCAACCAAGATTATTAGGGGAATGGGGGTATTAGAATACAATGACAGATTACAAAATTTGGGATTATTCAGTTTATAAAAAGACGACTGAGGGGAGACCTCATTACAATGTACAAATACATGAACGGACAGTACAAGGGTCTCTCCAAAGATCTTTTTATACCTAGGCCTGTGACCAGGACAAGGGGGCATCCTCTACGCCTGGAGGAGAGGCGATTCTACCATAGCCATAGACAAAGGTTATTTACTGTAAGAGCAGTGAGACTATGGAACTCAAGAGAGGCCTGGATGCCTTTCTGGAGAGCAAAATATCACGGGTTATGGGGATAAAACATTTATTTAATTCTTAAAGGTTGGACTTGATGGACTTGCTTCTTTTTCCGGCCTTATATACTATGATACTATGATAATTAGAAATTGCTAAAACTGAGAGGAGTATTCCTAGATTGCCTAGCTGCACTAGGCAGCTTGATACCCAGAAGTGTAGTCAAGTTTCTCTGAAAGTAGTGGGTCTGTTTGGTAGACATAGTCAATTATTGAATAGATTTTTTGGGGGCACTTTATGGGGAAGAGGTACTGCCCTACTAACTTAGGGGCTTAGGAAATGCAACATAGAACCTGATATCTGTTCCAGCTAAATTTGACCAAATTTCCACCAAAAGCTAATTTGCGTTCCTTCCTTTTGAAGCCCTGCAATGTGCCCCTACAGCTGTTTCAGACCATGTGTGGGATATTACTGCATTGTACAAAAACTGAATAACAAAAATGGGGAAGATTTCTTCTTTTTTTTATTTTTATTAATTTTTTTTGTACAATGCAGTACAAAAAAAAAAAAAAAGATTTCTTCTTTAATCGCTTCCAAAAATAAAAATATGGAGGGCAAAACAAGATTTTTCTGGGAAAAAAATTATTAATTCTAGCCAATGCTAATACTCTCTATGCAACATCTGTGGTGGTAAAATAACCATTATACTGTATACCTTGATAAACTCTGATTTGATTACCTCAATTGATGTTCATTTTTTTCTGTGGTGGGCCCATAAAAGTGGTTTACATCCACATGTGAGATACTGCCATATTCAAGAGGAATTGATCTATAAAATCTGGGCTGTGTTTCCTCCTTCCATTTTGTTTGAATTTATTTGAGATGCCTAACTGGTTAACCAGCTTACCAAAGGCTGTTTTGAATTTTAAAGAGGTTAATTAATAACCAATTCCAGAAGCTAGGCTAACCGTGTCATGCACAGAAAACCTAAGTTTTCTAAATTTTCACCAAATTTTAAATTTTTTTATAAATAAGTGCACAACAACCAAAATGTACCACTAGGTGAAGTACACCATGTCACAAAAAACTGTCTGAAAAAAACACATTGGTGAGTCAAAGCATTCTTAAGTTTTAATCGCATATAGTGACACATGGCAGATTTGGAAAATAAGGCTGCGTCCTAAAAGTGAATATGAGCTCAGTCCGTAAAGGGGTTATTCCCACAAAGACAAGATTCTTGTAAACTGTAAAGCGTAACTGTAATGCTATAGTTATTTTACCAAATTATTATATGGAATTGCCCCTTTGAAAACAAACAGAACGATGCCTACTTTGTGCTGCTCATCCTTTTCTTTCCAAAGTTAAGGCATTTTCTGTTCTGAAAGTGTTAGACAAAAATCTTTCTCACTAGAGGTGAAGTGGGCGGTGACTAATATCTGTCAGTCTATGCCCTCAGACTGAGGCCAGCTAGCTTGCCCACAGATCCTGTGATGCCTTGTCTTCTCTCTCAAAGTAATTTATCATTATATCCATTTAATTTCCTACAAGTAAATCCGTTGAACACGGCACAGTGCACATACAGGATGTATATGGTGAACAGCATGGCAACTTCCAGCACGTGGAGGAGCAGGGAACATGCAGTAAGTGGTAGAAATCATTAGTACACCAGTAACATGAAGTCTATAGCCTGTGCCGTGTGAGGAGCGAGAAGAGCGGAGACGGGCAGAGAAACTTCTGTAGAATCACAGACTGGGATGGAGGGACTGATAGGCAACAGGGAGATCTTGTACCTCACTATTCTGTGCAGGAGACATCTGCATACACATCCAGCTCTGCTGCATTCATTGTTCAGAACACTTCCAGCCCTGCTAAGTTCATTGAAACAGGGCCTCCTGTTGTTTACACTGACGGATTCCAGAGCTTATCAGCACATGGAGAGGAGGCAGCTGTTGCAGCACTAAGGTAATCTGAGGTCTATAGCAAGGAAACTAATGAATGTAGGTAATAAAGATAATAGGCAAAGTTGTTTTACATCCCAAGAGCTATTGATTAGTGAAAAATAAAAAAAAGTTATGATGATTTCATAAAATTTTCAAATGGGATTCCTCCATTAAAAACAAATAGAACGATGCCCATATTCTGCTGCTCGCCCTTTTCTTTCCACAGTTTTGGCATTTTCTGTTCTGAAAGTGTTTGACAAAAATATTTCTCACCAGTGGTGAAGTGGCCAGAGGCTAACGTCTTCCTGTACTTGCCCTGAAATTAAGTCCAATTCAAACTGCACAGAGAGCTCATGATGTTTTGTGTTCTCTTTTAACATTAAATCCATTTAGTTTCCTACAAGTAAATCCACTGAACACTGCAAAGTGTACATACAAGATGTATATGGGGACTAGCCTAGCCTAGACTAGCCATCACACGAAGGAGCAGGGAACATGTAATAAGTGGAAGAAATCATAATTAAAACAGTTACATGAAATATATAGTCTGTGCTGTGTGAGGACTAAGGGTTAATAGCTTCTCTGCATTGTGTATAAAATGTGGAGTGCAAAGTGAGGGAAGGGCTGCAGCATGAGGAGAGTTTAGAGACACAGAGAGAGTTCTGTAGAATCACAGACTGGGATGGAGAAACTGATAGGGAACAGGGGAGATCTTGTACCTTGTATTTTGGTCAAAATACTGAATTGCAGAGTATTATAGTATACTCACCTCGTTCTGATCGCCGCCTGTGTGTTTTGGCAAGTGAAGTCAGCGTAGTACACTGACTTCACTGCGCAAGTGCTGTTGGTACACATGTTCAATTAAGTTAGTGTATCATTTTGGCTTCACTTGTTGCATTGGGATAGAAGGCGCCAGCACAGGATCTGCAGATGTGTATCCGATGTACCTCATTGGACTCACATCTATGTACATCTATATAATTGGATCAGCGTCCCAAATGAATCCCAAATTAATATGCTGCTGAAAATGAATGATTTGGTAGCTGCTAAGCCTCCTCAAACCAATGTGTTCTTTCATCTCTGGATCCAAAATACTCCCCCATTCCACAATATATAACCAGAAGCCCACAATAAGAGGGGCTGCATTATGAGAGGGAACCACTGCAGCTGGGGGTTACAATTATAGGGGGAGCTGCTGGGGGTGGGCACAATAAAGGGGGCAAAAGAAGAGTGGAAGCTGCTGGGGGGGGCACAATGTGAGGGAGACCTGCTGGGGAGCACAATAAGAGGGGCAACAACGTTAGAGGGAGATGGGAGGAACTAATGGGGAAATAATACTGTGTGGGGGTGGAGCAGGGGCGGAGCAAAAGGCATGGTTTGCTGCATCTTTTGTCCCTCTTTCTCTCTGAATAAAGTTAAGAGGTATGCAGTCATATGAAATAACATGAAGTGATAGGAGGTGAATGTGAAATGTACAAACTGGTCCTGGCGCAGTGTCTGGTATATTAAATATGAACACACTTTGGTTGCATTGCGTCTTAGAGGCATTAAACTATAATATTCGTCAAAACAGCCTCAGTGACTGAGCCTTTCTGTTGCTGCTTTGTTACCACTCTAATGTAATAATATGTCAAGGCCCTTAGGCAGTGAACACACTTTGATGTACTATTATATCACGTGGACCTATGCAATTAGGGTTGGGCAGCAGTAATATACTGCCAGAACAGAATAAACTTCTTGTTGGCATAATTAAGCCTATCATGTCACTTTACAAGGGAGTTGATCCCCATGTAGCCCTTATCGCTGGCTAAGGAGACTGCATCACCTTTTGATAACTCTTTGTAAAATTTTTATACGTATGTTTCAAAATGGCGAAAAAGCAGTGCTGCAGACATTTGGGTGCTATTTTCAATGACAGGGTTTACCATGAGCGGCAATATCTAACATGTTTAGGGTTTTATCTGTTTATATTTTTTTCAGTTTAACCCCTGCCATGTCTCACTATATGTGATTACAACTTTAGAACACTAACAATAGCCAATACAATTTGCAGTTTGTTATTTTGTGAAATGTTGTACTTCACCTTAGTGGTATATTTCGGTTGAAATGTTTTGCATTTATTTATGAAAAAATGTAAAATATGTTGAAAATTTTGAAAAATTTGGAACATTCTGATTTCTAAATGTTATACTTATTTTCACAAAAAATTAAGATTTTGATTGAGCTCTTTCAGGGCTTATTTTTGTGGAATGAATTAGGCTCTTTATTGGTATCAGTGTGGTGTAAATGTGACATTTGGATCACTTTTTATTGCTTTTTTGTTTAGTTGGATGCGCAAAAATACAAATGGGCATGGTTTTTACATTTTTTTTATGGTATTCACCATACAGGTTCAGTACTAATTTTATGTTATTGTACAGGTTTTTAGGGCACACAACAATACCATATATGTGCGGATTGTGTGGTGATTTTCATTTTTTTATTATATAGGCATTCCCCGGGTTTTGTGGAAGATAGGTTCTTTAGGCTTGTATTTAAGAAGAATTTGTATGTAAGTTAGAACTGGAATATTTTACAATTGTAATTCCAGAGAAAAATAATTCTTGACAATTGGATTTTCTCATCGCTTGTTCCAAGTAATACACTACCATACTAATGTATGACGGTGTATTAGAGTACATGACACTACAAACATGACTGTAGTGCCTAAAGAGTTACCGAGACAATTGTCATCGGTGACAGCAGTGTAAGACTTGGACCTGGACATGTACTTTACTCCCAGAGACCTTAATGGATTCCCCTATGATGTCACAATGACCCGCACGGACATCTGGGGAGCAGCGCTGCGCTCCGGGGCTACCGGAGGGTGAGTATATAAGTTTTTTGTTTTTCTTTTCTTTTTAATGCTGGGCTGGCTGTATACTACTGGGGGCAGGCTGGGGTGGCTGTATACTACTGGGGGCAGGCTGTATACTACTGGGGGCAGGCTGGGCTGGCTGTATACTACCAACGCAGCGGTACACAGCTACGCTGGAATATGGGTGCACTATCTAAACAATAAAAAAAAGCTGTAAACATGGATGCCTGGACTGTTGTATCTCTTCATCTCTCCGATACACCACACATGCCACACTGCTGCAGGGGGTGTGCCCACCACCCAGGAATCACATCATTATACAGACCTCAACATCATTATACAGGCGTCAGTCTGCCCCGGGGGTGGTGGCTGTGCCTCCCCTCATGCATAGGTGGACAGCTGAATATGCTAATGCTTCAGTGGACATTTCACAGTCATGTGCATACAGCTTAGGACCTCTCATGGCTTAGGTTAACAGAGGCAGTAGAGGGACAATGAAGGGATAGAGCTGCAATCTCCTAAAGGGCAGTTATATAGGAAAACATATATTTAGTTTAGGGGAGTGGATTTTGCATGACGGTTCTCTTTAACCAAGATGTTTTTTGGATTGGCTTTACCAACACAGCTAGGGGACAACACATTCCCTGTTGTGGTCTCCCTCCTGGTAGACAAATTAAGTCCCTCTAGTAAATATGCACTAACAATGCTTTGTATGCATTTAAATTCTTCACTAAATGTTGTAACAAATGTGGGTCTGCCTTTTAGTGTGTTAGGAGGTTGATGTTGACACTAGAAATGTGGTGTATTGTATTGCATGTGTGATTTGTAACCAAGATTACGTAGGGTGCACGAGCCAGATGATAAAAGAACGCATCCGAGGTGCCTAGTAAGTTTACTTTCGGTGAATATTTGCCCACACTATTGTTTTGTATGTAATCTATGACTAAAGACATAATTAGGGTCGGAAAAGCGTCAGTAAGCCTCTATTTCTTTATGAATGTAAGCGTTAGCTTTTTATCATGGACCAATAAAGAATTCATATTGATTTGAAGAAACAAGCGAGTGTCGACCTCATCCATTTTCAAGTTCTTGTATATGGGGAAAGAAAGGTGTGCCTGGAGAATTGCGCACCTGGAACTGAGCAGGTTCGTATGTGTTCTTATACAAGATTGGACTAGAGTGAGATTCTGTATGTGTTCTTATACAAGATTGGACTAGAGTGAGATTCTGTATTGCAATCTCACTGAATGCAATGAGGTTACTTACATGCTCCAGAAACAGGTGCAACTCTGGATGACTGGCCGGATTTACAGTGACTTCAAACAAAGGCAAGAAAATGTTCTCCAGTATTGCTTGAAAGTTATTAACCTGATTCTTACTTCGAAATACATCACTAAAAAGTAAAAAAAACTTTATGAAAAAAGATACAAAAAGAGAATGCATGCTTCAACAATTAATCTAAACGCAAGTCAACAGACTATCCCAAGATTATCCCAAGAATGCAAGTAATTAGTTGTGCAATAATAGACAGGGCCGGCACCAGCACCCGGCAGACCCGGGCAAGTGCCGGGGCCCACAGCTGGGTGCTGGCACCGTAAAGCGATGCTTCATTTGCTGCAAGACGCTGCCGTGCAGCAAAAACCCTGTCCTAAGCAGCAGTGCCGTGCCGGGTCCTAGCGCCGTAAAGTGGTGCTGCGCGTGAAGCACTGTGCGGCCGCCGGCAGGAGGAGGAAGACAGCGAAGGGGAAGCTCCAGACCTGACCAGAAGACTGAGGTGAGTATTATTCTTTTATTTTTAACCCCTTAACGACTTGGCTTTTTTAAGTTTTTTCACTTCCATTTTTCACTCACCACCTTCAAAAATCACCCTGCAGCCTATGAACATCCTCCATAGACTGTATTACACTACAGTTTGGTGTCATCTGCAAAAATAGACAGTGTTATTAATTCCTACCTCTATATAATTAATAAATATATTAAAATGTGCAATTAGCACATTGCAATGAATGGGTTAAAACGAGACAGCTTCGGGCCTTCGTGAGACCCGAAGCTGTCATGGAAACGGATCGCGATCCCCGTGACGTCATCGGGGAGCGACGATCCGCAGCAAGATGGCGGCGCCCAGGCGATCGATGTGAAGACACCCGCAATCTGTGCTAGCACCGATCGCGGGTGTTACCGGTAAGCGATATGCAGCAAAGACATACCGGCTATGCACCGGGACCCGGCGCGCGCCGTACTAGTCTGTTATAGATAAGTAGTATATTCACAATGATAAAAATTTTAATGAAAGGGTCGTACAGTTCCTAAATCGATATCAATGAAAACGTCAACTCAAAAAATGCATAAATAAATAAATAGATAACATGTTATGAAAGGAAAACAGAAGATTTTTTTATAAGAAAATAAAAAAGACATCATAATTACTAGAGTCGTGGAATCTGCACCAGCCATCGGACATTGTTGGAATGTACTTTATGACTAACAGCCCAAAGCGCCAAACTGTCCCATTCCATGCGAGAACGACCATATATTGAAAGACGTAGCTCTGCATTCTGATATTTACTTTCTTCCAAATCTGACATCACTTCCTGCAAAGAAGTAAAATAAGAAAAATAACTGATTAGGAACTGAATGAATATGCAGTATTTTAATGTTGTGCCACACTTTAAAGGGTTGTCACCTTTGCATTCACATTTCATTTAATATATCTGACAGAAATATCCATTTCTTCAATGCATGGTTTTACAAAAAAATTACCTGTGTGAAGATAATTCCCATTATATGTTGCCATCTTGTCCCTTGGAAACGACCACCTCTACTCTTCCAGCAGTGGCCAGATATGCACTATTGAGGCATGACCGACCACCTGGGTACAGCTTTTGATACCTCAGAACGGCTGCAGGACATGCATTAAATACCAGCCATTTCAGATGCAAAAAAAATATGTATTTGTTTCTTTGTGAAATCACTCCAGCAGTGGTGGTCATAGTTCAAATTAGTTACTAACAAACATTTCCCATATGTCTGTCTGCTTTATGTTTTCATAGGTTTTAAAATGGATGGATATTTTATTTTGATGTCACAAGGCTTACAAATTGAACATCGGCTCACCGTTTTTTCAAGATTTTAGAATTTCATTTTTGGGCATCATCAAAGCTGCAGCCTTCAAACTATCAGAAACAGCTTTTTAAGAAGATTGTTAACCCTTTGAAATCTTCATAGCCATATAAACAGAATAGAGGTGAAATTTAAAATGGATGATAAAAAAAGAAAATGCATCTTAAAATTTGTTATAGAATTTCTCCTGAGTACAGACACACCCTAAATGTGAACATTACTTGTTGTATGGGTGCACAGTGAGGCGCAGAAGGGAAGGAGGGCAACGCATAAGACATTCGTGCCCTCTAGGATGTCATGGCTTTCAATTAGTTCATGGGCAATAAAATTTTGTGAGCAATAAAATATTTATTTTTCTATCAATGTTGCCATGTGAGGTGAGATATGTGGCTATGCCCTATTGAAAATTACTTACCTTTTTTGCAGTGGGGTTGTTGAAAAAAAACATCAATTCTGTACTTTTTTTGGTTTTTACCAAATACCCAAAGTAACATGTTATATTTATTCTATGGGTCAGTGCGATTGCGGCAATGCCAAATACATATATTTTTACTTACATTTTACTACAGTAGTTTTGTAGAATAAAACCTATTGTGGGGGAAAAAAAATCTATCATTTTTGCACCATCAAAACGCTATAAATATTTGGTCTATAGAGCTGGTTGAGAGCTTGGGGCAAGTTGTACTTTAAGAAATTTTCTTTTACACTGTTCATCGTACAGGTTCAATAATGATTTTGTTTTATTGTACAGGTCATTATGGACACAGTGATACCATATATGTTGAGTTTGTATGTTAATTTTCACTTTTTTTATGTTATATGAAAATTGTATATGTATTTGGGGCTTTTTAATAATTTATTACTCTATTTTTTATTTAATAGCTTTTTTTTTAACTTTTTTAAAAAACTTTTTTATTTGTCTCACTATGGGACATGAGCAAGCAATCATTCAATTGCTTGTTCATTATAATATACCCTGCAATACTAACAGCGCTCCTAGCCATAATAGTATGTTATGGAGCGCAAAGAGGTTAAACGTGAATGTCCAGATGAGAATGCCCCCTCAAGGCACATTTTGCTCTTTTTGAAATATTTTAGTGATTTTAGTTTATAAGAGATCTGTTAAAATCGTTCTGTATAGGATATGATCTACTTTCTCACAGTCTAGAAATGTTACAATTAAAAACAACCGTGGGCAGTGATCCCTATAAGGCAGTGATGGGAAACCTATGGCCTTTCTGTGGGCACTCAGGCCATCACCCCAGTACAGAGTTTACCAAACAGGACCAAATCCATCAAATCTTCCTGCAGTCCCAGGCAACTTAAGAGATGTTGCTCTCAGTGGTATTTTACAGCGACACTTCATTCACTGTTTGGAACTGCTTGAAAAGTAAGAAGGTGTTGAAAGAAGTGCATTCTTCCTGTACAGAGAGACCCTGGAGAGAAGCTCTACCAACTTTAGAAAAGCCTTTACGTACTTAGGAGCAGCTAATCTCCCGCAAAATCAATATCACTAGGCGACTATCTTTTTCAACTAATTGCAAAAGCCACCAAGGCAGCGACGGCGATATTCAGTGATTAGGGGAATTTACCCAAAAGTCCTAAGGACGATATGGAACTTCCGGATGATGCTATTCCGGAATGAGACAGTGTGAACCAAACCGATGGAGCCACCTCATCGTAAAGTGGCTCCCCCTCCAGAAACCAACTAAGAAGCCCCTTCTAAGGGGAAACTCACCTGCGCTACCAACGCTCTCGCGGTCTCGCTATAGCATAGAGGCTAACAGTGCGGAAGTTCCAGCTAGTTGGGAAGGATGATCCTTTTTGCCAAGCATGGCCAAGAAGAGCGGAAAGAGGATACTTCCTTATTTCATTATTGACATATAACCCCTTTGCTTGTTATATGCATGGCATCTAATGCCATGGCTATACCGGTGTATGAGCTTTATGTTTTATAATTGTTTTTTTAAGGAAGGGTTTATCTCTCTTATGGAGGCTGCGGAGCAGGGTTCAGTCCATGGGACGCAGGGAAGCCTATCGCTCACCATAATGATTTCTACCGTCCCCAGGACTAGACAACAAGCTGTGGGCCAGGTTCTGACGTTGGTTATTGGAAACGTATGTTCAGCACTGAGTTTCATTACTAATAATACAAATAAGTAATCCTTTCTACTATGTAGTCTGCTTGTCTTGTCTTCCCCATCTTTCCTTCCCTTCTCTCCCACCCTAATACCCACCTCTCATCTAGTTTAGGGTATTGTAATGATCTAAACATATTTTGCTCTTTCTAAGATATATTCTATAAGATGACTATTTGACAATTTGTACATATAGTTTGAACAGAGGGTCGCCCACTAACCTTATTTCCAGAAGGGTTTTTTAAAAATACCTGCTTCACCATTTGAGGAGTATTTTACCCGAGGAGGATTATGAAAATTTGTTCCGCCGTACTACGCTCACGACCCTCCACTACCTACGCTCACCACAGCACACACTCCTACACTACGCCTCACACAGCACACACACACCTAACTCGCGCTCACACTAGCCACACTCTACATACGCTCTCACAAAGCCACACCACACTAGCTCCCAAGCCAACTACATACCCACAAGCCACACACTACACTACGCTCACTACAGCACACACTACACTACACTACGAGCTCACCACAGCCCACTCCACTAACCTCATCACACAGCACACCACACTCGCTCACAAAGCACCCACCACACTACACTACGCTCACACAGCACACATCTACACTACTCTCACACAGACACACCGACACTGACGCTCACACAGCACACACGAAACTACGCTTCAACACATGCACACACATACCTACACTACTGCTACACACAGCACACACGCCACTAACGACTCACACAGCACACACTACGCTACGCTCACACAGCACACACTACACTACACTACACTACGCACTCACACTAGCACACACCCACTACAACTACGCTCACACACACCACACACTACACTACGCCTCACACAGCACACACTCCACTACAATCCACACAGCACACACTACATACGCTCACACAGCACACACTACACGTACATCACGCTCACATCCAGGCACACACTCCACTACACTACGCTCACACAGCTCACACCACTACTAACCTCAGCTACCCACACTCACGCTCACTACACGCAACCGCACTGCTCGGACACGGATCACTGGATTGTCATCGCGCTACTGAATTATACCTGCTTTTGCAGCTCTGCGCGCTACAGGGAATAATTGGCCAGCGTAACTTTACGGCATGGCATTTTTTGGGGTGCCAACTAGGACGCCTAAATCCTACGCCGTCTATGACGCGTGGTTAGCGCTTAATGCAGACCGTCTGAATGTGAAGGGCTTTTACGCCCCAAGAAACGTGCGTTAAACTACTCTGCACATGCGCCTACGCTAATTGGATTCCAGATAAGTGCTATCGGCGAGGCCATCAGAGCTCGGAAATGGAAGAATGGGCGGTTCCGAGCCATGCTTCTTTAGCACGAACGCCACATTTAAGACCATTATAATATGTGGGTTACATGCCCCAGAGTCTACGGATGGCAGGGCGCTCAGGGGGTCCTCCATTGGATTTCACGATTCCTTCCCCCCAACAGTTGCGTGAATCATACAGGGGGATAACGAGGGGTCGATAATTTATATTTGTTAAAATGTTTATATGCACTAAGTGTTATACCATACCCTGGCTAACTAAAGACTTTCCTAATTCAGTCAGGTAGCCTCGCATTAGAGGCGCTGACGTCTGATCTCTTTGTCTTGCTGAATCTCCAGATAATCCCCATGCGAGAGATTTCCATTGAGCATGGATGAGTTTTAGTGATACTTGCTTTAAGTCAACCTTACTTTTGCAGCAGTGGTATGACTCAGAAAGAAATTACAAAAACACGCTTAATGAACTCCTGGACAGAACTCTAAACCCACCACACTAGTAAACTACTCCTTCTATCGCCAGCTCACAAGTCATATAGTGACGAAAAGACTGATATTGTTAGTCACCCACTTTAGAACTACTACTTAGCATACAAGGCAGTCCCGCGGGTTACATACAGATAGGCGTCGGGAGGTTTGTTCTTAAGTGAATTTGATATGTAAAGTCGAACTGTATATTTTATATGGAGCATATACTAGACAATTCTGTTTTCTTTTGTCCCCAGTAGACAATTGGAGTTCAAAATTTTGTCGTTAATTTGAGACCATAGGATTATCAATAAAGCTTCATTAAGACATGATATACAGACTGATCATTGCAGCCTGGGACTATAGTAAAGACATACAGCTTACCACGTCACAGTGGGTCACGAGGAGGGGCCTGCTAATCCATCTGGTTGTCTGTAAGTCGGGTGTCCTTAGTTAGGGACCGGCCTGATATATAGGACAGATCATTTGGTTGATCATTACCAGTTTTCCTTGCTCCTCAGTATTTCCAATCCCCGTAAGCCGTCACATGGTGACTTAATGAAATCTAAAAAAAAACAAATTTATTGAACGTCTATTTAAAAGACGATGTCCTATGTTTAGAGGCGGTTAAGCGCGCCTGTCTAGCATTTTCACAGACTACATAGAAGTACTCCTCAATCTCACCCCCATTATGAAGGATTAAAATGCGAAAATCAGAATGGTCTTTAGTCTGCATGGCTCGCGTTTGAATAAAAGCGAACAAGCTAAACTATTCTGCTCATTAACTCACTATCTGAGTCATAAACGCCGCAATAAAAAGTCATGCTTGCCTCCTTATCCAAGATAGAAAACTCTAACACAAGCACGCCAGAGCTTAGCCTCTTAGATCAGAGATTCTTTGTGTGCAATTGATAAAAGCCTATATAGAGGTTACTATGAATGCGGGGGTGATAAGTGTGTTAGTGGTTTGTCCCGGGCCATTACAGCCCATAACTAGGTTCCTTCGTATATCACGTCCCTTAACACTAAAAATGGCACTAAACTACATACGACATCAACAAAAATTCTAAGAGAGTTTCAGAATTATTATTCTCGGACATGTACATATATCACTCCCAATTTGAGCTCTCCTCAGCAGTGATAAGTTGGGCAAAATCTCGACATATATTACAGCTCATTGCCTGCCGCCTATCCTACTCTGAAAAGATCTCAAACACAGTTAGTCAGTCTCTCCTAGGAGCTGGATTTTGTCATAAAGAACTGTAAAAATGGCAAAAGCCCGGCCTCCGCGGTGTTCCTCATAGATTCTTTAAAATGAATTCTCCGAGTCCTATCCCTACCATGAGCTGCAAGTCTTCATGTCTGACATTGCAAAAGGGGATCATTTCAACACTCAAGCTCCAGCCCTGCAGCCTCATATCTTCGCTTCTGCCTAAATTGGAAAGGATCCGAACTGTCTGCGGCCAACTTCGGCCCAATTTCCTTGGACACTTGTCAACATAGATCTAAAATATATGCCTAGAAATAATAGCCACTAGGCTGAAATTCTTGTTCTACCAAAAAATACCATTTTGATCAGGTCAGATTCGTAGCTGGCGAGAGAGGCTAGGGATACATACCCTTAAGAACCATCGCCCTGTAACCCAGCTTTGGCCAAATCTAGCGGAGGTCACTTGCCTTCTATACTGTTCGATTCGCATGAGAAGCGTTTGATAGGTCAGCTGGGTTCTTAGGCTACTCTGGAGGTAATGGTATGCCGAGCCAATTATGACTCAAACGTATCATCGGCGCTTTATAAGCAGCCCTCTGCCCTTGAGAGTCAGGTGTGAATAGGACTTTCGACTCAGTTCCACCCTTCTCCCATATAACGGTCACGCGTACGGGCTGCCCCCTATTCGCCCTTACGATATGTTCTTACAGTAGAACATCTAGCAGTGGCCCCTATGTGGAAAATCCCATATATAGCCTGATAAGGCTTAGGTCAGCCTCAGCAACTGTAAATTATCTTACTATATGTCGGAACTGTGATTTACTACTGTATCTTCTAGCCCTCACATTTCTATCCCTAACATATTAATGGAATTGTTGAACCTTTGGATCCTTTAAGTTAACTTTAAGTTATCTAAATAAGTTGGAGTAGAATATGAACACATCTCCATCCCAAGACAGTTGGGATTCCATAAGCACAATTCTTTTTTTAAGGATGTGCGGTTACGTAGATGAAATATCTAGGTATAACTCTGACGGGCAGATCACTGAGGATTTGTATTTCTTTCATCATTTATGATAATCTCTAGGCGATAAACTTCTGGGCCGAGAACCTCCTCTTTTTTCATGTTTGGGTTGATCAAACAGGATACCTCCACAAATTCGAAAAAAACAGATTCTATATATTTCCAAGCGTACAATACCATTACCAAGATGATCCTTTTAGTAAAGACTCAGATCCCAGATCCTCAGTTCGATTGGATAAAGGGCCCAACAACCCTTATTACTTCTCTATTAACACGCCACAATAACATAAGGGAATTGGGTTACGACTATTGAAATATACATAAAAGCCAGAGATAGCACTTGTTTCTTAATTTTCACCACAATTCTAGCCACAAAGTTATGGGATGCAATTACTAGCTTCTATGTCACCGCGATACCACCATCCCTCACAATGTCTGGTGGTTACCCTCTAAAACACGCCCTAAGTTTGCACCAAAAACCTGGCCGGAGGTTTGGCGACCAGCGTTTCGGCCCTTTATCCTACCCCTATTGGCCATTGGACACCCATATTGTAAACCACACTTTCAACATCTCACAATCTAGACTGCTCTTCACTATTCACACACCCCGACTATAGTGTGCAATCAAGTGACGTGGTTACAGCTACAGAAGGTAACCACCACTGACAACCTATCGGGGATCGTTCTGACTCATTCGCATGGGTTTATCAGGGACGCTGACTCTGTCAGCATGGGTTTATGGAGAGACCGGTCTGTCAGACTAATCGGATGGATTACTGTGCGAGGAGTAAAGTTTCCAGACGGCGGGGATCTGGGGCGCTGTGTTGTGGATGATTGTATACCTGGACTTTCAAAGGCATTAGACCAACATGGCACGCATAAAAGTTGAGTTTATAAAATGAGACTGACTGGGACTAGGGGAAAAATTGTGGTATTTTTTTTGCTATAGTAATAGAAAACAGTAGTCTGCGCCGCCTCGTCTGGCGATCTCTGCCGTCTGCGCGCATGCCGCAGAAGAGCATGCCGGCCGCCTGCGTTCACTGCCTCCGACAGTGTCGATCGCGAGAAGGGACAGAAATTTCTCTTTCTCATCGGTCTCACGTCGTCGTTGTCCTCCTCCCTCTATCTGTCTTTTTCCTTCTCTGGCTTCATTCTTCTGCCATGTAGTTCTGCGCGTCGCCTTTTTAACCTGGGCTGCGCCTTACATCTTCGGACTAGGCCCTTTTTGCCGATTCTTGATACTGTTCGCTTCATGCGTCCCTGCGTGAAGAGCAGGTCCCGCGCAGCTACACGGACTGCGCCAGAGGTGTGGTAAATTTGGGGCGAGGTAGTGTAGGGAGGAGTACTGCCTCGTAACCTAGATGCTGGCTACTCCTCACGCCCCCAGTGCCGCACATAAGTAAATTTGAATATTGTAATAAGTTTCAAAAAAGTGTGGGGACCTCTAGAATTAGCCCTTAAAAGGGCTATCCTTACGTCATTGTATCCACCTAACCACCCGAATCTACCTTTATAGGTAGATTATTGTGGTGGTAAGGTGGTGCCCTTTATCGCTTCCCAAAAATAAAAATATGGAGGCCCGCAATAAACAAGGTTTTTTGTGGGAAAAAAATTATTATTCCTAGCCATGCTAATACTCTCTATGCACTCTGTGGTGCAGTAAAATAACCTAATACTTTAACCTTGTAACACTTCGTCTTGAGTACACGTCAATTGATGTTCATTTTTTTCTGTTGGTGGGCCCATATAAGTGCGTTTACAATCCACATGAGTGAGCAACTGCCTATTCAAGAGGATTGATCTCTAAAAATCTGGGCTGTGTTTCCTCTTCCATTTTGTTTGAATTTTATTTGAGAGTAGCCTAAACTGGTTAACCAGCTACACAAGGCTGTTTTGGAATTTTAAAATCAATCCATGGCTAGAGGTTAATTAACCCCTTAAGGATGCGGGGTTTTCGGCATCTTCTCGGCTTTCCAACTTCAAAAATCCATAACTTTTTCATTTTACTTGTGCTACAGACTTGTGTATTATTTTTATTTTACATGCCGGCGTTGTATGCGAAGCTGAAAAAAACATTCCAAATGTGAAAATTGAAAAAAAATGATGCGTGCGTCATTCTTGGTGGCTCAGTTTCTTAACGAACTTTCACTCTTTCGCCCAAATAACAAACGCCTACTTTATCTTTTCGTTGTGGTTCGCGGTGCTACGCAGGTGATAACGCAAATTTGATATAGGTTTTCATTTGTTTCTAATAACATTTCAAAAATTAACAAATGTGTAATGTGCCATCGCTCATATTGCGCTAATAACTTTTTCATACTTGGCGCCAGAGAGTGTGTGAGGGTGTCATTTTTCCGAAATGAGGCGACGTTTTCATTGACTTTACACCATTTGAGGTCTGTGCGATCATTTTGATCACTTTTATTTCATTTTTTTATTGTTAGGTAAAAAGTTGTAAAAGTGCATTTCGAACATTGGGTGCGCCATTTTCCCAGACTAGAGGTCACCGCCGCCCGTAACCGTTTTTATTATTTTGAATAGATCCGGGCATTTGGGTACGCGGCGCGTACGTAATATAGTTTTGTGATTTTAACTGTTTATATATGTTTTATATCCTGTTCTAGGAAAGGGGGTGATTTTGATTTAATATTTTATTAATTTTTTTTTATTTTTAAACTTTTTTTTAATTTTTTTTTTCACTATTTTTTAGACACTAGGTTACTAACCCTAGATGGTAGCACTCGCCCTCCTACCATATACTGCCAATAATACAGTTATTGCATATTATGGCATTTTGCAGGTCATACTTACAATGGCCTGCTCTTGCGTAACGAACCGCATAACATGCCATGTAGCCACCTCGGTCAAAACAGAGCCGTGAGCCCTTTCATACATCCTTTATACCTCTGCCCGGTTCGAGCTACGGCCGCAGAGCGTTTAAGGGTTAATAACAATTCGAGCAGGCTAAGGCTAACTTGTTGTTTGTCATTGCACAGAAAACCTAAGTTTTCTAAATTCACCAAATTTTAAATTTTTTATTTTTTTATATAATGCCCACACACACAAAATTACACTAGGGAAGTCACACCATTCACAAGAAAACTTCTGCATAAACCATTGGTGAGTCAAAAACATTTTTAAGTTTTTAAGCGCATATAGTGGACACTGGCCAGATTGGAAAAAAAGGCTGTGTTCAAAGGGTGAATATGTAGCTCAGTCCGTAAGGGTTCATTGCCCAACAAGGCAGATTCTTGTGAACTGTAAACTAACTGTAATTCGATGTTTTTTACCAAATAAGTATTATATGGATTGCCCCTTGAAAAGAAAACAGAACGATGCCTACGTATTGCTGTCATCCTTTTCTATCAAGTTTAGAGGCGATTTTTCTGTTCTGAAAGTGTTAGACAAAATCTTTCTTACTAGAGGTGAAGTGGCAGGTGACTACATTCTCTGTTCTGGCCTCTAGACTCAGACGAGGCAGCTAGCTGCCACACAGATCCTGTGATGCCCTTGTCTTATCTCTCTCAAATTAATTTATCATTTATCACTCCATTTAATTTACCTATTCTACAAGTAAATCCGTTGACTACGGCACAGAAGTGTCACAACAGGATGTATAAGGTGAACAGCTTGGCAACTTCCAGCACGTGGAGGAGCAGGGAACTGCAATTAAGTGGTAGAAATCATTAGGTAAACCAGTAACATGAAGTCTATTAGACTGCTGCCTGTGAGGAGCGGAGAAGACGCGAGAGAGCCTGCAGAGAAACTTGCGGTAGAATCACAGACTGGGATGTGAGCGATGATAGGGAACAGGTAGACTTGTATACACCTCCAGCCTCTGCTCATTTCATGTTCAGACACTTCCAGCCCTGCTAATTCATTGAAACAGAGGCTCCTTTGCCTTTACACTGACGGATTCAGAGCTTATCAGCCACATGTGAGAGGATGGCATGCTGTTGCGCACCGTAAGCGTAATCTGAGGCGGTCTATAGCAAGGAAACTAATGATATGTAGAGTAATAAAGATAATGGCAAAGTTGCTGTTACATCCCAAGAAGCTTTGTAGTGAAAAATAAAAAAAGTATGATGATTTCATAAAAATTTCAAATGGGATTCCTCCATTAAAAACAAATAGAACGCTGCCCATATTCTGTGCTTCGCCTCTTTTCTCCACAGTTTGCATTTTCTGTTCTGAAAGTGTTTACAAAATATTTCTCACCAGTGGTGAAGTGGCCAGAGGCTAAGTCTTCCTGTACTTGCCCTGAAATTAAGTCCATTCAAACTGCACGAGAGATCATGATGTGTTTGTGTGTCTCTTTTAACATTAAATCCATTAGTTTCTACAAGAAATCCACTGAACATGCAAAGTGTAAATACAAGATGTATATGGGGACTAGCCTAGCCCTAGACTAGCCATCACACGAAGGAGCAGGGAACGGAACACGTATAAGAGGAGAAACATCAAGAATTAAAACAGGTAATGAATATATAAGTCTGTGCTGTGTGAGGACTAAGGGTAATAGCTCTCTGAATGTGTATAAAATGTGGAGTGCAAGTGAGGGGAAGCGCATGCAGCATGAGGAGGTTTAGAGACAAGAGAGAGTTCTGAATAGATCACGACTGCGGATGGAGAAGAAATGATAGGGAAAGGGAGATCTGTACCTTGTATTTGTCAAATACGAATTGCAGGAGTATTATTAGTGATACTCACCTCGTCATGATCGAGCGCCTTGCTGTGGTTTTTGGCAGTGAAGTCAGCGTAGAATACCTGACTTACAGCGCAAGTGCTGTTGGCTACACATGTTCATTAAGTAGTGTATCCTTTGGACTTCCCTTGTTGCATTGGCGATAGAAGCGCCGCCACACAGGATCTGCGATGTGTATCCGATGTACCTCATTGGACTCACATCTATGTACATCTATATAATTGGATCAGCGTCCAAATGAACCCAAATTAAATGCTGCCTGAAAATGAATGATTTGGCTAGACAAGCCCTCTCAAACCAATGTGTTTCTTTCATCTCTGGATCCAAAATACTCCCCCATTCACAATATATAACCGAAGCCCACAATAAGAGGGGCTGCATTATGAGAGGGAACCACTGCAGCTGGGGGTTACAATATAGGGGGAGCCTGCTGGGTGTTGGGCACATAAAGGTGGGCAAAAGAAGAGTGGAAGCCTGCTGGGGGGGCACATGATGAGGGAGACTGCTGGGCGAGCACATAGGGGGCAACAACGTTAGTAGGGAGATGGAGGGGAACTAATGGGGAAATAATACTGGTGTGGGGGTGGAGCAGTGCGGCGTAGAGACAAAAAGGCATGGTTTGCTGATCTTTGTCCTTTTTCAGAATAAAGAGAGGGGTATGCAGTCATAGAAATACATAATGATAGGAGGTGAAGTGAAATGACAAACTGGCCTGGCGCAGTGTCGGTTATTCTTAAATATGAACAACTTTGGTCATTCGTCGTAGAGGCATTAAACTATATATTCTGTCAAAACAGCCTCAGTGATGAGCTTATCGTGCTGCTTTGATTACCAATTAATGTAATAATATGTCAGGCCTTAGGCAAGAACAAATTTGATGTACTATTAACACGTGAGACCTATAGCAATTAGGGTTGGGCAGCAGTAATAATACGTAGCATAACAGAAAACTTCGTTGTTGGCATAATTAACGCCTATCAGTCACTTTACAAGGGAGTTGCACCCATGTAGCCCTTATCGCGTGGCTAAGGAGACGCATCACCTTTTGATAACTCTCTTGTAAAATTTTATATAGTATGTTTCAAAATGGCGAAAAAGCAGTGCTGCAGACATCTTGGGTGCTATTTCAATGACAGGGTTTATACATGAGCGGCCAGATCTAACATGTTTAGGGTTTTATTGTTTATGTTTTTTCAGTTTAACCCTGCCATGTCTCACTATATGTGATTACAACTTTAGAACACTAACAATAGCCAATACAATTTGCAGTTTGTTAATTTGTGAAATGTTTGTACTTCACCTTAGTGGTATATTTCGTGTTGAAATGTTTTGCATTTATTTATGAAAAAATGTAAAATATGTTGAAAATTTTGAAAAATTTGAATTCTGATTTCTAAATGTTATACTTATTTTCACAAAAAATTAAGATTTTGATTGAGCTCTTTCAGGGCTTATTTTATTGTGGAATGAATTAGGCTCTTTTTTGGTATCAGTGTGGTGTAAATGTGACATTTGGATCACTTTTTTATTGCTTTTTGTTTAGTTGGATGCGCAAAAAACAAATGGGCATGTTTTTACATTTTTTTATGGTATTCACCATACAGGTTCAGATATATTTTATGTTATTGTATGGGTTTTTAGGGCACACGACAATACCATATATGTGCGGATTGTGTGTGATTTCATTTTTTTTATATTTACAGGCACTCCCCGGGTTTTTGTGGAAGATAGGTTCTTTGAGCTTGTATTTAAGAGAATTTGTATGTAAGTTAGAACTGGAATATTTTACATTGTAATTCCAGAGAAAAATAATTCTTGACAATTGGATTTTCTCATCGCTTGTCCAAGTAATACACTATCATACTAATGTATGACGTGCTTGGGCTTGTATTAGAGTACATGACACTACAAACATGACTGTAGTGCCTAAAGAGTTACCGAGACAATTGTCATCGGTGACAGACAGTGTAAGACTGGACCTGGACAGTACTTTACTCCCAGAGACCTTAATGGATTCCCCTATGATGTCACAATGACCCGCACGGACATCTGGGGAGCAGGTGCGCTCCGCGGCGGGCACTCGGAGGTGAGTATATAAGTTTTTGTTTGTCTTTTCTTTTTAATGCTGGGTGGCTGTTAACTACGGCTGGGTGGGCGGCTGTATACTCGGGGCAGGCTGTATACTACTGGGGGCAGGGCTGGCTGGCTGTATACTACTGGCGGCAGGCTGGGCTGGCTGTATACTAATGGGGGCACAAGCTGGGGTGGCTGTATACTACTGGGGCAGGTGTATACTATAGGGAGGGCTGGCTGGCTATATATAGGGGGGGGGCGTGACCAAGCATTTCCTACCCTAGCTTATACTCGAGTCAATAGGTTTTCCAGTTTTGGTGTAAATTAGGGGTCACGGCTTATATTCGGGACGCTTATACAGGAATATATACGCGTAATCATCTATTTGTAATTAAAAACATCTACCTCAGATTACTGACATGAGATGTTCCAAACTGGCTGCTCAACCTTTTGTCTAGGGACAGATTATCGTAAAAAAAAAATTTCAATGAGATCAGCAGGCGGGGTCCGGCTGCAATGAACACAGAGGGCGTGCATGCATTATCAAGCGGTGGAGTCAAGAGGGCTAATGCGTAGCAGGAGTGCCACCGGCTATTTAAATATTTTTTACGATAATCTGTTTGTTCTCCATACAAAAATGAGGACATCCCAGACAAAGGAGGAGCAAGTAAGTTTAGGAAATCTACCATCAGTTAAGCTGAGTAGGTAAATGTCCTTTAGAACATTAGAAAAAAAATGTCTAGAATTCCAGAGAAAATATAATGTTTAGTTCTTTTATATAATCCAAGTGCTGGGATTCTGAATGTGGAATTTCCTTTATATATTTATGACATATTCGTCCTGCGGAGAGGTGGAGCAGATGAGTTTACTAAGTCTGTCCAGTCACTTAACCATAACCATTAGGGTTGCGATTAACGTCAGAGATCCATCATAACAATCTTCCATTCCTAGAGTGTAATTACTGAATCGAAAGAGGCTCACTGCATATTCCATATACCGCAAGCCCACAGCAACGAATTCTCTGCTGAGGTGGGATAGCCATGACCCAGAGTTGGAGAGCAGCTGGGTGATGTAACGCACAAAAGGGATAAACTATACCCAATGGTACATCATAAAGAGGGACGCTACAGTTTGCGCTATGGGATCGATATAGTCCCTTATCCAGCACGTGGGGTAATTGGACAAGATGATCCTCCAGTAGATGAGGTGAAACAGATCACATATTGGATCTGTCATTCCAAAGGTTTGAATGACCAACTATTATTTACGTCATTTCTATAAATACTGTGTGGCTGTTGTTTCCACTCTTCTACTATATTATTCCCATACTTGTGACTATACTTTCCCTGCATTGTGAGGTCCCTAGTAGGAACATATTAGGGTTTTTACTTGGGTGATTGCATCTGCTTGTTCCAACAGCATCACTACCATTTAACACTGTACAATATGACATATGAGTGCTACAATTTCATACCATAATTCTGCTGCGCGACATGAAGCTGGTTAATTCCAACGAATTCGCCATGGTTTAATACACGGATTTTTACATGATCCCATACTATGTTTTTTATTTGGGTGACTTGTTGGTCCATTTCTACTAGCACTGCAATTGGAATACACCAAGCGTCACGTTTATTATCTAAAATTACGGCATTGGACATTCGCTGTATGATCCTATCTTGGAAGGGGTGACCTCAATACTGCTGGATAATTCTCTCTTTCCATGAGTGCCTCTTTGCTTGTTAATTTGTCTGCCACTGGCACGGATGGAATACTATACAGCGTCATCTGGAGCCTCTAGCCTATTGTTACCCGCAAGGCATTCTGTTTAACATTAAGTGGTTACCGTGCCCTCTAGGGGAATGGTTTACAAGGTCTCTATGAGAGACGGTCACATTCCTTCCCTGCCAAACCGACGCATGCGACCACCCCCTTCACCGGGTCCTGCTGCTTACATTGCGGCCGCCGCATGGAGTTTTGCGCACTGACGAGACGGCGACAATAGGATCATAACCAGATGGGAGGTGTGACATACAGTGTCCAAGGAGGTGGGGCTTTAGGTTTAAAAGGCGGAGAAGTGCCGTTATCTGGCGCAGTCAGCCTGCACATGATTAGCAGGATCTATTTTTCCAAAGTTTTAGCTTGCAGCTAAAGGTTCCTAATGTATGCCACTTTATGCTGGACTGACCTTAAGCAAAACGGACAGCGACGCCTACAAATCCCTCTGAAGAGTCAGAGACGAATGCGTCATGGAAGGTGACGCTATACAGGGTGGATGCCTTTAGGGATAAGGACAGTTGTGGTCTGGCTTGTTAGGGCAGGAGTTTGAGGAGCTTCATAGGGACACACAGCTCCATATGCCAATTTATCCAGTATCACCTTAAAGACGTCGAATCACAATAGGAGATGGTCACCTTTAATTGCAGGTGTGACATTTTTTCCAGTAGACGACTATTATTTTGACTGACACTTTCGCAATATGAATTATTCCTTGTAGGTGCTGTTGGTTTATAATTCTTGGCATCAATTTTGAGGCGCGTTTATGTAACTAGAATTAAATGTTATGTTTATATCCTCTAAAACCCCTAAGTGCGGTTGTTATAATCCAAGTGATATAAAACACGTTATGTAAATGCGGTACATGACACAAAACCTAGGTTAATGTAGTTATTACAAGAATCTGGCACCACTTTGTAGTGATAATAATTAACTGACACACGTGCTGTATATTGCTCTGATTTGGAACAACATCATTGGTTGGAGGTAACATTGAACATTTGGACCTATGCCATGGTCTGGTGGACATTTGCAAATATATTACTAGGTCATCTTTCATATCATACATTCTTATGATTTAGTTGTGTGTTTGCTGCTTTTATGTTTCATTTTTATAGGTTTTTGGAGAGATTTATCAGGCGGTACCCAATTATCTGAAGTACCGCCGAAATAATCTTAATGCCTTGCAAGCCACCAGGCAATGTGGTTTTTCTACTTCCATGCTAAGTGGTGTTGAGGGTTTGAACGGAATTTGTCTGGCAAGTGGTAGTTTTGTATGATGTTTGAGCCTTCTGATGTACCTTCATCATACACCGCCGCATCAAGTGTACCCTATTATAAATGCCCCCATACTTAGCAAGTTTACATGTATATTATTAATCATATTAATTGAATAAAAATGAACATTTTAAGTTGTGAGAGTAAGATTATGTATATATTTTATATTTGTATTTAATGTTAGTATCTATTACTTTAGAACTATTGGAAAGCAAGGCTAGCAGAGAACTCATGGTTCAGATAGATAATCCCACTCGAGATCCTGCAACAGATCATTCTGCACCACATCTTCAGGTAAATCATCCCCCAAGTCTTGGTGAAAAATCACCAGGTATTACCATGGGTAGATTGGGGTTCAAGGTGGTTTATTATTGGACTTTGGCGTATGTTTTTATTTTTGTTTGTGGCGCATAAATTATTATGTGTGCGCCCACAATTATTTTCTTTTCTGACACTCACGCCGTTTGCACTTAGTTTGGGGGCAATTTGTAAATCTGGACACTTTTCCTGCTCTGCTACTTTTTTCGGACACTTTTTTGCGAAATTTGTGGCATAAAATAAGACAACCAAAAGCAAATCACCAATTACTATTTCACTTTCTTGAAGGTTGAGAAATTTCTGACGTTTTTGTGTTCACATCATTGAGCCCTTGTGACACAATAAAAAAAAATCACAGTGTATATAAATCACATATTCCTATACTAAAAAACAAACCTTGCGACAAAAAAATTATAAGTGCCTCCCATTGTTGTAGCACCTTCTCAGAAGATTTCTTCTCTCCCATACAAGATAGAGGCCTTCTGAAAATCTGCAGTAGTGCACCAATTTGGAAAAGTGTCTAGTAAGTCGCGACCAGCTCTTTTTGGCATAGTTTGATCATTTTGGCATAGTCTATCTAATGTGCTGTGCGTCATCTTTCTGGCACACAAAGAGCCTAGAAAGTGCATATGAACATTGCTTAATCTGTCCTGTAAACTTTGAAATACCATACATTACAGATTTAATATGCAGAGGATTTTCCCACAGAATTACAAACTCACCCTGAACCATGATGATGTACATTTAGAACTAGCTCACACAGAATTTTTCCATTGGGAAAATTGGTGCAAGGTAGTGCACATTTATATTGTGATTTTAGTTCTTTTGTTCTGTCCATCCGTTATGTTTTTATGATATGAAAAAGCAGTGTCTGCTGAGTTATTCTTTGTACAAAAACCTGAAGATTGACTGATGGGGAAAGGATGTTTTTTTTTACATTGTAATGAATGGGGAAATTGAAAAAAAAAAACTGATGACAAATGATGACACCCAAAGCCTGTTTTTTCAACGGATAGCACACGTCTGCACTAAGCAATACAGTGATGGCGAACCTTTTAGAGACAGAGTGCCCAAAGTAACAACCAAATCCACTATTTACCGTGAAGTGCCACATGGCATTTTAAGCAGTAACTTATTGCTACTGTTCTTCCACATCTTTCAATTGTATCAGCTGCCTACGGCACCACATACAGTTGAAAGAAGGGGGCAAATTCAGATTATCATTGTCAGCCTGTATGAAATAACTAGATAAAGGCTGGGATGGGATCCTTGTGAGCTGCTCCAACAGGTAGTAGTGACAGGACTAGTGACACAGACCTGATGACAGGTGTCCTTTAAGTACTGAAGGGTTTTTAAAATGTGAAGCTAATATATGTCTCATTTTGCCAGACACAATAAATACACCAATAGTAAAATAGATGACACAGAACTAGCCATACAAGATGTGTGATTTGTAACCAAGATTACGTAGGATGCACGAGTCGGATGCTAAAAGAACGCAACCAAGAACACATTAATGGAGTCACAAACCCAGAACACAAAAATCCATCCAATGCAACGAAACATTTAATAGCCCGACATAACAGAGACTGGCTTGCTTTTGTTTTAGCAGTCTAGAAAGAGTTAAACTAAATAATAGGGAAAGTGATCTAAGGAGAAAACTCCTGTGAGGGATTTTGGATCTTCACTAAAGATTGCATTTTTCCAAAAGGTCTCAATGTCAGGAATGACTTGCTTTTAAACTATTGATGTTTTTCCTTATATTTTTTTTAAATGCAATGTTTTGTAATGTGATTTTTGTACACTGTAGTGGTGCAATAGAAACTGTTTTAAAAATACTGATACCTGCACTAATTAGGGCCAATCAGATTACTTCTGGTGAATAGAGTATATTTGCCCACATTATTGTTCTCTTTGTTATCTATGACAAAAGACTGAATTAGAGTCTGAAATGTGTCAGGTAAGCCTCTATTTTCTCATGAATGTAAGCATGTAGCTTTTTATCATGATCCAATAAAGAATTCACGTTGATTTGAATGAACAAGTGAGTGTCGACCTAATCCATTTTCAGACACCCACTCTAAAAGGGAACAAATTGTCAATAAATATTACTTGTGTGAAAAGGATCTCAGAGGCTACCAGTGCATGGAGTAGCCTCTGCTTCTACTGCCCGAAGAGGCTACTCCACGCCCATATAAGGTAGATAAAGGTTAGCTTAGCTTTAGAAAGCATTATAGAATTAGGTAAAGACAGACTTAGTAGGTTAATAGGAACCTATCTTAACCCCTTTCCGCCACAGCCCTTCAAAAATCAAACTTTTTTATTTTTCCATGTACAGAGCTGTAATATGGCTTAATTTATGCGTAACAAATTACACTTCAAAATGGTGTTATTTAATATTCCATGCCGTGTACTGGGAAGCAGGAAAATGCAGTGAAATTGGTAAAAACCGCATATGTGCCGTATTCTTGTGGGCTGGATTTTACGGCTTTCACTGTGCGCCCCAAATGACATGTCTACTTTATTTATTGGGTCGGTGGAATTACGGGGATACCAAATTTGTATAGGTTTTATAATGTTTTCATACATTTACAAAAATTAAAACCTCCTGTACAAAAACTTTTTGGGGGATCTTGCCATCTTCTAGTGCCAATAACCTTTTCATACTTTTATACGGAGCTTTGGGAGGTGTCGTTTTTTGCAGCTTTTGATGGCGTTTACAATGTTATCATTTTTAGGACTGTACGATACCCAATGTGTTTATGATTTTTACTGTTCATTAATATTTATATCAGTTCTAGGGAAAGGAGGGTGATTTGAGTTTTTAGTTCTTTTAATTATATAATTTTTTTTAATTTTTATTTTTACTATTTTTTAGACTCCCTAGGGTACTTTAACCCTAGGTTGTCTGTACGATCTTATCATATACTACCATACTACAGTATGGCAGTATATGGGGATTTTACTCCTCATTCATTACAATGTGCTATTCATGAGAATGTGTTATTTTGAGCACATATAAGAAACTTGTCTTCGTGGGAATACCCCTTTAATAGGTTGAACTCTGATGTTAGGTTTCCATTAAAATCTCTCTTTGCACTACTTTGTGAACAATGTTAGGAATTTTAAAGGATATATGGCACTATCTTTTATAAATTACATTCTAGAGAGCAGGGCACATAACGGTAAGGGTAGGAAGCTCCTGTTGCCTCATATGTTTACTGTAGCGTTCTCGATGAAGAAACAAGTACATCCATTCTGTTTGATTGTTGTGTTCATTTTCTTTCTTTATTTAGGTGGATGGTTTTGACAGTGTGGATGATGAATCGAAGCCAGAACACCATATCTTTAATATGGAGAGTCCACTACCAAAGAACTGGAAAGAGGATGAAAACCCTCCATATTCCTACTATTTATACTACATGTTTGCCAATATGACTGTCCTTAATCACCTTCGCAGGTATAGTCGTAGTACTTGTATTACTAGTGCAAGTATTATTTCACTAGTAAGAAAAATGTTTCTTCCTTTATATGTGGAAAATAGAAGGTGGCTTCAACTTTCTCCTACAGTATGTGGAAGAGTCTGGAACTTTTTATTAATTATCACAACAACATTTTTGTTAATAGACTGTACCAGGCAGTAAGAGTTGTTAGCAACTTAGTTCTGCTTTCCAACCTACGTTCCACGACCAATGAACACCATCTTTTTCACTAAATACATAGAATTTTTACATAGGGTATTTACCCTTAATTAATTGGAAATCGAGGGGAAAAAAGCAAATGTGACACTTATGTTTTTAATTTACATTGTAGTACAAAATAGCATATTTTTTTGCTTTTGAAATGAAGAAAAAACTATGCTTTATGGGGTATAACCTTGGTGATGGGTTCCACACCTTGACGCGTACCACAAGGTTACTTACAGCTGCCTTGCTCAGCTACATCCCCACAAGCCCCTGCCCTATACTCTTATACACTCCTTTGTGTCTGCAGTCAGGCTCCCTGGTTTGACCTTTTTAAAAAATTTCACCAAATGTAAGTTTTTTTCTATAAATAAATGCAAAATATATCAACCAAAATTAACTACTAAAATAAAGTGCAACATGTTATAAAAAAAACTTACTCAAAATCACTTTGGCAAGTTATATTTTCCAAAAGATATAACCATATAAAGTGAACCATGTCAGTTTTCAAAAAATGTGTCTGAGCCTTAATCTACAAAATGGCTGCATCCTTAAGGGGTTAACCCATAATAAAATACTATATATACTCGAGTATAAAAAATGTGCTGAAAAACCTCACCTCGGCTTATACTCAGGTCAAGAAAAACAAACAGTGTACTCACCTTCCGAAACCCCCCAAGCAGCTCCTCTTCTATGAAGCGATGCTCTATCATCGGCTCCGTGTCCCCGCCTGGTGTGCTTCGCACAGATCGTGACGTCAGCCGCTCCCTGAAATTCTACTATGTGCGCCAGCATCGGCACACACTATAATGTCAGCACGCGGGGACACGGAGCAGATGCCGGAGCATCGCTGTATAAAAAAATGAGCCTGCTGGGGGGATGTACTGCGGAAGGTGAGTGAAGAATAGATCGCAGATGTTTGCAAATTATCAGAAGACATTATTTTTCAATTAAATAACACATTTTAATCCCAAACCATGGTCCCTTTGAAAAATGCTCGAGTCTCCCATTGAATCGCGCGTCAAAAATGCGCCGAAAACGCAAAAAAAACGCAAATTACTCCAAGGAAAAATGGAACAAAAACGCAGCCAAAATGTCAGTTTTTCACGCATTGCACCCTGACGTGAAACGCAACGCTAGTGTGCAAGAGGCCTTACTGCTTAAAATGCCATGTTGGCACTTCACTGTAAATAAGTGGATTTTGGTTGTACTTTGGGCACTCTGTCTCTAAAAGGTTCACCATCACTGCTATAAGGTATTGCATTTAGTGCAGACGTGTGCTATCTGTTGAAAAAACAGGCCTTCGGGTGTCATCAGTTTGTCATCTGTTTTTTTTTTCCAATTTCCCCATTCATTACAATGTAAGAAAAAAACATCCCTTCTTCATCAGTCAAGCTTCAGGTATTTTTGTACAGAAGAATAACTCAAGCAGACACTGCTTTTTCATTCATAAAAAAAAAACTGATGGACAGAACAAAAGAACTAAAATCACAATATAGATGTGCACTTAGCCTTGCACCAATTTTCCCAATGGAAAAATTCTGTGTGAGCTAGTTCTAAATGTACATCATCATGGTTCAGGGGTGAGTTTGTAATTCTGTGGGGAAAATCCTCTGCATATTAAATCTGTAATGTATGTGATTTCAAAGTTTACAGGACAGATTAAGCAATGTTCATATTGCACTTTCTAGGCTCATTGTGTGCCAGAAAGAATGACGCACAGCACATTAGATAGACTATGCCAAAATGATCAAACTATGCCAAAAAGAGCTGGTCGCGACTTACTAGACACTTTTCCAAATTGTGCACTACTGCAGATTTTCAGAAGGCCTCTTATCTTTGTATGGGAGAGAAGAAATCTTCTGAGATGGTGCTACACAATGGGAGGCACTTATAATTTTTTTGTCACAAGGTCTGTTTTTTGGTATTGGAAATATGTGATTTATTACACTGTGATTTTTTTTTTATTGTGTCACAAGGGCACAATGGATGTTGAACAGCCAAAAGTGTCAGAAATTTCTCCACATTCATGAAGGTGAAATAGTAATTTGGTAGATTTGCTTTTGGTTGGTCTTATTTTATGCCACAAATTGCGCAAAAAAGTGTCAGAAAAAAGTAGCAGAGCAGGAAAAGTGTCCAGATTTACAAATTGCCCCCAAACTAAGTGGCAAACGGCGTGAGTGTCAGAAAAGAAAATAATTTGTGGCGCCAACACATAATAATTAATGGCCCAGCAACAAAAAATAAAACATACGCCAAAAACTGGCGTAAGTCCAATAATAAACCACCGTGAACCCCAATCTACCCATGGTAATACCTGGTGATTTCACCAAGACTTTGGGATAGATTTACCTGAAGATGTGGTGCAGAATTATCTGTTTGCAAGGATCTCGAGTGGGATTATCCGATCTGAACCATGAGTTCTCTGCTAGCCTGCTTTCCAATAGTTCTAAAGTAATAGATACTAACATTAAATACAACATAAAAATATATACAAAAATTTTACTCTCACATCTTAAAATGTTAATTTTTATTCAATTAATATGATTAATAATAATACATGTAAACTTGCTAAGTATGGGGGGCATTTATAATACGGTGACACTAGTGCGGCGGTGTATGATGAAGGTACATCAGAAGGCTCAGAACATCATACAAATCTACCACTTGCCAGACAAATTCCGTTCACACCCCTCAACACCACCTTAGCATGGAATAAAGTGAGAAATAACCACATTGCCCGGTGGCTTGCAAGGCATTGAGATTATTTCAGGGCTTGTACTTCAGATAATTGGGGTACAAGCCCTGATAAATCTCCCCCAAAAAACCTATAAAAATGAAGACATAAAAGCAGCAAACACACAACTAAATCAGAAATGTATGATAATGAAAGATGACCTAGTAATATATTTGCAAAATGTCCACCAGACCATGGCATAGGTCCTCTAATTTCCAGCAGTGGCCAGATATGCACTATGAGGCATGACCGACCACCTGGGTACAGCTTTTGATACCTCAGAACGGCTGCAGGACATGCATAAATACCAGCCATTTCAGATGCAAAAAAAATATGTATTTTTTTCTTTGTGAAATCACTCCAGCAGTGGTGGTCATAGTTCAAATTAGTTACTAACAAACATTCCCATATGTCTGTCTGCTTTAGTTTTCATAGGTTTTAAAATGGTGGATATTTTATTTTGATGTCACAAGGCTACAAATTGAACACGGCTCACCGTTTTTTCAAGATTTAGAATTTCATTTTTGGGCATCATCAAAGCTGCAGCCTTAAACTATCAGAAACGCTTTTTAAGAGATTGTTAACCCTTTGAAATCTTCATAGCCATATAACAGAATAGAGGTGAATTTAAAATGGATGAAAAAAAAGAAAAGCATCTTAAAATTGTTATAGAATTTCTCCTGAGTACAGACACACCCTAAATGTGAACATTACTTGTTGATGGTGCACAGTGAGGGCAGAAGGGAAGGGGGCAACGCATAAGACTTTCGTGCCCTCTAGGATGTATGGCTTTCAAATTAGTTCATGGGCAATAAAATTTTGTGAGCAATAAAATATTTATTTTTCTATCAATGTTGCCATGTGAGGTGAGATATGTGGTATGCCATATGAAAATTACTTACCTTTTTGCAGTGGGGTTGTTGAAAAAAACATCAATTCTGTACTTTTTTTGGTTTTTACCAAATACCCAAAGTAACTGTTATATTATTCTATGGGTCAGTGCGATTGCGGCAATGCCAAATACATATATTTTTACTTACATTTTACTACAGTAGTTTTGTAGAATAAACCTATTGTGGGGGAAAAAAATCTATCATTTTGCACCATCAAAACGCATAAATATTTGGTCTATAGCTGGTTGAGAGCTTGGGGCAAGTTGTACTTTAAGAAATTTCTTTTACACTGTTCATCGTACAGGTTCAATAATGATTTTGTTTTATTGTACAGGTCATTATGGACACAGTGATACCATATGTTGAGTTTGTATGTTAATTTTCACTTTTTTTATGTTATATGAAAAAATTGTATATGATTGGGGCTTTTTAATAATTATTACTCTATTTTTTATTTAATAGCTTTTTTTTTAACTTTTTAAAAAACTTTTTTATTTGTCTCACTATGGGACATGAGCAAGCAATCATTCAATGCTTGTTCATTATAATATACCCTGCATACTAACAGCGCTCCTAGCCATAATAGGATGTATGGAGCGCAAGAGGTAAACGTGAATGTCCAGATGAGAATGCCCCTCAAGGCACATTTTGCTCTTTTTGAAATATTTTAGTGATTTAGTTATAAGAGATCTGTAAATCGTTCTGTATAGGATATGATCTACTTTCTCACAGGTCTAGAAATGTTACAATTAAAAACAACCGTGGGCGTGTACCCTATAAGGCAGTGATGGGAAACCTATGGCCTTTCTGTGGGCACTCAGGCCATCACCCCAGTACAGAGTTTACCAAACGGACCAATCCATCAAATCTTCCTGCAGTCCCAGGCAACTTAAGAGATGTTGCTCTCAGTGGTATTTTACAGCGACACTTCATTCTGTTTGGAACTGCTTGAAAAGTAAGAAGGTGTTGAAAGAAGTGCATTTTCCTGTACAGAGAGACCCTGGAGAGAAGCTACAAGATAATCTGAATTTGGCCCCCCTCTTTAACTGTATGGGGCCGTAGGCAGCTGATACAATTGAAAGATGTGGAAGAACAGGTAGCAATAAGTTAATGTTAAAATGCCATGTGGCACTTCACGGTAAATAAGTGGATTTGGTTGTGTACTTTGGGCACTCTGTCTCTAAAAGGTTCGCCATCACTGGTATTGCATTTAGTGCAGACGTGTGCTATCCGTTGAAAAAACAGGCCTTTGGGTGTCATCAGTTTGTCATCAGTTTTTTTTTCCAATTCCCATTCATATAATGTAGAAAAAAAACATCCTTTCCCCATCAGTCAGATTCAGGTATTTTTGTACAGAAGAAAATCACAATCAGCAGACACTGCTTTTTCATCATAAAAAAACATAACTGATGGACAGAACAAAAGAACTAAAATCACAATATAGATGTGCACTTAGCCTTGCACCAATTTTCCCAATGGAAAAATTCTGGTGAGCTAGTTCTAAATGTACATCACATGGTTCAGGGGTGAGTTTGTAATTCTGTGGGGAAAATCCTCTCATATTAAATCTGTAATGTATGTGATTTCAAAGTTTACAGGACCGATTAAGCAATGTTCTATTGACTTTTAGGCTCTTGTGCCAGAAAGATGACGCACAGCACATTAGATGACTATGCCAAAATGATCAAACTATGCAAAAAGAGCTGGTCGCGACTTACTGACACTTTTCCAAATTGTGCACTACTGCAGATTTTCAGAAGGCCTCTTATCTTTGTATGGGAGAGAAGAAATCTTCTGAGAAGGTGCTACACAATGGGAGGCACTTATAATTTTTTTGTCGCAAGGTTTGTTTTAGTATAGGAAATATGTGATTTATTACACTGTGATTTTTTTTTTATTGTGTCACAAGGCTCAATGAATGTGAACACAAAAACGTCAGAAATTTCTCAACATTCAAGAAAGTGAAATAGATTTGGTAGATTTGCTTTTGTTGTCTTATTTTATGCCACAAATTTCGCAAAAAAGTGTCCGAAAAAGTAGAGAGCAGGAAAAGTGTCCAGATTACAAATTGCCCCAAACTAAGTGGCAAACGGCGTGAGTGTCAGAAAAGAAAATAATTTGTGGCGCCAACATAATAATTTATGGCCCAGCAACAAAAAATAAAACATACGCCAAAAGTCCAATAATAAACCACCTTGAACCAATCTACCCATGGTAATACCTGGTGATTTCACCAAGACTTGGGATAGATTACCTGAAGATGTGGTGCAGAATGATCTGTTTGCAAGGATCTCGAGGGGATTATCCTATCTGAACCATGAGTTCTCTGTAGCCTGCTTCCAATAGTTCTAAAGTAATAGATACTAACATTAAATACAACATAAAAATATATACAATAATCTTACTCTCACAACTAAAATGTCTTTTATTCAATTAATATGATTAATAATATACATGTAAACTTGCTAAGTATGGGGGCATTTATAATATGGTGACACTTGATGCGGCGGTGTATGATGAAGGTAATCAGAAGAGCTCAGAACATCATACAAAACTACCACTTGCCAGACAAATTCCGTTCAAACCCCTCAACACCACTTAGCATGGAAGTGAGAAATAACCACATTGCCTGGTGCTTGCAAGGCATTAAGATTATTTCAGGGCTTGTACTTCAGATAATTGGGTACAAGCCCTGATAACTCTCTCCCAAAAAACCTATAAAAATGAAGACATAAAAGCAGCAAACACACAACTAAATCAGAAATGTATGATAATGAAAGATGACCTAGTAATATATTTGCAAAATGTCCACCAGACCATGGCATAGGTCCAAATGTTCAATGTTACCTCCAACCAACTGATGTTGTTTCCAAAATCAGAGCAATATACAGTCACGTGTGTCAGTTAATTATTTATCACTACAAAGTGGTGCCAGATTCTTGTTATAACTACATTAACCTAAGGTTTTGTGTCATGTAGCATTTACATAACGTGTTTTATATCACTTGGATTATAACAAACCAGCACTTAGGGGTTTTAGAGGATATAAAACATAACATTTAATTTCTAGTTACATAAAACCGCCTCAAAAATTGATGCACAAGAATTATAAACCAACAGACACCTACAAGGAATAATTCATATTGCGAAAGTGTACAGTCAAAAATAATAGTCGTCTACTGGAAAAGAAAATGTCCCCACCTGCAATTAAAGGTGACCATCTCCTATTGTGATTCAGACGTCTTTAAAGGTGATTAGCTGGATAAAATTGGCATATGGAGCTGTGGTGTCCCTATGGTAACTCCTCAAACTCCTGCCCTAACAAGGCCAGTCCACAACTGTCCTTATCCCTAGAAACGCATGCCCCCTGTATAGCGTCACCTTCCATGACGCATTTCGTCTTCTGACTCTTCAGAGGGATTTTGTAGGACGTCGCTGTCCGTTTTGCTTAAGGTCAGTCCAGCATAAAGTGGCATGCAATTAGGAACACTTAGCTGCAAGCTAAAACTTTGGAAAAATAGATCCTGCTAATCATGTGCAGGCTGACTGCGCCAGATAGACGGCACTTCCGCCTTTTAAACCTAAAGCCCCACCTCCTGTGGACACTGAATGGTCACACCTCCCATCTGGTTGATGATCCTATTGGTCGCTCGCAGTGCGCAAAACTCCATGCGGCGGACCGCAATGTAAGCAGGCAGGGACCCGGTGAAAGAGGGGTGGTGCGCATGCGTCGGTTTGGCAGGGAAGGAATGTAGACGCGTCTCCATAGAGACGCTTGTAAACCATTCCCCTAGAGGGCACGGTAACCACTTAATGTTAACACAGAATGCCTTGGCGGGTAAGCAATAGGCTAGAGGGCTCCAGATGACGCTGTATAGTATTCCATCCAGTGCCAGTGGCAGGACAAATTAACAAGCAAAGAGGCACTCATGGAAAGAGAGAAATTATCCAGCAGTATTGAGGTCACCCCTTCCAAGATAGGATCATACAGCGAATGTCCAATGCGGTAATGTTAGATAATAAACGTGACGCTTGTGTATTCCAATATGCAGTGCTAGTAGAAATGGACCAATACAAGTCACCCAAATAAAAAAAACATAGTATGGGATCATGTAAACATCCGTGTATTAAACCATGCGGAATTCGTTGGAATTAACAGCTTCATGTCGCGCAAGCAGGAATTATGGTATGAAATTATGTAGCACTCCATATGTCATATTGTACAGTGTTAAATGGTAGTGAATGCTGGTTGGAACAGCAGATGCATATCACCCAAGTAAAAACCCTAATATGTTCCTACTAGGGACCTCACAATGCAGGGAAAGTATAGTCACAAGTATGGGAATAAATAAGTAGAAGAGTGGAAACAACAAGCCACACAGTATTTATAGAAATGACGTAAATAATAGTTGGTCATTCAAACCTTTGGAATGACAGTATACAATATGTAGATCTGTTCACCTCATACTGGAGGATCATCTTGTCCCAATTACCCCACGTGCTGGATAAGGGACTATATCGATCCCCTAAAGCGCAAACTGTAGCGTCCCTTTATGATGTATCCATTGGGTATAGGTTATCCCTTTTGTGCGTTAAATCACCCAGCTGCTCTCCAACTCTGGGTCATGGCTATCCCACCTCCGCAGAGAATTCGTTGCTGTGGCTTGCGGTTATGGATGAATGCAGTGAGCCATCTTGCGATTCAGTAATTACACCTCTAGGAATGGAAGATTGTTATGATGGATCTCTGACGTTAATCGCAACCCTAGATGGTTATGGTTAAGTGACTGGACAGACTTAGTAAACTCATCTGCTCCACCTCTCGCAGGACGAATAGTCATAAATATATCAAAGGAACATTCCACATTCAGAATCCCAGCACTTGGATTATAATAAAAGAACAAACATTATATTTTCTTCTGGAATTCTAAAGGACATTTTTTTTCTAATGTTCTAAAAGGACATTATACCTCAGCTTAACTGAGGTAGATTTCCTAAACTTACTTGCTCTCCTTTTGTAGGGATGTCCTCATTTTTGTATGGAGAAAGAACAGATTATCGTAAAAAATATTTAAATGAGCCGGTGGCACTCCGTCTACGCATAGCCCTCTTGACTCCCCCGCTGTTGATAATGCATGCAGTCCCCTCTGGTTCATTGCAGCCGGACCCCGCCTGCTGATCTCATTGAAAGTTTTTTTTTTTACGATAATTGTCCCTAGACAAAAGGTGCAGAAGCAGTTTGGAACATCTACTGTCAGTAAATCTGAAGGTAGATGTTTTTTAATTACAAAATAGAATTACCGTATATATTCCTAGTATTAAGCGCCCGAATATAAGCCGTGACCCTAATTTACCACAAAAACTGGGAAAACCTATGACTCGAGTATAAGCTGAGGGTAGGAAATGCATTGGTCCGCCCCCCCCCAGTATATAGCAGCCAGCCCCCTATAGTATACAGCCTGCCCCAGTAGTATACAGCAGCCCAGCTTCCCCATTAGTATACAGCCAGCCCAGCCTGCCCCCAGTAGTATACAGCCAGCCCAGCCTGCCCCAGTAGTATACAGCCTGCCCCAGTAGTATACAGCACCCCGACGCCCCAGTAGTATAACCAGCCCCCAGCATTAAAAGAAAAGAAAACAAAAAAAATTATATACTCACCTCCGGTCGCCCCGGAGCGCAGCGCTGCTCCCCAGATGTCCGTGAGGGTCATGTGACATCATAGGGGAATCCATTAAGGTCTCTGGGAGTAAAGTACATGTCCAGGTCCAAGTCTTACACTGCTGTCACCGATGACAATTGTCTCGGTAACTCTTTAGGCACTACAGTCATGTTTGTAGTGTCATGTACTCTAATACACCGTCATACATTAGTATGATAGTGTAGTACTTGGACAAGCGATGAGAAATCCAATTGTCAAGAATTATTTTTCTCTGGAATTACAATGTAAAATATTCCAGTTCTAACTTACATACAAATTCTTTAAATACAAGCCTAAGAACCATATCTTCACAAAACCCGGGGAGTGCCTGTAAATAAAAAATAGAAATCACCACACAATCCGCACATATATGGTATTGTCGTGTGCCCTAAAAACCCATACAATAACATAAAATTAGTACTGAACCTGATGGTGAATACCATAAAAAAAATGTAAAACCATGCCCATTTGATTTTGCGCATCCAACTAAACAAAAAAGCAATAAAAAGTGATCCAAATGTCACTTTACACCACACTGATACCAATAAAGAGCCTAATTCTTCCACAAAAAATAAGCCCTGAAGAGTCAATCAAAAGCTTAATTTGTGAAAAAAGATAACATAGAAATCAGAATCCAAATTTCAAAAATTTCAACATATACACAAAAAAAGCAAACACAACGAAATATACCATACAGGTGACAGTACCAACATTTCACAAATAACAAACTGCAAATTGTATTGGTATTGTTAGTGTTCTAAAGTTGTAATCACATATAGTGAGACATGGCAGGGGTTAAACTGAAAAAACATAAACAATAAAACCAAACATGTGATATGCCGCTCATGGTAAACCCTGTCATTGAAATAGCACCCAAATGTCTGCAGCACTGCTTTTTCGCCATTTGAAAACAACGTTAAAAATTGTTACAAAGAGTTATCAAAAGGTGATTGCAGTCCCTTGCCAGCGCATAAAGGAGGCGGAATCAGGGTGCAGAGAAAAAAAGAAAGGTAAGCAATAGGCTAGAGGGCTCCAGATGACGCTGTATAGTATTCCATCCAGTGCCAGTGGCAGGACAAATTAACAAGCAAAGAGGCACTCATGGAAAGAGAGAAATTATCCAGCAGTATTGAGGTCACCCCTTCCAAGATAGGATCATACAGCGAATGTCCAATGCCGGTAATTGTTAGATAATAAACGTGACGCTTTGTGTATTCCAATATGCAGTGCTAGTAGAAATGGACCAATACAAGTCACCCAAATAAAAAAACATAGTATGGGATCATGTAACAATCCGTGTATTAAACCATGCGGAATTCGTTGGAATTAACAGCTTCATGTCGCGCAAGCAGGAATTATGGTATGAAATTATGTAGCACTCCATATGTCATATTGTACAGTGTTAAATGGTAGTGAATGCTGGTTGGAACAAGCAGATGCATATCACCCAAGTAAAAACCCTAATATGTTCCTACTAGGGACCTCACAATGCAGGGAAAGTATAGTCACAAGTATGGGAATAAATAATGTAGAAGAGTGGAAAACAACAAGCCACACAGTATTTATAGAAATGACGTAAATAATAGTTGGTCATTCAAACCTTTTGGAATGACAGTATCCAATATGTAGATCTGTTTCACCTCACTCTGGAGGATCATCTTGTCCCAATTACCCCCACGTGCTGGATAAGGGACTATATCGATCCCCATAAAGCGCAAAACTGTAGCGTCCCCTTTATGATGTATCCATTGGGTATAGGTTTATCCCTTTTGTGCGTTACATCACCCAGCTGCTCTCCAACTCTGGGTCATGGCTATCCCACCTCAGCAGAGAATTCGTTGCTGTGGGCTTGCGGTATATGGATGAATGCAGTGAGCCATCTTGCGATTCAGTAATTAACACCTCTAGGAATGGAAGATTGTTATGATGGATCTCTGACGTTAATCGCAACCCTAGATGGTTATGGTTAAGTGACTGGACAGACTTAGTAAACTCATCTGCTCCACCTCTCCGCAGGACGAATATGTCATAAATATATCAAAGGAACAATTCCACATTCAGAATCCCAGCACTTGGATTATAATAAAAGAAACAAAAATTATATTTTCTTCTGGAAATTCTAAAGGACATTTTTTTTTCTAATGTTCTAAAAGACATTACCCTTCAGCTTAACTGAGGTAGATTTCCTAAACTACTTGCTCTCCTTTTGTAGGGATGTCCTCATTTTTGTATGGAGAAAGAACAGATTATCGTAAAAAATATTTAAATGAGCCGGTGGCACTCCGTCTACGCATAGCCCTCTTGACTCCCCCGCTTGATAATGCATGCAGTCCCCTCTGTGTTCATTGCAGCCGGACCCCGCCTGCTGATCTCATTGAAATTTTTTTTTTTACGATAATTCTGTCCCTAGACAAAAGGTGCAAGCAGTTTGGAACATCTACTGTCAGTAAATCTGAAGGTAGATGTTTTTTAATTACAAAATCAGAATTACCGTATATATTCCTAGTATTAAGCGCCCGAATATAAGCCGTGACCCTAATTTACCACAAAAACTGGGAAAACCTATGACTCGAGTATAAGCTGGGGTAGGAAATGCATTGGTCCGCCCCCCCCCAGTATATAGCAGCCAGCCCCCTATAGTATACAGCCTGCCCCAGTAGTATCAGCAGCCCAGCTTCCCCATTAGTATACAGCCAGCCCAGCCTGCCCCCAGTAGTATACAGCCAGCCAGCCTGCCCCAGTAGTATACAGCCTGCCCCAGTAGTATACAGCCACCCCGACTGCCCCAGTAGTATAACCAGCCACCCAGCATTAAAAAGAAAAGAAAACAAAAAAACTTATATACTCACCTCCGGTCAGCCCCGGAGCGCAGCGCTGCTCCCCAGATGTCCGTGAGGGTCATGTGACATCATAGGGGAATCCATTAAGGTCTCTGGGAGTAAAGTACATGTCCAGGTCCAAGTCTTACACTGCTGTCACCGATGACAATTGTCTCGTAACTCTTTAGGCACTACAGTCATGTTTGTAGTGTCATGTACTCTAATACACCGTCATACATGTATGATAGTGTAGTACTTGGAACAAGCGATGAGAAATCCATTGTCAAGATTATTTTTCTCTGGAATTACAATGTAAAATATTCCAGTTCTAACTTCATACAAATTCTTTAAATACAAGCCTAAGAACCATATCTTCACAAAACCCGGGGAGTGCCTGTAAATAAAAAATAGAAATCACCACACAATCCGCACATATATGGTATTGTCGTGTGCCCTAAAAACCCATACAATAACATAAAATTAGTACTGAACCTGATGGTGAATACCATAAAAAAAATGTAAAACCATGCCCATTTGATTTTGCGCATCCAACTAAACAAAAAGCAATAAAAAGTGATCCAAATGTCACTTTACACCACACTGATACCAATAAAGAGCCTAATTCATTCCACAAAAAATAAGCCCTGAAGAGCTCAATCAAAAGCTTAATTTTGTGAAAAAAGATAACATGAAATCAGAAGTCCAAATTTTTCAAAAATTTTCAACATATTTACATCATAAATAAAGCAAAACACAACGAAATATACCATACAGGTGAAGTACCAACATTTCACAAATAACAAACTGCAAATTGTATTGGCTATTGTTAGTGTTCTAAAGTTGTAATCACATATAGTGAGACATGGCAGGGGTTAAACTGAAAAAAACATAAACAAATAAAACCAAACATGTTAGTAGTGCCGCTCATGGTAAACCCTGTCATTGAAATAGCACCCAATGTCTGCAGCACTGCTTTTTCGCCATTTGAAAACAACGTTAAAAATTTTACAAAGAGTTATCAAAAGGTGATGCAGTCTCCTTGCCAGCGCATAAAGGAGGCGGAATCAGGGTGCAGAGAAAAAAAGAAAAACAATTCCACATTCAGAATCCCAGCACTTGGATTATAATAAAAGAACTAAACATTATATTTTCTTCTGGAAATTCTAAAGGACATTTTTTTTCTAATGTTCTAAAGGACATTTACCCTCAGCTTAACTGATGGTAGATTTCCTAAACTTACTTGCTCCTCCTTTTGTCTAGGGGATGTCCTCATTTTTGTTCTCTTTAACACCAAGAGTTTTGCGTGCTTACCAACCACCGGGGGCCCATTCCCCTTTTCCCCCGCCTTGAACAATATCCCGCTATAATATGCACGAACCAGCTGTAGAGCTTAAGTCGTCACTAATTTTCAATGTTTCTGCCGTTTTTGTAGATGTATGTTGACACTAAAATGTGGTTCTTGTCAATTGGTTGGGGTCCAGGGACTGGTCACAGCCAGAATAAAACCTCCGGTTGCCGATTAAATGTACTTTCGTAATCCCCCACTATTGTTTTGTATTATCGATAACGGACATAGTATGTCGGAAGCTCTGATAGCCTCGATATTTCTGTATGATGTACGTTACTTTTTAATCATGGACCATAAAAGATTCAGGGATGTAACCAAGCGAGTGGTCAACCTCATGCCATTTTCCAGTTTCTTGTATATGGGAAAAAGAAAGGGTGCGGAAATTCGCACCTGGAACTGATGGGTTCGATGGTTCTTATCCACGATTGGACTGAGGGATTGCTGTAGGCCATCGCACGGAGCAATAGTTACTCATCTCCAGAACAGTGCAACCTGATAAACTGCCGGGATTTACGTGACTTCAAACAAAGCACGAAAATGTTTCTCCAGTATTGCTTGAAAGTTATAACCTATTCTACTTCGATACATCCTAAAAGTAAAAAAAACAATATGACTAAGATACAAAAAGAGAAGCATCATATGCTTCAACATTAATCTCAACGCAAGTCTATCCCAGATTATCCCAAGATTGCAAGTATTAGTTGCAATATAGACATGGCCCGGCACACAAGCACCCGGCAGACCCTTGTCACGTGCGGGCCCACACTTGTGCTGGCACCGGACATGATGCTTCATTTGCTGCAAGACGCGGCCTTGCATCAAAAACCCGTCCTAAGCAGCAGGGCGGTGCCGGGTCCTAGCCCGTAAATTGTGCTCCGTGTGCTCCGGACGCTGCGCGTGAAGCCCTGTGTCGTGCCTCGCGTCCAGAGGAAGGAAGAACACGAAGGGAAGCTCCGGACCTGACCAGAAGACCTGTATTTTCGTTTTATTTTCACCCCTTAACCCTTGGCTTTGTTAAGTTTTTTCACTTTCCATTTTTCACTCACCAACCTTCAAAAATCTCTAACTTTTTTTATTTTTTCCCCCATAAAGAGCTGTGTGACGCTTATTTTTGCGTAACAAATTGCACTTTATAGTGACAGTATTTATATTCCATTCCGTGTACTGGAACAGGAAAAAATTCTGGAATGCAAGTGAAATGGTGAAACACACACTTGCGAACGTTTTCTTCTTGTGGGCTTGGATTTTTACAATTTCACACTGAGTGCCCCCATATGACATGTCTCCTTTTATTCTTTGGGGTCGTACAATTATGTGGATAAATCCCCAAATTTGTAGTATGTTTTATAATTTTTCATACATTTAACAAAAATTACAACCTCCTGTACAAATTTTTTTTTGGGGATTTTGTGTCATCTTCTGGGCGCCTTTATGGTTGGTAACACAGAAGACAGGGATAGGTGCCCCTGAGCTTGGTCCCACCTCTGTCCCTTCCTATAGCCCCCCCCACCGTGGGGGGGCGACTACTGTGAAGACCGAAATACATTTGTGTGAAGGGAAACACAAAAAGATGACAAACCTAAAACACAGCACAAAAGATGGTAAACTAACCGAGTCAACAAGCGAAGATTCTTCAAGAGCAAAATCAAAGCAAAGAGTCAATTCAAAACTCGCCGCGGTCACAACACCACGATACAGAGCAAGTCAACCTAATGAGCGACGAGTGATTAATGGATATCAAACACGGGCACAGGTGACTATGAAAAGCTGCAATTTATGCAGCCGAACTCCACCTCCATAACCTGATAGAGCTGGGAAGCTTCTGAATTAACCCCTCAGGGTGAGACAACCGGTCCCAGAGAGTTACCCCAATCCCCGCAGTTTCCGAACACACCTAACAGCGCGAGATCTTAGCAGCGCAGCCGTGGCCCGGCCGAGAGTGGAGTTTGCCGCGGATAGGCCCCGCCGTGGGTCGGAAACGCTTGGCACCGACAGAAGAACCAGAAGTCCAGCATTCTCTCCTAGCGAGACCTGACCAGCGCCAATAACATTTGATACTTTTTGGTGTACGGAGCCTGTGGATGGTGTAATTTTTTTGCGACTTTTGGATGGCGTTTCAATTGCTATAATTTTTAGGACGCGCGACCTTTTGATATTTGTTATATTTTTTTTTAGATTTTCAAAATGGCAAAACTAAATGCCATTTAAACGACTTTGGGCTCGATTTTTCCGTTAATGGGGTTCAACGCAGTGAAAACCCTTATATATTTGATAGATCGGGCCATTTTTGGATGCCGGCAATACCTATGTGTTTATATTTACTGTTTTATTAATATTTTATAATGAGTGCTAGGGGGGATTTTGGATAATGCCAGTATATGGGGATTTCCATCTCATCTACAGTTTTCATAGTTTCATAGTTTTCTTCTTCGACGGTTGAAAAAAGCACTTGTCCATCCAGTTCAACCAATGAAGGGAAGGGATTGGATTAGGAGGGGATTTGGGAAACAATCCTATTACATAACCTCAATGTTATTTTATGTGTAAAAGGCATCTAGACCCTTCTTGAGCCATCCGCTGTCCCTGCTGTGACCACGCCTTGAGCAGCTATTCCACAGATTGACCGTTCTCATGTAAAAAACCTGTCGCCTCTGGTGATTAAACCTTGATTCTCCAAACGGAGACATTGCCCGCCTCGTCTTTTGATTTATCTACCTGAAACAACTTCCACCATATTTTTGTATGGACATTCATATTTTAACTAAATTAATCATGTCCCCTCTTATTTTCTCTTTTCCCAGACTAATAAATCAGTTTGTTTTAATCTTTCCTCATAACTGAGACCCTCATACCTTACATTTTTGTGGCCTACGTTGAAGTAACCCTCTCCCCACTCCAGGGCTCCTTTTATGGCCGGTGCCTCAACTGGGCAGTCTATTCCATGTGTGGCCGAACGTGCCTTGTATAGGGGTATATTACATCCCTATCACGAGAGTCCATACCACTTTTGAAATACATGACAAGATCCGCTGCTTTAGAGGCAATCTGTTGACATTGCCTGCTGGTTATTCATTTATGATCTACTATTACCCCCCAGGTCCTTCCAACAAGGGACTCTCCCGATTTCCTCCCCCCAAGGAACATATTTTGTCCTTTGGATTATTGGCCCCCAGGTGCATAACCTTCCTTTTCCACATTAACCTCATTTGCCAAGTGGAGGACACACATTCATGTTGTCCAAGTCACCCTGCGCCTATGACATCCTCCATACTGTAATTACACTCCAGTTTTGGTAGTCTCTGCAAAAATAGAACAGTGCTATTAATTTTCCACCTCTAATATCTTAATAAATATTTAATAGTAGTGGGCCAAGCACAGAAACCCTGGGTACACCGACTCATTAACTGGTGCCCATTCAAGTATGAATCATTGCCCACAACTCTCTGGATCCGATCCTTCACAGCCAGTTTCAATCCATTTCCAAATGATTTCTGCCAAACCATAGCCCTAATTTTTACCCATCAGAAGGCGTCTATGAGGCAGTGTCAAATGCCTTTGCAAAATCCAGAACACAATATCCACATCTGCTCCTCCATCCATTGCCCTCTCACTCTTCATAGAAGTAGCAGATAAGGTTTAGTTTGACAACTTCTATCTTATAAACCCATGCTGGCTGTCACTATTAACTATTTGATGTCACATACTCCAGTAATGTAGTGTTTACTAACCCGTCCAATACTTTCTCCCCACAATGGAAGTTACGCTTTACGGCCTGTAATTGCAGGTAAGTTTTCTGAAGGCCCCCCTTTTTAATTATTGGCAAACCACATTTGCCTGCGCCAGTCACCTTGGCACCACACCAAGCAGTACGAATCCCTGAAGATTTTAGGCCAAGCGGGTACCAGCAAAACAAGAATGGTTCTTTTAAGAACTCTGGAGTGTGAACCCATTCGGTCCAGGAGCTTTGACACATTGATTTTATGGAGCTTGAATTGGATAATGTATACATTTAGTACCCAGTCTAGTATATTACAGGGTTGCATTCACCCACGCAACTGGCACCCAACATAAGAAGTTCTCCTCTTCTACTTTATAAACGGAGCTAAAAACCATTAAGTATCTCTGCCTTCTCTTGGTCTCCAGTTCACCGATAGCGCCCATTTTCAGAATAAGGGGTCCAACTTGGGACCCCATTTTTTTTTTGCATTGATATCCTAAAATTTACTTGGGATTTTTTTGCATCTTTAGCTACCTGTCTTTCATTTTGTATTTTGGCCTGCATTTATTTCTTTTTACCAGATTTTGGTACAGTTTTTTTGTAGTATTGAAAGCCCACGGTGGACCCGCTCAGATTTATTTTTTTGAAATGACACCCTCTTTTTCTCATTAATTCCCTTTTAATGTAGTCTAGCCAGCGAGGGGTGTTTAATAAGCCCGTCTCTAGTACTTGTTAACTATTGGACTAATTTAGAAGTATTAAATAACCCAGAAGATTTGAATTTTCCCCTTTAAATTAGTATCACCATGTGACTATATTGATCCATCTATATCCTGTATTGTCAGCCTGAATTTTTGGAAATTAGCAACTCTGTAAATTCAAAGTTTCGATTTTCCCACCGTTGTTGCTCTGCTTTTTTAAAGTTGTAAGAGGAAAATAGATTTATAGTCTTATGATCGCTGTTCCAAGGGGCTTCCTGATACATGACATTTTGGACCAATCAGTCCTCATGTGTCGAATCAACAAGTGTCCAACCATTGCGTCCCTTTGGGATCTTCTAACATCTGCCACCAATAAATTATCCGGCCGAAAAGTTGATAAAAGTCTCCCTTCATAGATTGAAGACGACCCTGCACCCCATTTATATTTGAGAAGTTAAGTCGCTCCCATATCACTACGGTCCCATACTGTGCAGCCCGCTCCATATGTTTATATAGGGACCCTCTATTTCCGTCAGAGATGTTGAGGTGGTTTATAAATTTACCAACCAAAAATAATTTTTTTCAAAGCTCTCTTGGATTTGAATTTCAAACCCACAAAGTTTCAGCCTCCTCACCTCTGTAGACCACTGACTCATCACATCGCTTTTTTAAGAGTCTCTTCTGACATACAGACATACACCCACCCTCCCTGTCCTATTGCCCTGTCTTTCGAAAGGTGTAAAACACTTGATATTACAACCCACTGCAGGCGATGCATCGAGCCTTTCTCTGCTCACCCAACAACATCGAACTGTTCCTCTAATTCAGGCCTGAAGCTCGCCCATTTTGCATGGAGATACTTGGGGGGGGACATGCATTTGTGAACATCAATTAATTTTCCACAGTTATTTATCCATTTAAAGTAATTTTACTGGACATATATCCTCACCACTGGTTCTGCAACTTGTGGATCTCCTCCACTGCCTAGGTCCCCCTACATTAACACCGCCCACATCTCCACCACCCACCAACATAACCTGCACCCCTCTCTGCACTGTCACCCCTCAGGTCCCTCTTTTCCCTCCTCCCCCGAGCACGAGTAAATTCCGCCCACCCCTGTAGTCTCTCCCCAGCAAACCAGCCCCCCCTTCCACTAGGTGCAGTATCTAGCAGAAAAACAGCTTGTACCCCAGTGAAAAGTCAGCCCAATTGCTCTAGGAACCACATCCCTTGCTCTACCACCAGGACGAGCCAATGCATTAACTCCCTGAGCTCCCGTGTCTGATCGTGTAGCGCATGCCACAGGTTAAATTCCGGAGAATACTACCACCTTGGAGGTCCTTTCCTTAAGCTTTGAACTAGTTACTTATAAATTTTTTCATGCAATTAGCACATTGCAATGATGGGTAAAACGGAGACAGCTTTCGGGCGCTCGTGAGACCCGAAAGCGTGCATGCAACGGATCGCGATCCCCGTGACGTCATCGGCGGAGCGACATCCCCAGCAGATGAGCGGACGCCCAGGCATCGATGTTAAGACACCCGCAATCGGTTCAGCACCGACGCTGGGTTGTTACCGTAATCTATATGCAGCAAAGACCTACGTCTATGCAACCGGGACCCGGCGCGCGTCCGTACTAGTACTGTTTAGATAAAGTGTGATACACAATGATAAAAGATTTAATGAAAGGGTCGTACCGTTCCTAAATCGTATCAATGAAACGTCAACTCAAAAAATGCATAAAAATAAATAGATAACATGTTGAAAAGGAAACAGAAGATTTTTTTATAAGAAAATAAAAAAGACATCATATTTACTAGAGTCGTGGAATCTCTCACCAGCCATCGGACTTGTTGGAATGTACTTTATGACTAACAGCCCAAAGCGCCAACTGTCCCATTCCATGCGAGAACGACGCCATATATGAAAGACGTAGCTCTGCATTCTGAATTTACTTTCTTCCAAATCTGACATCACTTCCTCAAAGAAGTAATAATAAAATAACTGTTAGGAACTGAGTGAATATGCAGTATTTTTAATGTTGTGCCACACGTTTAAGGGTTGTCAACCTTTGCATCACATTTCATTTAATATATCTCAGAAATAATCCATTTTCAATGCATGGTTTCAAAAAAATTACCTGTGTGAAGATAATTCCCATTTATTTTGCCATCTTGTCCCTGGAAACGCCCACCTCTACTCTTCCAGCAGTGGCCAGAATGCACTATTGAGGCATGACCGACCACCTGGGTACAGCTTTTGATACCTCAGAACGGCTGCAGACATGCATTAAATACCAGCCATTCAGATGCAAAAAATTATTGTTTTTCTTCTTTGTGAAATCACTCCAGCAGTGGTTGTCATGTTCAAATTAGTTACAACAAACATTTCCCATAGTCTGTCTGCTTTATGTTTCATAGGTTTTAAAATGGATGATATTTTTATTTTGATGTCCCAAGGCTTACAAATTGAACACGGCTCACCGTTTTTTTCAAGATTTAGAATTTCATTTTGGGCATCATCAAAGCTGCAGCCTTCAACTATCAGAACACGCTTTTTAAGGAATTGTTAACCCTTTGAAATCTTCATAGCCATATAACAGAATAGAGGTGAATTTAAAATGGATGAAAAAAGAAAATGCATCTTAAAATTTGTTATAGATTTCTCCTGAGTACAGACAGACACACCCTAAATGTGAACATTACTTGTTGTAGGGGTGCACAGTGAGCGCAGAAGGGAAGGGGCAAACGCATAAGACATTCGTGCCCTCTAGGATGTCATGCTTTCAATTAGTTCTGGCAATAAAATTTTGTGAGCAATAAAATATTTATTTTTCTATCAATGTTCCATGTGAGGTGAGTAATGGGGCTATCCCTATTGAAAATTACTTACCTTTTTGCAGGGGGGTTGTTGAAAAAAACATCAATCTGTACTTTTTTTGGTTTTTAACAATACCCAAAGTAACATGTTATATTTTTATTCTATGGGTCAGTGCGATGCGGCAATGCCAAATACATATATTTTTACTTCCATTTTACTACAGTAGTTTTGTAGAATAAACCTATTGTGGGGAAAAAAAATCTATCTTTTTGCACCATCAAAACGCTATAAACTATTTGGTCATAGACTGGTGAGAGCTTGGGGCAAGTTGTACTTTAAGAAATTTTCTTTACACTGTTCATCGTACAGGTTCAATAATGATTTGTTTTATTGTACAGGTCATTATGGACACAGTGATACCATATATGTTGAGTTTGTATGTTAATTTTTCACTTTTTTTATTTATTATAAAATTGTATAGTATTTGGGGCTTTTTAATAATTTATTACTCTATTTTTTATTTAATAGCTTTTTTTTAACTTTTTTAAAACTTTTTTATTGTCCTCACTATGGGCTAGCAAGCAATCATTCATTGCTTGTTCATTATAAATACCCTGCAATACTAACACGCGCTCCTAGCCATAATAGTATGTTATGGAGCGCAAAAGTTAACGTGAATGTCCAGATGAGAATGCCCCCTCAAGGCACATTTTGCTCTTTTTGAAATATTTTAGTGATTTTAGTTTATAAGAGATCTGTTAAAATCGTTCTGTAAGGATATGATCTACTTTCTCACAGTCTAAATTTACAATAAAAACAACCGTGGGCAGTGTCCCTATAAGGCAGTGATGGGAAACCTATGGCCTTTCTGTGGGCACTCAGGCCATCCCCCCAGTACGAGTTTACCAACAGACCAAATCCATCAAATCTTCCTGCAGTCCCAGGCAACTTAAGAGATGTTGCTCTCAGTGGTATTTACAGCGACACTTCATTCACCGTTTGGAACTGCTTAGAAGTAAGAAGGTGTTGAAAGAAGTGCATTCTTCCTGTACAGAGAGCCCCTGGAGAGAAGCTACAAGATAATCTGAATTTGGCCCCCTTCTTTCAACTGTATTGTGGTGCCGTAGGCAGCTGATACAATTGAAAGATGTGGAAGAACAGTAGCAATAAGTTACTGCTTAAAATGCCATGTGGGCACTTCACGGTAAATAGTGGATTTGGTTGTTACTTTGGGCACTCTGTCTCTAAAAGGTTCGCCATCACTGTATTGCTTAGTGCAGACGTGTGCTATCCGTTGAAAAAACAGGCTTTGGGTGTCATCATTTTGTCATCAGTTTTTTTTTTTCAATTTCCCCATTCATTACAATGTAAGAAAAAAACATCCTTTCCCCATCATCAATCTTCAGGTTTTTGTACAAAGAATAACTCACGCATAGACGACTGCTTTTTCATTCATAAAAACATAACGATGACAGAACAAAAGAACTAAAATCACAATATAAATGTGCACTTACCTTGCCCAATTTTCCCAATGGAAAAATTCTGTGTGAGCTAGTTCTAAATGTACATCATCAATGGTTCAGGGTGAGTTTGTAATTCTGTGGGAAAATCCTCTGCATATTAATCTGTAATGTATGGTATTTCAAAGTTACAGGACAGATTAAGCAATGTTCATATGCACTTTCTAGGCTCTTTGTGTGCCAGAAAGATGACGCACAGCACATTAGATAACTATGCCAAAATGATCAAACTATGCCAAAAGAGCTGGTCGCGACTTACTAGACACTTTTCCAAATTGGTGCACTACTGCAGATTTTCAGAAGGCCTCTATCTTGTATGGGAGAGAGAATCTTCTGAGAAGGTGCTACAACAATGGGAGGCACTTATAATTTTTTTGTCGCAAGGTTTGTTTTTTAGTATAGGAATATGGTGATTTATATTACACTGTGATTTTTTTTTTATTGTGTCACAAGGCTCATGATGTGAACACAAAAACGTCAGAAATTTCTCAACCTTCAAGAAGTGAAATAGTAATTGGTGATTTGCTTTTGGTTGTCTTATTTTATGCCACAAATTTCGCAAAAAAGTGTCCGAAAAAAGTAGCAGAGCAGGAAAAGTGTCCAGATTTACAAATTGCCCCCAAACTAAGTGCAAACGGCGTGAGTGTCAGAAAAGAAAATAATTGTGGGCGCACACATATAATTTATGCGCCACAGAACAAAACATAAAAACATACGCCAAAGTCCAATAATAAACCACCTTGAACCCCAATCTACCCATGGTAATACCTGGTGATTTCACCAAGACTTGGGGGATGATTTACCTGAAGATGTGGTGCAGAATGATCTGTTGCAAGGATCTCGAGTGGGATTATCTATCTGAACCATGAGTTCTCTGCTAGCTCTTTGCTTTCCAATAGTTCTAAAGTAATAGATCTAACTTAAATACAAATATAAAATATATACATAATCTTACTCTCACAACTTAAAATGTCATTTTTATTCAATTAATATGATTAATAATAAACATGTAAACTTGCTAAGTATGGGGGCATTTATAATAGGGTACACTTGATGCGGCGGTGTATGATGAAGGTACATCAGAAGGCTCAAACATCATACAAAACTACCACTTGCCAGACAAATTCCGTTCAAACCCTCAACACCACCTTAGCATGGAGTAGAGAATAACCACATTGCCTGGTGCTTGCAAGGCATTAAGATTATTTCGGCGGTACTTCAGATAATTGGGTACAGCCCTGATAAATCTCTCCCAAAAACCTATAAAAATGAAACATAAAAGCAGCAAACACACAACTAAATCATAAAGAATGTATGATAATGAAAGATGACCTAGTAATATATTTGCAAATGTCCACCAGACCATGGCATAGGTCCAAATGTTCAATGTTACCTCCAACCAATGATGTGTTTCCAAAATCAGAGCAATATACAGCACGTGTGTCAGTTAATTATTATCACTACAAAGTGGTGCCAGATCTTGTATAAACTACATTAACCTAGGTTTTGTGTCATGTAGCATTTACATAACGTGTTTTATTCACTTGGATTATAACAACGCACTTAGGGGTTTTAGAGGGATATAAACATAACATTTTATTCTAGTTACATAAACGCGCCTCAAAATTGATGCCAAGAATTATAAACCAACAGACACCTACAAGGAATAATTCATATTGCGAAAGTGAGTCAGTCAAAATAATAGTCGTCTACTGGAAAAAAATGTCACACCTGCAATTAAAGGTGACCATCTCCTATGTGATTCGACGTCTTTAAGGTGAGTACTGGATAAATTGGCAATGGAGCTGTGTGTCCCTATGAAGCTCCTCAAACTCCTGCCCTAACAAGCCACTGTCCACAACTGTCCTTATCCCTAGAAGGCATCCCCCTGGTATAGCGTCACCTTCCATGACGCATTCGTCTCTGACTCTTCAGAGGGATTTTGTAGCGTCGCTGTCCGTTTTGCTTAAGGTCAGTCCAGCATAAAGTGGCATACATTAGGACCTTAGCTGCAAGCTAAAAACTTTGGAAAAATAGATCCTGTCTAATCATGTGCAGGCTGACTGCGCCAGATAAGACGGCACTTCCCGCCTTTTAAACCTAAAGCCCACCTCCTGGACACTGTTGTCACAACTCTCCCATCTTGGTTATGATCCTATTGTCGCTCGTCAGTGCGCAAAACTCCATGCGGCGGACCGCAATGTAAGCAGCAGGGACCCGTGAAGGGGGTGGTCGTCATGCGTCGGTTTGGCAGGGAATGGAATGTGACGCGTCTCTCATAGAGACCTTGTAAACCATTCCCCTAGAGGGCACGGTAACCACTTAATGTTAACACAGAGATGCCTTGCGGGTAACAATAGGCTAGAGGCTCCAGATGACGCTGTATAGTATTACCATCCGATGCCAGTGGCAGAACAAATTAACAACAAAGAGGCACTCATGGAAAGAGAGAATTATCCAGCAGTATTGAGGTCACCCCTTCCAGATAGGATCATACAGCGAATGCTCCAATGGCCGTAATTTTAGATAATAACGGACGCTTGTGTATTCCAATTGCAGTGCTAGTAGAAATGGACCAAACAAAGTCACCCAAATAAAAAACATAGTATTGGGATCATGTAAACATCCGTGTATAAACCATGCGGAATTCGTTGGAATTAACAGCTTCATGTCGCGCAGCAGAATTATGGTATGAAATTGTAGCATCTCATATGTCATATTGTACAGTGTTAAATGGTAGTGATGCTGTTGGAACAGCAGATGCACATCCACCCAAGTAAAACCCTAATATGTTCCTACTAGGACCTCACAATGCAGGGAAAGTATAGTCCACAAGTATGGGGTAATACATTATAGTAGAAGAGTGGAAACAACAGCCACACAGTATTTATGAAATGACGTTAAATAATAGTTGGTCATTCAAACTTTGGAATGACAGATACCAATATGTAGATCTGTTCACCTCATCTACTGGAGGATCATCTTGTCCAATTACCCCACGTGCTGAGATAAGGGACTATATCGATCCCATAGCGCAAAACTGTAGCGTCCCTCTTTATGATGTACCATTGGGTATAGTTTTTATCCCTTTGTGCGTTACATCACCCAGCTGCTCTCCAACTCTGGGTCATGTGCTATCCCACCTCAGCAGAGAATTCGTTGCTGTGGGCTTGCGGTATATGGAATGATGCAGTGAGCCATCTTCGATTCAGTAATTACACTCTAGGAATGGAAGATTGTTATGATGGATCTCTGACGTTAATCGCAACCCTAATGGTTATGGTTAAGTGACGGACAGACTTAGTAAACTCATCTGCTCCACCTCTCCGCAGGACGAATATGTCATAAATATATAAAGAACATTCCACACTTCAAGTCCCAGCACTTGGATTATATATAAAGAACTAAACATTATATTTTCTCTGGAAATTCTAGACATTTTTTTTCTAATGTTCTAAAGACATTTACCGACTCAGCTTAACTGATGGTAGATTTCCTAAACTACTGCTCCCCTTTGTCTAGGGATGTCCTCATTTTTGTATGGAGAACAAACAGATATCGTAAAAAATATTTAAATGAGCCGGTGCACTCCTGCTACGCATAGCACCTCTTGACTCCCCGCTTGATAATGCATGCACGCCCCTCTGTGTTCATTGCAGCCGGACCCCGCCTGCTGATCCCATTGAAATTTTTTTTTTTACCGATAATCTGTCCCTAGACAAAAGGTTGAGAGCAGTTTGGAACATCTCATGTCAGTAATCTGAAGGTAGATGTTTTTAATTACAAATAATGATTACCGTATATATTCCTGCATAAGCCGTCCCGAATATAAGCCGTGACCCCTAATTTTAACACAAAACTGGGAAACCTATTGACTTCGAGTATAAGCTGAGGGAGGAAAGCCATTGGTCCGGCCCCCCCACCTATATATAGCCAGCCAGCCCTCCGCCTATAGTATACGCCTGCCCCAGTAGTATACAGCCACTCCCATGGCTTAAGCTTGCCCGCACCATCTTTAGATTTTCATTAAGTCACCAGTGTAAGGCTTACGGGGGCATGAAATACTGAGAGAGCAAAGCGAAGCGGGGCTTCAAAGAACCCAAATGAAGCTGTCCTATCATACACGCACATGCGTCCCCTACTTAAGACAACCAGCCCCGACTACAGACACGACCCTAGTTTGACAGAACGACCCCCCTCGCCCCACTGTGACCATCTGGTGAAGTTCTCTGGATGACTTCTATCGTCCCACGGCTTGGGCAATGATCAGCTTGTCAAATGTCTGTATGAAGCTTTATAATTTGATAATCCTTACCAAAATTTTCATACTCCTCCTCGGGTAAAAATACTCCTCAAAAATGGTGAGAGCAGTATTTTTACCCTTCTGGAAAAATGTTAGTGCGACCTCTGTTCACATTAAATGTACAAATTGTCAAATCAGTCATCTTAGAAATAATCAAAGAAGAGGAGCAAAATATGTTAAGCATTACAACTAGCCCTAAACTAGATGAGAGGTGGGTATTAGGGTGGGAGAGAAGGGAAGGAAAGATGGGGGAAGACAAGACAAGCCAGACATAGATAGAAAGGATTAGATTTGTATTATTAGTAATGAAACTCCAGTCTGAACAATACGTTTCCAATAAACCAGCGTCAGAACCTGCCAACGCTTGTGTGTCAGTCTGGGGACGTAGAAACATATGGTGAGCGATAGCTTCCCTGCGTCCCGGGACTGAAACCTGCTCCCAGCCTCCAAAGAGAATAAACCCTTCCCTTAAAAAAACAATTATAAAACAGTAAAGCCAACACCGGTAGAGCATGGCATTAGATGCCTCATATAACCAGAAAGGGGTATAGGTCATAATAAATAAGGAAGAATCCCCTTCTTGCCATGCGTGGCAAAAAGGATCATCCTTCCCAACTACTGTAACTTCCCAACATGTTAGCTTATGCTAGCGAACCCGGAGAACGGTTGGTACCAGGTGAGTTCCCATTAGAAGGCCGTTTCTTAGGTGGTTTCTGTGAGGGTGACCACTTTTTACGATGAGGTGGCTCCATAGGTTGTGGTAACACTGGCCAGTCCGGGATAGCGATCATCGGAAGTTCCAATACGCCTAGGAACTTAGGTAAGTCCCCTAAATCACGAAATATCGCCGTCTTGCCTTGGTGCTTTGCAATTAGTTGAAAAAGATATCCCCAGTGATATTGAATTTTGCGGGAGATTAGCTCTCCTAGAAGGGGACGTAAGGCTTTTCTAAGTTGTAGAGTGCGGCGTGCCAGATCAGGTAAAAAGGTAATTTCGTTATCCAGATATAGCACATGTTATTTGGTTCTGGCAGCCCTCATTAATTGCTCTTTCATCTTGAAGAAATGCACTCTGCATACTACATCTCTGGGACGTTGATTGTCTGCAGGTTTCGGGCCTAATGTGCGGTGAATCCTATCCAGTTCCACTGGAGGAAGTGCTGGGTCATCCAGCAAATCAGTAAACAACAATTGAGCCTCCAAGTCCAATTCTTTGGCCTCCATGGATTTGGGTAAACCTCTTATGCGAATGTTATTCCGTCGATGACGGTTTTCTAAATCTTCTTGAGCTGAGAAGATGTACCTCATGGCTAAGGAATGGGCCTGTAATATCTTGTGGTGTTCTGATATAGTGTCCCAAATGTTATCTTGCCCAGTCTCAGCATCTGCAATTCTATGGCCCAATTGCCTCACCTCCTGTTTCACTGAATCCACCTCCTTCTTGTATGAGGCCTCAAGGCGGCTTACCAGGCCCTCTAGGTCTGTCTTGGTGGGCAGAGACTCTAGATGAGCACTCAGGTCCCAGTCTATGCTGTGAGCTGACATGGAGGTGCTTGTAGGTGAGGGCGGTCCTGACATGTGCGCGGCTTCCGAGCAGGCCAGAGAACCATGTGCCGTCGCCATCTTGGATCTGCACACCGCGCCGCTGGAGGATTCGGCCGAGTCAAAATATGAGGTAACGGAGCCGCGATCGCCTGTGTGACTCACGCTATAGGCTCTGGTCCTTCTCCTGTTTCCCATATGGCGAGAAATTCCGGGTTTACTAAGGTATGGAGGACAGCAGGAGCGGTCAGGCCCGTGAGCTCAGTCTCGGCACGTCTTCACTCCTCCATGTGCAAGCCACGCCCCCCCCCCCCCCCAACCCGGTGATTTATTTATCTTAGTGGTTGTGAGGCGGCGCCTTACCTCTTCCTGGGTTAAACTGTTGATACTCCAAAGAGAATTTACATTTTTCCTCATTGTGTCTTCCACCAGGGGATTTTCCTGGGTAAAGACAGTCGAGAAGGCGACATTCAGCAGATTGGCCCTTTCTTCATCTCCTTCCACCATGACCCCCATGTTATTCCTAAGAGGGCCCACGCTCTCCGTTTCTAGTTTCTTATCATTAATATACTTGAAAAATAATTTGAAATTACGGTATTTTTGCTCTCTCTGGCAATATTTCTCTCAGTCTCTATTTTTGCGGCCTTTATCTGCTTTTTACAGGATTTATTTTTCTCTCTATAATCCTATAATGCCTCATAGCTACCTTCTAGTTTAAGCACCTTAAACCCCTTATCTTTCTTGCTTTCCTTACAAGACTAGTTAACCACATTGGCTTTTTCTTGTTCCTCTTATGCTTTTTCCCATATGGTATGTGTTTCTCACAGGCCTTTTTTAGAATATATGAGAAAGAGTCCCATTTTTGGAGTGTTCGTTGCCCCTCCACTAACGCTTTTAGTAAAGCGTAATACAAAATCAATGATATTATGATCACTATTACCCAGGTTGCCCCCAACCTGTAGTTTTGATACCCCATCAGGTCTGTTGGTTAGGATAAGGTCGAGCAGTGCAGGCTCTAGGACTAGTTGCGACAGGTAATTGTCTTTTGTTGTTGACAAGTACCTGCTACCTTTGAAGGACCTGCAGGTTTCTGCCCCCCAGTCAATGTCTGGGTAACTGAAGTCCCCCATGATAAGTACTTCACCTTGCTTTGAAGCCGCATCCATTTCACTTATCAGCATTTCCTCTCCTGCCTCCATTATATTTGGAGCCTTATAACAAACCCCTAGCAATATTTTATTATTCTTTTTCCCTTCCCTTAGGGACTCCACATTTGCATTTGCGTCACCGATGACATCTCGTAGGACAGGCTTAAGGCAAGAATTCACATATAAACAAACCCCTCCCCCTTTTTTATTTATACGATCCTTTCTAAAAAGACTATAACCATCTATAGCAACAGCCCAGTCATAGCTACTGTCCAGCCATGTCTCGCTGATACCCACTATATCATATTTCCGCTCCAACATCAAGAGTTCCAGTTCCTCCATTTTATTTGTGAGGCTTCTGGCATTTGTTCTTCCACCAGGGGATTTTCCTGGGTAAAGACAGTCGAGAAGGCGACATTCAGCAGATTGGCCCTTTCCTCATATGCTTCCACCATGACCCCCATGTTATTCCTAAGAGGGCTCTCCGTTTTTAGTTTCTTATCATTAATATACTTGAAAAATAATTTGAAATTACGGTATTTTTGCTCTCTCTGGCAATATTTCTCTCAGTCTCTATTTTTGCGGCCTTTATCTGCTTTTTACAGGATTTATTTTTCTCTCTATAATCCTATAATGCCTCATAGCTACCTTCTAGTTTAAGCACCTTAAACCCCTTATCTTTCTTGCTTATTGCTTTCCTTACAAGACTAGTTAACCACATTCTCTTTTTCTTGTTCCTTTTATGCTTTTTCCCATATGGTATGTGTTTCTCACAGGCCTTTTTTAGAATATATGAGAAATAGTCCCATTTTTGGAGTGTTCGTTGCCCCTCCACTAACGCTTTTAGTAAAGCGTAATACAAAATCAATGATATTATGATCACTATTACCCAGGTTGCCCCCAACCTGTAGTTTTGATACCCCATCAGGTCTGTTGGTTAGGATAAGGTCCAGCAGTGCCCCCCCTCTTGTTGGCACCAGGACTAGTTGCGACAGGTAATTGTCTTTTGTTGTTGACAAGAATCTGCTACCTTTGAAGGACACGCAGGTTTCTGCCGCCCCAGTCAATGTCTGGGTAACTGAAGTCCCCCATGATAAGTACTTCACCATGCTTTGAAGCCGCATCCATTTCACTAATCAGCATTTCCTCTGCTGCCTCCATTATATTTGGAGCCTTATAACAAACCCCTAGCAATATTTTATTATTCTTTTTCCCTTCCCTTATCTCCACCCATAGGGACTCCACATTTGCGTCACCGATGACATCTCGCAGGACGGGCTTGAGGCAAGAATTCACATATAAACAAACCCCTCCCCCTTTTTTATTTATACGATCCTTTCTAAAAGGACTATAACCATCTATAGTAACAGCCCAGTCATAGCTACTGTCCAGCCATGTCTCACTGATTCCCACTATATCATATTTCCGCTCCAACATCAAGAGTTCCAGTTCCTCCATTTTGTTTGTGAGGTATCTGGCATTTGTGTACATACACTTTATATGGTTTTCCCTATCCCTATTCCTTTTGTTCTTATTCCCCAATCTTAATCCAGCCCCCATTCCTCCCCCATGGACTATGACTCTTCCCAGCTCTCTATCTACAATGTCTATTTGCCCTAGTTTAAACACTCCTCCAACCTAGACATTTTTTCCCCCAAAACAGCTGCTTTGAGGTGCAGCCCATTCCTACTGTAGAGCCTGTAGCCGACAGAAAAGTCAGCCCAGTTCTCCATGAACCCAAAGCCCTCCTTCTTACACCAACTTTTGAGCCACTTATTTACCTCCTTGATCTCCCGCTGCCTTTCTGGTTTGGCACGCGGTACAGGTAGTATTTCGGAGAAAACTACCTTTGAGGTCCTTGCCCTGAGCTTATGGCCTAAATCCCTGAAATCATTTTTAAGGACCTTCCACCTACCTCTTACTTTGTAATTAGTGCCAATGTGGACCATGACCGTTGGTTCCTCACAAGCCCCTCCCAGTAATCTGTCAACCCAATCCGCAACATGCCGAACCCGAGCACCCGGCAAACAACACGGTCTTTGTGACGGATTGCCCTGTCTGTTGAATCTCCCACTACTAGCACCTGTCTGACCTTGCCTGTACTGCCATTCCCCTTCGTACTGGAGCAGACAGTCCCCTGGTTGCTAGAGGCCATGTCTTGCTGCAGCATTGCTACCCCAGAGCTGATAAGCCCCTCATCCTCCAGCCTGGCAAACTTATTGAGGTGCACCAGATCAGGACTAGACTCCCTGCAACTCTTCCCTCTACCTCGCCTTCTACATGTTACCCAACTAGCTGCCCCCTTATTCTGCACGTCCATACTTTCGTCCCCACATCCATCTTCCCCAGAGAGTCTGTGCTCTAAGAGCAGCAAACTTTGCTCCATATTGTCAATTGCCCGCAGCCTTGAAACTTGCTCATTTAGATCCAGAATCTGGGTTTCCAACTGAGCAATTTTCACACATCCCACACAGCAGTATTCCCCCTCGAACGGCTGTTCAAGGAAAGCATACATGGCACAGGATGTACACTGTGTAGCAATGCCACTTATGGAGTCCATTGTTCTAATGGGGATTACAAGCGAAATACGGAAGAAAAGAAAAAATTACCGAATTTGAATATAATATACTGTACAAGGATAAAGCCCAAGTCTTATAGAATAATACCTTGATTATGTGAGCAAAGTATTTTCCTGACACCTTGTTATCTGTCTTGATGAAGATCTCTCTTAGAACAGATTCGCCAATTGGATTGTATTTGGCATTAAATTTATCAAAGCGATGGAAAGTATTCCTGTCCTGCGGGAATGAAACAAAATAAAAGAAAAACTTATTCTCCTTACTATAAATTGTAATACCCAAAGAAGTCAGCATGTTGTGTTACACAGATACGTGAGAATGAGATCTTCCTGTAATGCCATCTACTGGACAAAGATGGAAATATCAAATTTTCCACTTGCTGAAAGCACAGATTTGAATGACATTTTAATAGAATTATGAAACCTTTTGTTGACTTATCAAAAGCTACACAGTAGTCACAGTAAGGTGAGAAGATACTATGCAGGTTGTTATTCTGCTAGGGGGGGTATGATATCAGAAATGCATTTTAACAACCTTAAAAATCTGGGTAATTCAGTCAGAGCACGTAGTTGGCTCACCTTAAATAAGTTGGGTTAGGTGTACAATTCACTTTCTGTGACATTTATATTTATTTAGGTTACTTAAATCACAGTGACACATGTTAATGTATGGATATTGCAAATGTTTTGGTGTTAATTGCAATCGTGCAAATTTACAGCTTTACTGCATATATATAATTCTTACCGCATGTACATCCAGGGTGTCCACGCTGAGATCATATGCTGTAAGGTTCATGTTCTGGAAAACTTGTCGCAATGTCTGTTCTTTACCTCCCTCTTCATGAACTATATCCTCCAAATTCTTTTTCATTGCTCGTTTGATAAATCGGAGCAAATGCTTCTGATTCATGCAAGATGCGGCATGAATATGTGTGTCAACCTTTAACGGAGAGCTCAGTGTAAGTTTTCTTAAATATATACCTTCCACAATTGAATGTGGAAAGAGACTGAAACCTCACAAACCTTACGAATGTTGTAAAAGTCTCTGTGCGGCACCTTTTTTTGAGCTGCTAGCTCTTTCATCTCATTCAACAAAACATGCATCTGGAAACGTGAGCTGAGATACTGCAGCCGCCGGTAGCAGAAAGACTTACTGGAAAGATATAAACATGGGCTTGTTTATAAGCACACATAAAGACTGAAATAAATCACATGACATTGAGAGCAAAATAGCAAAACACTCTATATCAAGGAGTTTTTGGCATTATGGAAAGAAGCAAACATAACACATTTATTGGATATGGCAAGATGGCACACAATTGGTATACAATTGCAAAAAAGCAGCAAGGCAGATGTTTAACAACTGCTTCATTCACTTCTCTTATTAGTTGTGGTCTAACGGCTGCCAACGTAAAGAATCCAGTACAGAGACATGACACAAAGTGCATTCAATAAACTGTTGCAGCAAATATTAAATTGAGTCTTGAAGGGAAGCTGTCACCAGGGACCTCATTTTCACTAAAGACAGGTTACAGAAGCCCATCAAACCTGCAATGCAAATATGCATTTCTGTTTTTCTAAGCATTTGCATTACAATATAATTGTTTATTAGAACTAACCTTGCACCCTGATAAAATCCTCTGTGTAGTCCCAGGGGTTGGGCTTTGGTTGGATGCATTTCAAAAAAGAACATGTGAGCCTCGGCTCATGGCCCACACCTTTGTGCTCCTGTGCAGATCCTCCCTTCTGCTCCTTCACATAACTCACAGCCTGGCGAGCTGACATCAGTAGGAGAGGAAGGAGCTGTACAGGAGCACAAAGGTGGGTGGCATGAGCTGAGGAGTCTGCAGCACAGACAAGTCACATGTTGTTTTTTTAAATACATCCAAACCAAAGCCCAACCCACAGAGGGACACAGAGGATCTTATCAGGGTGCAAGGTAGGATTTAACAAACAATTATATTTTAATGCATTTGCAATGCAGGTTTGATGAGGTTCTGTAACTTGCCTTTAGTGAAAATGAGGTCCCTGGTGACAGGTTCCTTTTAACCCCTTATCACCGACACTAGTTTTCAGCTCAATGACCAGACACGATTTTTCAATATCTGACATGTCTTACGATATTGTTTAACTTCGGAACGCTTTAACATATCCTGGTGATTTTAGAAGTTTTTCTCGGGATACATTGGTACTTTCATTTGTTCAAAATTTAAGTGATAAGTTTTGCGATTCGTTCTGAGAAAAAGAAAATTTGGCAAAAGTTTGTAAAAATTCTTCATTTTCCAAGTTTGAAATGTTCTGCTTTCCAGACAGGAAGTAAAACTACCCAAAAAGCTTGATAATTAACATTTACGGAATGTCTGCTTTATGTTGAAATGATATTTTATGCATCCTCTCACTTTTCTAGGATGTTATGAGGCGCAGAACTTTAGGTGCGATTTTTCTAATTTTCATTTGCAATTGCCATTTTCAATTGCTAAAACTCACATTTTGAGGGACAACTCAGCTTCCAAGTGACTTTGTAAGGCCTAAATAATAGTAAAACCACATAAATGACCCCACTATAGAAACTTCACCCCTCAACGTATGTAAAACAACTTCTATTAAGTCCATTAACCCTTTAAGTGTTTCACAGGGGTTAAAACAATATGGACCTGCGATTTAGAAACTGTGGAATTTTTTGGGAGAGTACTTTCATTTAGGCCAAAACTGACAGTTTCAGAATAAATTAAATGATGAAACACACTGCAACGTTTGATGCCCAATTCCTCCCGAGTACCGGTCCCCCATATGTGGTGGTGACTGCTTATGGGCGCACGGCCGAGCATAGGATCAAAGCAGCAACCTATAAATTTTTATTTTTTTTGGTAATGCAAATATATGAGGGCTTATTTTTTACGGGATGAGATACTATGTATAGATAATTCATTTTGGGGGTCTATAGCTTATTCATGAGATTTTATTAACTATTTAAAGGGGGACACAAACAAAATCATCAATTGTATTTTGGATTTTTAGATTTTTTTCCCCCCCGCTCACTGTAACATAAAAATAATTTTATCTTTATTCTCTGATTCACTACGATTGCGGTTTATACCTCATTTATATAGTTTTTCTTATCTTTGCTCAATTTTCCTGAGCCAAAACCAATATGGAGAAATCGCATTGTTTTTACTATTGACATTTTTAGGGCCATAACTTCTGTATTTTTCTGTTGTCCGACCCTCGTTGAAGGCTTATTTTTGCGAAAAGAGTTGTTCTTTTCATTCGTATCACATTAGGGAACATAACCTTTTTTTGATCACTTTTTAGAACATTTTTTGTGATGGTGTTTGATGAAAATTGTATATTACGGAAGTTTTTCGAGGTTTTTTTTACGTCGTTCACCGAGCAGGTTCAAGAGTTGATTAAGATGTATTGTACAGATTGATACGGATGCGGTGATACCAAAGTACGTGTTTTTGTGTTTTATATACTTTTTAGCATTTTATGTGTAACTGGGGAGATTATGGGACTTTTATTTTATTATTTAATTATATAATAAAATGATTTCATCTTTTTTTTTTTTTTTTTTTACTTTTTTTAATACATTTTTCTACTTCTTGGCTTGAACAAGCGATCGTCTGATCGCTTATTCAAGCCTTTACACTGCAATACACTTGTATTGCAGTGTATAGCGAAAGTAACTGAGCATGCTCAGTTACGTACAGCCGGGTCCTGCCAGGAAGGCAGAACCCGGCGGGTAGAGAAGCTGGAAGCCCCGGGTCACTCGTCGGAACCCAGGGCTGCGGCCACGGGGGACACACTTGCACTCCGCGGTCATGCTTGACCGCGGCGTGTAAGGGGTTAAACACCCGGGATCTGAGTTTTTGCCGGGTCTGGGCTGTAAGATCACAGCCCGACACCGGCAGCAGCGAGACCCGGTCTCCCGAAATCTTATTCTGACGTGCCGCCGTAGAAAGGCGTACGCGTCAGAAGAAGTACCCTTAATGACCGCCGTAAAAAGCCGATAGGGCGGTCATTAAGGGGTTAATGCAACAAAAGGTAAAGCAGTTGTGCAAATGAGTTAACCCAGTTTGCAAAGTTACAATAACAGGGACCCGGTATAACTAACACAATGGAGAATCAGGATGATTATCTACCCTGCTGCTCCATTAATTGCCTATGGCAAAGACAGAGACAGCCGAGTACAGTATTTGGCTATCTCCAGCAGTGAATGTAGTGGCAGTGCACATGTTTGACAAGTCACCTTATACATTTGCGAGATTGTAATCACTATTTTTTTGATCAAGTTATAACTTGGGAACTTGGGCTAACCCGTTTAACATTCATTTACTACCTATAAATTTGATAGGTTATAAATTCACTTGGCAATTATGAAACAGCCCAAAAATCTAAACCATGCGCAGCACAACAAGAGCGGAATAAAAAAGTAAAGCACGGTTGATATGCGCAACAAAAGCAAAAAATTTTTTTGTTTTTTGGACAGTTCCGTAATTCTGTCCCCAAATGTGAGCCACATGCTTCCAACATGCATTTTCTGCACTACTCACATGGGGCCATTGATTATAAGAGCCATCAGTACATTCATGTCAGCCACAAATTCTGAAAGATCCAAATATGGAAGATCCAACTCTGTATTCCTAAAAGAAACAAAACATAGTTAATAAATATGTTAGACATACTTTCCATTCTTTAGGGGAAGAGGTTTTATAATGCACTGGCGTCAATAAAAACTGCATAGTATCTTAAGCATCAGCACCTTGCAGTCTTTTTGGAGAAGAGGCACCCCTGTGGCTTCAGCCATTCTAGCACATTAGTGCTCTTTTTGTGACCACATATTTCTCTAGGCCAATCGCAAAAAAAGGCTCCATTTATACTACACAGATAACAATTTTGAACACCATGCAACATATTAGAGGAACAATTCAGAGGGAGCTGTATAGATGAATACAAAACCAAAAAATACCCCTATATTCAGCCTCTCCAACAGTATACTCAAAATACCAAAAAAAAAGAACCAGAGCGGCAAAAGACTTCAATATAAACAAATATGTAATATTCTTTATTGAAAGTACATAAATAAAACATATATAACCCTCAAATGGGAAGAAAAGAAATTTGTAGAACATATATAACCCTCAAATGGGAAGAAAAGAAATTTGTAGATACAGTATATAGGGGACACAAGTAGCCCCTGATGGAAAAAGGGCAACACAGGAGACCAATGGCTACCCCTATTAGTCCAGAGTCCAAGTATAGTAAAAAATAGACATAATATGGTCAAGGTATTAGACTCAAATGCATTGGGCAAAAAGTGGCAGTAGTGCAGTAAAAAATATGTAAACCATACACAACACTGGAGGTACCGTCCAGTGTTAGTAGTAGATATATCAAAATACTATTGCACACTCACCCGACAACATAGTGGACAGACACTGGGCAGTTCAGGGGGAAGCCAAAGGATACACCCCAACGCGCGTTTCGCACGAATGCTTCGTCAGGAGGTGATGACATAATGCTGCATCTAACATTTTATAGTTTCCCACGGCATCCCTGCATGTAGACGCGCCCACCACGTGACGCGCGCGTAGCCCTGAGGTCGCGCACCGGAAATACGTCAACCGGAAACGCCAACCCGCATCACATGATCGGGGAGACGTTACCACGGAGACGCATCCCGTGACTGTGCACTTCCCCATGCCCGCGCGCGGCGCACGCGCATAGGCGCGTCAGCAGGATATGCTCATGAGGTAAGTATATAATAATGGTTAAATCATAATATACCAAACACAAATTGACAACACTTAACATACAATGTTAAAAATAAAAATTAAAGATTAAAAACAGCGGACCGCACATAAGAAATATGTACATAACATATAACGTGATCGTAACCAGTGATAGTCATAGGCATAAAGAGATAACATAATCATAAACGATGATGATCATTTTAGTGCAGACATGATCTAAAGACATTGCTTAAGGTCCACCATACTATATCTATATCCATAAGATCTCCATGGGTCATAATCGATTTACAAACATGCTAATAAGACAAAACCCCATGCTAAAACATCACAAATCATGAGACAATGCATATACATCTATATTAACAAACGTTTCTAAAATAGACCGATATCA